>LPNX010506153.1:19992-74400 GCA_001517045.1 Pseudotsuga menziesii
ACTGAATTGGAAAATTATCTATAGGGATATACAAACAAGTATTATTCTCTCATGCACTAGGTGTTAATAACACACAAAATAGGCCCTTTGAGCAACAATTGATTATGAAATTCATTGACAAAGGAGAGGACCTCCACAAATGATGAAAATGTAATCGTTTTCTAAATTTTGCATATCGCACTTGCGATATATCGCATATGCGTTTTGAAATTTTACATATCGCATATGCGATATATCGCATATGCGTTTTGTAATGTTACATATCGCATATGCGTTTTGTAATGTTACATATCGCATATGCGATATTTAACATTACAAAACGTGAATGCGATATATCGGATATGCGATATAGATTTCCACGAACCTTAGCCTTGTGTTTGGGCTCGGGTTATTCCGAACGTACCATCAATAACGCATATGCGTTCTTGATTTACACTTCGGAAGTGCGTTTCTGATTTCCTAAGTGGCACCAAAACGTGGAACCAACTTTGTGCGAGCGCCTTAATCTATTCTAGGCTTTAGTTTTGGGCATCATGTCAAATATTTTTTTAGAGTTAACAAAGCAACACAAAAATATTAGTTTTATTATTCTGACACTCCGCAACAATGGTCCTAAAAGTAACAAGGCGGTCCCTAGTTGAATGATATCCTCAAAATCCTACTTGGCCTTTATTTATTTTTCCTTGGATTTCTAGCCATATGTTGATCTTCTTTTCTAGAATAATTCCATATAATTTGGCTAAAAGAGGGATAATCATAATGGTCCTATATTTAGATGGATTATTTTTATCTCCACCTTTTAAAATAGAAACAATGAGGCTTTTTGTCCAGGGTTTAAGGAAGCCCTACTTGATTGCTAAATTTACATATCATGTGGATGTGAGAGATGGGGATAGGCCCACCAAATTTTAATATTTTTGTTTGATATCATTCAATGTCTTTAGCTTTCCCTTTTGTAAGTCGTTTAACCCCAAACTCTATATCTTCTAAAGTTAAAAATTCTTCCTCTATAAAAAGAAAGTTTGAATGTTGTCCACAACATATTTGTAAGGCTTTTTAAGGTAAGAATTCCCCAATTAAAAGTATCAATGAATTTTAATTAATTATTAATTTTACGAGATTGCCAAAAGTAAAAACTATATTACAATATTTAAATGTAACATTAATATATATACTTGTTATATAACCCATAACCAATTAAAAGTATGTCTCGTTTATATATAAAATTGTTTTATAAACCATAAAAGTATTTTAATTAATTATTAATTTTACGAGATTGCCAAAAGTAAAAACTATATTACAATATTTAAATGTAACATTAATATATATACTTGTTATATAACCCATAACCAATTATAACCAATTAAAAGTATGTCTCGTTTATATATAAAATTGTTTTATAAACCATAACCAACGTTTAAATTAAAAGTTCAAAGATAATTCTGAATAGTAAGAAGACATGAAATATTTGTGTTCATTATAACAAATGAAGTTGAGAGTTGTCAATTGAGTCTAAGTCTAGTGCTAGGGTTGTGGGATGGATTGTTATTCTTCCCACATAGATTTTATTCCTATAAGTGACATGTTAATGAGTATATTGAAAAATAAAATAAAGAATTGAGATCAGTTAGTATTATGGAAAATTTTATGGGAGAAATTTAGCCCATGTGCTAACTTTTTTGAGTCGCTCAAATTCCAAGGGATAACCATTTTTAACTTTAAAAATTGTCAAAATTGTCTAAAAACTATATAAAATTCTTAGAAATTCAAATATTTTTACAAAAATATCACCCAACATTTAATGGCTGGAAAATTTAAAATTAGTAAAATTCACCAAGGCTTCTACACTTTGAGAAAATTATGGATGTTTAATTTTTTCTCTGTTTTAGTATTGCACAAGCTTAACTTTTTTTTTTTATAATTTATGAACTAATTAGATTCTTAATAAAATAGTTTGTGCACTAATTAAGTACAACAATCAAAGTGTGAACAATGAAAAATATAATGAAATTTTTAAAATTAAAAATGTGTTTATTTTTATTTAAAATATGAAGCAAAATTTCAATCATTTGAAATCTTATGAGACCATTTGGGATACATGTTTGCGTGAAGAATCGATACAAGCTATATTTGTGTTACATGTTTATATCTCATGATTTGAACACCTCTTATTTCTTATATCTTCATAAATGATAAACAATAATTTTATTTGTCGAAAGACCATGAAAACAACAATAAACTAATTTATATATGAGATAATCAAACAACACCACAAGTTATAGACATTCCAAAAATATAACAACTGAAACGATTTGCACCTAACAAACTAGACTATAGTCGCAATCCATATACATGTTAGACAACACATTAATACCAAATAAACACATTATTTTATGGACTAAGTGCAGAAATAAAACCATTCCAATTGGGAGAATCAAACAACCATTTGTCATTAACGTTAACTAAGGGATAACTTGTTTGCTTGGCACACATTGTAAGATGAACATTAACAAATAGATGTTTGTTCTAAGTTGTTCATCCAAAATCTCGGTCTTATTTTCTTGCAGTGTGATTCTGGTCTAAAGATCCAGAGACTATTCTCATCTAGGATTAATGTTGTGCATGCTACTTTCTTGAATCTCCATTCTATTTCAACAATCACACCTAGGAACACTTTTCAATGACTAGTACAATAAAAAAAAAGAGAACAATCTAGCAAAAACTACGAGTACAACTCTTACACAATACGACTAAAGGATAAGGCAAATATCACATCCCAAAACGTTGAAGAGTAAAAATAAAATCCTCCTCATCACTCTTAAGTTGGATGGCTTCTTACTTCCTTAACTACTATAGAATTGGGCATTGCACTCTATATTATGCTAAAGGTAGTAGTAGAGAACATGGACATGGAGTAAACACTCGTGATGGGCCAATGCAAATGCATAGTTCTAAGGTCAACAAAGCCAAGGCCATCAAAGCTCTAAGAGGAACTCCAAATCAAACTATTCAAGAAGGCCTTTGATTCTTTTAAATTGAGTTTGATCCTTCATTCCTTGTCCCATATTAACCAAATCATTTCCCTTAAGATATCCATAACTATATAGTATATGTTAGGGATGAACTATCTAAGGCTATACTATCATCCTTGATCATCCATAATTCTAAAATAGTGCAAAATACCTAATTACATTAGGGTTTTTCATCATTTTTCACTAAATAATATTCCTTCAAATTAGCTCATTTGTGTTAGAAAATCAAGTAATACTAAGAGGGGGGGTGAATCAATATTAAGCAATCTATTTAAATTGTTATCACTTTAATCAAAATCAACAATGAACACAAAACACACAATATTATCGTGGAACCCCAATTGGGAAAACCACCAATACTTCCTATTACTGCAAAATTATATTTACAAATAATTTGCAAGCACCAACTTATTGGATGCACCAACACCCAAGTTTTTCAGCTACAATTGAAGGATGCACCAACACCATGTTTACCAGCAACAACTGGAAGGAGGCTAAGACCCCCTACAGGATTGCAGCCTATCCTTGTGCCTCCCAACTACCCTTATATGCTAAGGAAAATATCACATCCCAAAACTCTGAAGAGCCCATATAAAATCCTCCTCATCACTCTTAATTTTGATGGCTTCTTACTTCCTTAACTACTATAGACTTGGGAATTGCACTCTATATTATGCTGAAGGTAGTAGTAGAGAATATGGACATGGATTAAACACTCGTGATGGGCCAATGCAAATGCATAGTTCTAAGGTCAACAAAGCCAAGGCCATCAAAGATATAAGAGGAACTCCAAATCAAACTACACAAGAAGGCATTTGATTCTTTTAAAGTGAGTTTGATCCTTCATTCCTTGTCCCATATTAACCAGATCATTTTCCTTAAGATATCCTAGCTATCTAAAAAATGTTAGGCATGAACTATCTAAGGCTATACTATCATCCTTGAGCATCCATTGCTCTACAACATTGCAAAATCCCCAATTACAATAGGTTTTTCCATCATTTTTCACTTAATAATATTCCTTCAAATTAGCTCATTTGTGTTAGAAAATCAAGTAATACTGAGAGCGGGGGGGGGGGTGTGAATCAATATTAAGAAATCTATTTAAATTGTTATCACTTCAAAAAAAATCAACAATGAACACAAAACGCACAATATTATCGTGGAACCCCAATTGGGAAAACCACCAATACTTTCTATTACTACAAAATTATATTTACAAATAGTTTGCAAGCACTAACTTGCTGAATGCACCAACACCCAAGTTTTTCATCTACAACTGAAGGATGCACCAACACCCTATTTACCAACAACAAATGCAAGAAGGATAGGACCCCCCACAGGCCCTGTTGGGGCACGCACCTTAACGGTCCTTAATTTTGGTAACTCTGTGGTTTTTGTGGAAGCTTGTAAGCGGAGTTGCAACTCAAAATAGTCTTAGGGGTGTCGGGGTTGAGTCAAAGCCCTCTTTTTTGTAATTGTCCATAAATTTCAGGTGTAAGCCTATGATTTTGTAAGAGTGCACTTGTATAAATAGGCACTCATCTAAAGATGTCAAGGGTATCTAATGACACGAGGATCATATGATGCGAAGAAGTTAGATCTATTTTCGGGTTTTAAGGTCAAGTCGCAGCTGTGTGCGTGGACGACCTCTGCAGCTGTGTGCGCAGAGGGTTTTTGTAAGGAAAGGAACTGTAGCTAAGTGCGCAGCTTAGAGTTTATAAGAAAGGAACTGCAGCTAAGTGCGCAGTTAGGCTTGAAGGAAGGATCTGCAGCTGAGTGCGCAGATCAGAACTGTTGTTTTGTAAAGAGTTGAATAAAAGCAGTTCTGTGGACATAGCCCCTACCCTGGGGGTGAACCACGTTAAATCTTGTGTTGTGTTATTTTGTGCTGTGATGTTTTTATGCTTTTGATAAGTAGGTGAATGCTAAAGTAAGATAACTGTTAAATAGTAAATTCGTTGTGAATTCCCAGTTAAGGGTTAAGCAAGTAACGTTATTTATCTAAACTACGAAGCTATTTTATTGAATGTCGAAGCTCTATTTTGTATAAATAATTGTTGTTAAGGCTAAAGGTACAGTAATATCCCTCTTCTGCTTGCAGAAACCTGATTCTGCGGCACCCCATAGCTGTTTCAGGTGAGACTGCAATCTGTTCGCAGGTTGTTGCCGAAAGGGCCAACACTGTGGGTCTTTTTGTTGGTGCGAAGTTAAAGTATAAACCCCGGGTCTTCCCTATAGCCCAACAAATTGGTTCAGTTGCCGGTTGAACATATCTGCTTCAAGAGGGATTTACGTCGTACCTGAAGGGCTATGTTTTGGAGGCCCTCAGTAAAAGAAATCGGTGATTGGATTGAAGAGACTTACCTGAATTTTGCTGAGCAAGAAAATAAGGATCCTTGTCGTAGCTCAGATGACTTTTTGCAAAGTTTCCTGATTGGACCCCCGCAAGAATTAACAAATTGAAAAGAGTGAACAACGCGATATCATGAGCTGTTGAAGCATTTGTGACAGAGTTTGCCATCGACACAAGTACCTCTTTTAGCGAAGCTGAAAGACAGTTTTTCAAAGGACCAAGGGGTAAGTACCTAAATTCATTTAGTCTACAAATTAAAATGCTCTTGGCTGAGAAAGGTATATTACTTATAGAATCAGATTGCTAGATTTATTTTTACTAACCTATGTTTGGAAGTGAAAGTAACTTCGATGAGCAAAGTGGTTTGCTGCGAAGCGTTAAAAGATACAAGAGAAACCTAGAATCCTATACCCTAGGCCAGAATACAGAGTATATGCCATTAAGTCCAGAAGACCAGGAATCTGAAGAAACCCCTTTTTTTAGAAACCCTCCTAGAACTCCGCAGCGCAGATCTGTTACCCCTAAGAACCCGTCGCAGTCGGAAAATAACCCTAGCCCGAGTATTCCTGTCGCAGGTCAGTCTACCCCAGTAAGTTCTCCCCCCCCTAGATCCACTATGGCCCATATGATTGATGATATCAAGCTCGTAGTGTTCAAAGGAACTGGATCAAAGGATCCAGAACAGTTTTGGTTCTTATGTGAAGCTGTTTGGACTGCCAAGAACATTATGGATCAAGATATAAGGAGAGCGCAACTGGTCACTTCTTTTAGAGACCGAGCTTTGACCTGGTTCATGAAGTTTTCCAGCACTTAGAACCATGTCCTGGCTGATATTAAAGCAGCAATGATCAAAGAGTTCAAGAAGCCTAAATTAGAGTCATAGTGTATAACGGAGTTAAAAGAAATTCAGCAGAGGCGAGGTGAATCAGTTTGGGACTTTGATAAGAGGTTCAAAGTTCTGCTAGATCAAGTTAGTTTCACTATTGGATCAGCGCAACATAAAGAATGGTTCATAGCAGCATTATTACCCCATATTAGAACTCCACTCATGCAACAAAAGGTTGCTGATCAGCAAGAGGCTTTGGAAATTGCTATGAAGCTTGAAACAACGCCTGTCAAAGAAAATTCTGGTATAGCCCAAATACAAGCACAGTTGGCAGAAATGGCTCTGGAGCTTCGCGACATGAAGAAGGGGAAATCTAATCGTGAAGAGGTTTGGTGTACATGATGTCAAACAGAGGGTCACGATAAGGAAAAGTGTCCTGCGTTAAGAAATTACCTGAATACTGGTGCACCAAACCCATTTAACCCTATTGTTCTATATTGTGAGATCTGTAGAACAACTGGCCAACATCGACCTGAAGCCTGCTATCTGCTGCAAAGATATGTGCAAGTACCTAAGAATCCATATTGCAAGTTCTGTAAGTCAGTTGGACACAACGAAGAGGAATGTCGCAGCTTTGACCTTATGAGAGAGCGAACATATGATGCTTATAGGGTACAGAATGATGCACAAGGCAATGATGGATATGGTTACCATGGTAGTACATCAGGTCGAGGTACTTTTGGAGGTCGTGGTCGTGGTGGTATGTCTGGAAGAGGTCGAGGCCAGGTTGTGTGCTATAACTGTAATCAGGCAGGACATCTAGCTAGAGACTGTCGGAACCCAACTGTGACATGTTGATATTGCAGAGCAGTAGATCATGTGATTGAGCAATGCCCGCAGTTGATAGCCAAGATACAAGAAAGAAATGCCTCTCCTACTCAGAACATTCAAATGATTTCTGTGGAGCAAAGACTTGTCCCAGCCATTAACGTTGTTACAAGGAGTGGAGCTACAACGCAAATACAGACTAAGGAAAAATAGCTTGATGAGGCTTGGGTTCGTAAGACCCCAGAGAAAAATCCAAACTTCGATGTAGGAAGAGAAAAAGAAACATTTATGGAAGCCAAAAAAGACTTTGCTGATCCGGGAACATCAGTAGCACCTGCGCAACAGTATCAACAGCAGTTACAGTCTTAAGGAGCTTCGACGGATATAGTAAGTACACTGTCATCATTTTTACAGAGTTGTATGAAGCTCTTAAGAAATCAGAATGCTTTAAATGAGTTACAGAAATTTATTGCTTCTTGCGAACCTCAGCGAACCTCTGGTAAAGAAAAAACTATTGATAGATTTAGAAGAACTGGAAGAGAAATGAGATTGCATGCTCAGATAGGAGAATATGACATGACTGACATCATTTTAGACTTGGGATCAGAAGTAAATGTCCCAACTAAGCAGACATGTGAACAAATGGGAAAGCCTACCCTTGAATGGTCCCCCATACAGTTGAGATTAGCCAATCAGCAGAAGATTGTGCCCCTAGGAAGATTCCCTAGTGTCCCAGTAGACATTGATGGAGTCAGGACCTTAGCAGATTTTGAAGTCATTGAAATAATTGATGATAGCAACCCCTATCCAGCCTTGCTAGGAATTGAATGGGCAATAGAGAATTCTGCAGTAATCAACCTTAAGAACAGGCAGATGACTTTTGAAGGAAAAGGCTTGAGAGTCATAGTACCCTTGGACCCTTCTCAAGGAGAAAAGTACACAGAGCCAGTCAAAGATGAAGATCAGGATGTTTTGGATCATATCTACAACATCATAGCTAAAGAAGAAGATTATGTTAACCCTACTACTGAAGGTATAATGGATTGGAAGTGTGACAATTCTTGCATGACTGATTCAGATGAAGGTTTAGAGAATTGGCAGAATAGACTTTATGAACTACATGGACATCGATGTGCAAGAATTACCAAGTCTCTCAGATGGCTTGGCTCACAGACAAGAGTCTTACCTATTTTTGATGGCTTGACAGACCCCGAAGATTTTATTTTGCAATTTTCAGAGCAGGTACCAGATTCACAGAAAATGGAGACTCTAGATTCAGTATTTAGAGCCACATCTGCTAGATGGTGGAATGGTCATAAAAAATACATTCATAGTTGGGAAACTTGTCAAAATTCCCTTCGCCTGAGATTCATGGATCAACCTCAGGAGGTACGAAGCAGGTTTAATGGTAAGACTAGCCCTCAGGAAGATTTGGAGCAATGTTATGAAGCATGGAAGCATGTACTTCGTGAAGAATGGGTACATAGGTTTGTGCACACTCTGGAACCTGTAGCAAAGAACTGGTATGCGGAGGTGGAGCTTCACCATGGTACTGTAAGTTGGGATAGTCTTGTTGATAGTTTTGTGCTGACATTTTCTATTAATGAGGTTTGTCCTGCTTTGGATGCAGCTATTAGGTTGATCCATACTAAGGTGTTTGATGATAAAGAAATAGCAGAGTACCAACCTAATTGGAAGGAACAAGAGGCCAATGCAGTAGAATGCTATAACCTTGCAATTGATGAGGATGAAGACCCACGCAATATTAACATTCCTGAGTCAGAAGGACACTGCGAAGTACATGGGCCAGCAGTCGAAGCACCTGAAGTGACTCAGCCCTTGAAGACAAGGACAGTAAACATTGGATCAGAAGAACAGCCCAAGTACGCTACCATTGGAGATTATTGGGATGAAGAAATGGTGAGCAAAGTAACCCAACTTCTCCATGAGTATCAGGACCTATTTCTGACGAAGTTCTCAAAAATGAAAGGTATCCTTGGAGATATAGGAGTGATAAAAATCCCTTTGAAACCTGATGCGAAGCCTGTGAAACAACGCCCTTATAGGCTGAACCCTAAGTATAAAGAAAAAGTCAGGATGGAGCTAGATAAGATGCTCGCTGCAGGAATTAGTGAGGCTGTCAAAGAAATTCTGTCGTGGTAGAAGGATGTGTTGAAGGTCCCTATTGTGCTGAAGCTAAAGTTGGTGGCTGTGCCAAAGAAAAAAGATGCGTTAGAGCTTAAAATTCGATCGTTGAAAAAAACCAGATTTGGCAGCGCCGATACGTTAACTGCATTAACTGCCCGTAATAATGAGATCCTGGGAAATCTAGCGCCATTTGGACAAGATCTCTGTCAGATTTGGTGTCTTCAATGCACAGTTATGGCAGATTTGGTCAATGGATTCTATAAGAAGACACCCAGGCCTGTGGAAATCGCATTTCGCATTTTCTTGAGTTTTATAATTGAGTCCATGTCAGCTGATCGCGAGCTTCAGGAATTATTGAGAGAATTTGAACAGGGGGGTCTGCAGAACCTTTTCAGCCACCCACCTACGTCTGCACCCCACGAAGAGACTCCCCCAGCACCGACTCAACCAATGCAGACACAATCTACCAAGAATAAATTTAAACCAGAAGTACGCTCTAAGCGGAACGAAGATAGACACAAGCAATTAGGGCAAACATCGGAGAATCCCAAGATGAATCCGTCTGGTTCAACAGAGATCCCACCTGAAGGGGATGAGAATGTTGCCTCGCAGCGTCCACCATATCTTTCGCCTGTTCGACCAGGAGTTCAGCTACCTCAGCAGATAAAGAAGTTCACATTACGCACCCCTTCGCTGCCACCGGGTGTGCAGTTGGTTGGAACAATGACAGGGAAAGTAGACTGGCTCAAGTACACCAACCAGGATACAAATGATCGTGGGAAATTTCCATAATTCGCACCTGGGACATACTTACACTCTGTCTAATATCCAGAGACTAGAGTGACATTACTAGAAGTGAAATAGTGGGCTGCTGGCTTAAAGAAAGATGGCTTATTGAAGATGCTAGATGCTCCCCACTTCGGTCGCAGCACACAGGTGACCGTGGTAGTCAAGCAGCTATTGGCATTGGTACATGATGGGCACCTATGGATAGGAGACAAAAGAATTCTTATTAATGGCGAGCTCATTCATAGGATCACAGGCTTACTGAAGGAAGGGCCTGATCCGGGGATCGAATTTCCCTCAAAACACAAAGATACGAAGCTGGCACAAAGCATGAAGGACCGCTTCGGCCTGATGAAAGGGAAGCGAGGGTATCAAACTGCGACAATTCAGCACCAAAACATTCGCTTCGTCGCTGAGCTCTTAGCCTGCAAATTGATGAGGAAGTGCAGACCACATGAAGTGTCTGCCCCGATTGTCAGTATTGCTGCGAACTGTGCCGAAGGCTACATTTACAAATGGGCAGAGTACATTGCCAAGGAATTCCTCGAAGATGTCCACGATGCACAGGAGAAAGGTAGACCCTTTCACTATTCATGGTTGATAGTGCTTATTGCACTGGTAGGTTGGAAAGAACCTACCGAGGCACAGTTTGTTGAGGTGCCACCGAACATGCCTGGCACAGCAAGGTACACATCTCTGTGGGTGTCACAAGATAAAACCTTACAGTAGATGATGAATTATGTGTTCGCCTTTTACTCAATGAGTATCTCATATGAGATTCTGAAGACCCCACGGCTCAGTAATGAGCTATTCTCTCAGTATGATGGAGTGACCAACTTCAAGGCCGACATGCACAATGTCTTCATCCAGGCTCACGTAGACAAGAAACATGCATGCTGGAAGTTGCCATACGTGGTGACCAAAGAAGACATCCTCGCGGTAGTTCAGCAATGGCCGACTGAATGGTTGAAGGACATAGGGACAAAGCCCAACATTCCAATCCCTCCAGTCACCAATATGGGCGCAGGCCCTAGTCAGACACAGCAAAATGACCCACTCGAAGAAAGTGAAGAACAGAGTGAGTCGCAGTAGAGTGAAGGAGACCATGGTGGAGATGACGGAGATGAAGAAGAAGAAGAAGACTCGGTCAAGACCATCTCAGACCCCAATCGCCCAGATAAGCGCAAGTCGCCAGAGGCAGAGGAAGTGACCAAGCCTCAGTCCAGAAAGAAAACGAAGGCATCAAAGGGCAAAAATATTGTCGAAGAGCCTGTCGTAACGATGGAAGAGCTTGATCAGGCTCTGACAAAGTCTATAGAGTTACTAACTAACAAGTGGTCACAGTTTCCAGCCACGCAACTTGATGCCCTCACCAGCGTATCACAGCGAATCTCAGAGCTGAAGGAGTTAGCAGAAAAATCAGCGACTGGCGCTGCAGCAAGCAGAGCCCCAGTAAGCGCACAGCTAGATGCAAGGCAATGGCTAGCCAGGGATAACAAGGGACAAGTGCCACGTGCAGCCCTCATATTAACTGACGCAGCGTCTCACTCGGAGATGAGCATGACAGTCGAAATAGATTACACTAAGGTGTCTATGACAGAGCTACATCTCTGTCAAATAGCAATCATGAAGGAGATCCAAGCACGAGACCACTACTCACAAATGCAGTTGGAAAATACCATGAAGCAGAGTGAGAGGCTCGCAGCGCAGTTTGATGAAGCAGAGCAGAGGAAGAAGGATACAGAACGTAAGCAGGCTACACTGGTGCGAGTATTGGATGAGGCATGTCGGAGTCTTCCTAACTTCGACATGCAGGCTGAGGAAGAACCAGAGCAAAGAATTTCTAAGCTGAAAGACTATGCACAACAGTCTTGCAGCGAGATTGAAAAGATAAAAGCAGAACATGAGGCTCAGATTGCGGAGCTTCAACTTCGTATCACTCTGGAGAGCCCACCAGAGGTCAAGGAGCAGCGTCGCAAAGACATTCAGGCCTCAGCAACAAAGATCTCAGATCTTGTAAGCAGCGCAGCAAAACTGCTAGATGAAAGCGTCGACGCCTGGACAAAACTACAGGAAAATCCAGAAGTAGAAAATCTGCAAGAAACCATCAAGCAACAACAGACAGAGCTGGATGCAGTGAAAGTGGAAATTAAGACTCTGCCTCATATGCAGAAAATGCTCAAGGTAAAGCAAAGCAAGGAACTCCAACAGGAAATTGAGTCATACAGAACGAAAGCAACACTACTAGAAAATTCTATGCAGCCCCTTGTCAACAAGGCCTTGGAGTTGAGTACTGCTGCGGACAGCCAGTTCAAAGTTCTGAAGGAGTATGATGCATTTGCACAGGAAAAGGCCAGCGAAGCATCATCAGCAGCATTGCAGGAGTTGGTGGAGAAGGAGCAAGCAGCCGACAATATCATGTGTGGCCTCAACAAGCAGTTCACTATCTTCACCAACAAGATTATCCCACCAGACAAGCAGCAGAGTGTCCCGAGACGAGACACTGGTGAGTCTTAGGGGCCTGTTGGGGCGCGCACCTTAACGGTCCTTAATTTTGGTAACTCCATGGTTTTTGTGGAAGCTTGTAAGCGAAGTTGCGACTCAAAATAGTCCTAGGGGTGTCGGGGTTGATTCAAAGCCCTCTTTTTTTAATTGTCCATAAATTTCGGGTGTAAGCCCATGATTTTGTAAGAGTGCACTTGTATAAATAGGAACTCATGTAAAGATGTCAAGGGTATCTAATGACACAAGGACCATATGATGCGAATAAGTTAGATCTATTTTCGGGTTTTAAGGTCAAGTCCCAGCTGTGTGCGTGGACGACCTCTGCAGCTGTGTGCGCAAAGGGTTTTTGTAAGGAAAGGAACTGCAGCTAAGTGCATAGCTTAGAGTTTGTAAGAAAGGAACTGCAACTAAGTGCGCAGTTAGGCTTGAAGGAAGGATCTGTAGCTGAGTGCGCAGATTAGAACTGTTGTTTTGTAAAGAGTTGAATAAAAGCAGTTCTGTGGATGTAGCCCCTACCCTGGGGGTGAACCACGTTAAATCTTGTGTTGTGTTATTTTGTGCTGTGATGTTTTTATGCTTTTGATAAGTAGGTGAATGCTAAAGTAAGATAACTGTTAAATAGTAACTTCGCTGTGAATTCCCAGTTAAGGGTTAAGCAAGTAACATTATTTATCTAAACTGCGAAGCTATTTTATTGAATGTCGAAGCTCTATTTTGTATAAATAATTGTTGTTAAGGATAAAGGTACAGTAATATCCCTCTTTTGCTTGCAGAAACCTGATTCTGCGGCACCCCATAGCTGTTTCGGGTGAGACTGCAACCTGTTCGCAGGTTGTTGCCGTAAGGGCCGACACTGTGGGTCTTTTTGTTGGTGCGAAGTTAAAGTGTAAACCCCGGGTCTGCCTTATAGCCCAACAGGCCCTGCAGCCTCTTCTTGCGCCTCCCAACAACCCTTATATGATAATTCGATCTCTGACTTCTGTACACCTTTAGATGTTCCAATTGAATGCACATAGACACTTTTCTGGAGGTTTAAATCTTTTCTTATATACCCTCAGTCGTGCCTCTTCATCTAATAGTCACGTATCTTCATTGTGACCCTCCACCAATGAACAAATCGTAAAATAACCTCTTCGTTACAAAAATTGTGAATTAACAGTGCAATAATGCATCACTTCGACTCTGACAAAAATCCTTCCGCAATTATCTTTCCATATTTATCTTTCCACAATATGTCTTTCCACTTCCGCAATTACCTTTCTGCAACAACCTTTCCGCATTTATCTTTCTGCAAACTATCTTTCTGCGATTAAATTTTTGCAACGATCTTTCTGCAATTGCCCTTTCCGCAATCTACAAGACCTCCTTCCTTCTGCAATTGTGGGATGTGGGTTGCGGGCTTTCCTTTCAACTTTTTCGAAACTATTTTCGCAATTCATCTCTCGCAAAAATTCTTCTGCAATTGTGGATTGTGGGTCTGTTTTTCATAAATTCTAAAAAATGACTTCCACAATAGTCTTCCCGCAAAAATTCTTCCACAATTTGCGGATTGCGGATTGCGGGTCTGCTTTTCATAAATTCTCAAAAATGACTTCTGCAAATCTCTTCCGCAATAGTCTTCCCACAGCTTTAACAAAATTGCACCTTGGCATTGCGAAAACTGTTCTAGACCATTGATCTTTCTCTCTCTTATGATCTTGGCTGTCCAAATATTCACTTCATAGAAACTTAGTGTTATAATGCTTCGGACTCCGCTTAGCCAACTGTGTTATTTTGGCTCAATCTTTTTGGACTATTTCATCAATGTTTCCATATGATCTTATGTTGACAACAATGCCAATTTAATCAACAATCTCCCCCTTTGGCATTGATGGCAATTTTTCTCCCCCTTTGAAAACAATGACAAATTTTCGAGAAAACCCCCTTGTAACATTGCTCCATTTTGCTATATTCCTTCAGAATGTTATAGTTTGTAGTCGTGTATAAGCAACACAACAAAGTATACTTGCATTTCTCTTTGAACGATGATCTCGTTCTCCTGTGCTTTTATTAAAACGATCTGAAGATGTAAATCTTACTTCTAGAGACCATAATTTTGAACACAGTAACTTCAATACATAGCAACATAAATCATAAGTATTACAGTTTCATATCAACAACATCAATCCGCCTTTGATATGATCAAAACCACTCAAAATTATTTACTAATGGACCATATATTTGAAAACCATTCCCCATGTGAGCGTGTCTCTTCCTATCAACATTTCTCTGCTTCCCGTGACAGGGTTTTCATCCTTTTAGTTAATTTTTATTGATGAGGGATAACCCCCAATTTTTTCCTAAGATAGGCAAATGATTATCCAAGTAACAGCTTAGTGAATATGTCTGCAATTTGTTCCTTCGTATCAATATACTCCTATTTGACCATTTTTTGAGACACTTGTTCTCTTAAAAATGATATTTGATTGGAATATGTTTTGTCTTACGAGTGCATAACAAGATTTTTGGATATTTTTATCACACTTGTATTGTCACAGTGTATAACAATGGGGTCCTCATATTTTACAAGTAAATCTTCCAATGTTTACTTCATCCAAATGAATTGTGTACAACATGATGCATCAGCAATATACTTTGCTTTTTTTGTAGACAGAGTAATGGAAGACTGATTTTTGCTTAGCTATGACACCAAGCAATCTCCTAAGTAGAATGTTGCTCCTCTAGTGCTTTTTTTGTCATCAATACTTCATGCCCAATTTGCATCAATGAATTTCCTTAGAGTGAAGTTCTTGCTTTTTTGGATACCATAATCCATAATCCACAATACCTTTTAGATATCTAAGAATTCTTTTTACTACAACCACATGTGTTTCTTTTGGGGATGATTGGAATCTGGCAACCAAACCTACAACCTATGATTACATCTGGTCTTGTAGCTGTTACATATAACAAACTACCAATCATTGACCTATACCTAGTATGATATACTTCTAAAGATTCATCATCCTTGCTCAATTTACAACCAGTGGCAATAGGAGTATTAATAGGATTGGATTCTTCCATTTTGAAATTTTTAAACATCACTTTGATATACTTAGTTTGAGAGATGAAAATCCTTTTTCCTGATTGAGATACTTGTAAACCTAGAAAGAATGTTAGTTATCCTAACATTGACATTTCAAATTCCTTCTTCATTTCTGAAGCAATGTTTACACTCATAATTTGTAGATCACTTCCAAATATGATATCATCTACGTAGACTACAACAATGATCATATTTTTGTTTTCAAACTTTATGTATAAATTAATGTCAGTGGCCCCTCTTCTATATCCTTGCTACTTTAAATACTTGCCAAGTCTTGAGAACCATGCTCTTGGAGCTTGTTTAATGCCATAGAGTGCCTTCTTAAGTTTGCAAACATAATTTCTATTTTATGATAAGATAAAACCTTCAAGATGTTCAACATAGACTTCTTCTTCAAGTTTTCCATTAAGAAATGCAAATTTTACATCCATTTCGTACACTTTAAAGTTCTTTTAGCATGAAAAAACTAAGAACATCCTAATGGATTCAAGTCTTGCCACAGGTGCAAAAGTTTCTTCAAAGTCAACAACGTCTACTTGAGCATATCCCTTGCATACTAAGTTATCCTTGTTTCTTGTCACATGACAATGCTCATTGAACTTGTTTTTAAAAATCCATTTGGTTCCAATAACATTCATGCCCTTAGTTCTTGGGACAAGTTCCCAAGTTTGGTTCTTCTCTATTTGATCAAGTTCATCATTCATAGCATTGATCCAATCCTCACTTTTGCAAGCTTCTTTAAATGTTTTGGGTTCTACTAAAGAAAGTAGTGCTTGTTATTCATCATAAAATAATTTTCTTCTTGTTTTTAACTCATGAATCTTTGTCACCAATTATTTGACTTTCAGGATGATTCTTCTAAACCCACCTAGATGGTGTCTTTGTGTATGATCTTGGAGAGCCTTCATTCTCATTTTCATGTAATTATTCTTTCTCTACTACTCTTTCTTCTTCTTCTTCAAAACATACTCTTCTTGTGAACTTTCTTCTTTTTCTTTATCATCTATTTCTTCATCATCAGTTTATTCAACATACACACTTTCTTGGATTTGTATTCTTCTTGGTTTAGTATCATCAACAGTTACATTTGCACTTTTTATGATCTCGTGCAACCTTAGATTATAACATTTGTATGCCCTTTTGGTGGAGGAATATCCAATAAATATGTTTTCATATGTTCTAGAGTCAAACTTCCCTAGATTATCATCATCTCTTTTTATGTAACATTTACTTCCAAAAGCTCTAAAATATTTAATTGAAGCTCGTATTCCAAACCATATCTAATAAGGAGTCTTGCCACTATTCACTCTGAGTTGTCCTCTGTTTTGTACATATACAGTTGTATATACTGCTTCTCTCCAATAGACATCATGAAGTTTTGCTTCATTAAGCATAGTTTTGACTGCTTCTTGGCATGTCCTATTATTTCTCTCAACAACTCCATTTTGCTGAGGAGTTTTTGTTGCTAAAAACTGCCTCTTGATTCCATGAGTTTCACAAAACTCATTGAATTCATTTGAGGTGAACTCACCACCATTATACGATCTTAGACATTTAATATTGATATTTGCTTCATTTTCAACAAGTTCTTTGAAGACTTTGAACTTCATAAAGGCTTCTATTTTGTCTTTAAGAAATGTCACCCAAGTCATCCTTGTATAATCATCGATTAATAACATAAAGTAATGTTCACTTTGAAAGCTTTTAGTCCTTGTTGGTCCACAAATATCAGTGTGAATTATCTCTAATGGCTGAGAGGTTGTATGCTCTTTGACCTTGAAGCTTCTTCTTGTTTGCTTCCCATGAAGACAATTTCTACAAACATGATTTGGTGGTTTTATGATCTTTGGAAAATTCCTTATAGCTCCCTTCTTACTAACTTTTACAATATTTTCAAAGTTCAAGTTCTCCATCCTTCCGTGCCATAACAAATTTTCATCAATTTGACTCATATAACATTGTTCTTCATTTTCTAGAATATACATATTTCTTGGAGTTCTCACAACAATCCGAACATGTTTTCCTGAATCTTTTCTTCTGATTTCACACTTCTTGGAATCGAATATACATAGGTGTCCTTGATCACATGTTTGGATCACACTTAAAAAATTAGGTTTTAAGTTCTTTACAAGCAAAACATTTTCAGCTTTCATCTTGTCTCTAAGAGCCACTCTACCCTTCCCAATTATTTTAGAGGATAGATTATCTCAAAAAGTGACTTTTCCTTTTTGATTTCTTTCTAGGCTTATAAACTTATTTGGGTCTCCTGTCATGTGTTTTGAGCATCCAATGTCCACATGCCATAGATTTTGTTTTTCTGTTGCACATAGAGCTATTGAACATTCCACATCATCCTTCTTCTTCCAAACCTTCATCTCCTCATTGCCTTGAGATTTTGTGGTGTCATTCTCCATAAGAATCACTAGTTTACAATTTCTAGAAATATGTCATTGATTACCACATTTGTAACATTCTATACTATAACTCTGTAGAGGAGCAAAAGAGTTATAGTTTCTTCCTTTTGGATTGCTTCTAGTGACATTCTTGTTATGGAAAAGAGATTGTGATGTAATGCCTTTCCCAATAGGAACCATTAGTTTACACTTTCTAGCTATATGTTCAAAATTGTTACAGGCATAACACTTTTCCAAAAAGAGTTGTTGATGTCAGGCTTATAACATTATCTGTCCTGCTTTCATTTTGAGAGAGAGATAAATTTGAGTGTATTCCTTTACAACTAGTCTCATAAGTGCATCATCATAACTTCTTCTATTTCCTTCTTTATTTATGAAAGATGATTGTTTTGTCTTCTTTCCTTTGTCATAACCTAGTCTAGTTTCATTATTAAATGATCTTTGGAAACTTAGGAAGTCATCCAGATTTTTTGAACTTATCTTAAAATTTAATAGAAATGATTCTTCATTTGTCCTCTTTCTAAGCAAGATCAATTCAACAATAATTCTCTAAAATCCTGTCATATGATTTTTTGATTTTTTGTGCATCCTTTTATACTTCCCTAATTTTTCAAGAGCACTTACAAGTTCTTCTTCAAGATATACCACACCTTCTACTTCTTCTTTAGGGATTTTGTTCTCTGCACCCATGAATAGGGATTCAACATCTTCATCTTCACTAGACTCATTTGATCAGTTATCATCCATGGAGTAAAAGGTCTTCTCTTTGTTTGTCTTCTTAAAAATCCTTTTGTTCTTCTTTGAATCTTCAAGGCACTCATCCTCATATTCTTGTTTAAGATAATGGAATTTGTAAGCAAAGTGACCAACCCCCCCACAGTTAAAACATTTTAAGGGTAATTTCCCTTTGTACTTACCAGTACCTCTCTTAATATTTTTAACAAGAAGTGCTTCTTCATCATCAGAATCTTCTGATTGAATCTTTGTTTTAGATTTCTTAGCTTACTTAGATGCTTTAAAAGCTGCTTCCTTCTTTTGAGAATTATCTTGCCCAATCCTCATTTCATAAGCTATGATGGTCCCATATAGTTATTCCATGGTGAGTTTGTCAAGATCTTCTCTATCTTCTAGAGTGTAAATCTTCGCATTGTAAATCATTGGAAGTGATCTTAGTACTTTTTCAACTATTTCCTTTTCTTTCAATTCTGCTCCTAGCTCTTGAATTGCATTAATGATTTAATCAATTCTCTTAAAGTACTATGAAATGTCTTCTTCTTCCAAATATTTAGTCTTTCAAATTGAGTTTTAAAAGTTTAGAGTTTGGCCTTTTTTACCTTGATGTCTCCTTCATAGATGACATGTAATTTGTCCCAGATCTCCTTTGTTGTTTTGCAATGCATCACTTTGGCAAAGATTGTTCTGGCTAATCCAGCCAATATTGCATTAACAACTTTATCATTGTATCCAAATTGTTTTATTCTTTCAAGATTTGAGGGAGGAGATTTTGGATATATATACCCCGTTTCTACAGACATCCAAAAATCTAGTCCAATAGACATTATATTGCTTCTCATCCTAATGCTCCGGAAAGCATAAAATTCTCCATTGAATATTGGAACCTTGGAGGACAGTTTTACTTGTTGATCTATAGTGATAAAAGATCTCTCTTCAAGTGTTTAAACTTTTAGTGAAGAGTCCGCTCTGATACCAATTGTTAGAAAATCAAGTAATACTGAGAGAAGGGGTGAATCAATATTAAGCAATCTATTTAATTTTTCATCACTTTAAACAAAATCAACAATCAACAATGAACACAAAACACACAATATTATCGTGGAACCGAAAATTGGGAAAACCACCAATACTTCCTATTACTACAAAATTATATTTACAAATAGTTTGCAAGCACCAACTTGCTGGATGCACCAACACCCAAGTTTTTCAGCTACAATTGAAGGATGCACCAACACCCTCTTTACCAAGAACAACTAGAAGGAGGCTATGACCCCCTACAGGCTTGCAAACTGTCCTTGCGCCTCCCAACCATCCTTATATTATAATTCGATCTCTGACTTTTGTACACCTTTAGATCTTCCAATTGAATGTACATAGACACTTGTTTGAAGGTTTAAAGATTTGCTTATATACCCTCAGTCATTCCTCTTCATCTAATAGTCACGTATCTTCATTGTGACCCTTCAACAATCAACAAATCATAAAATAACCTCTTTGTTACAAAAGCTGTGAATTAACAGTGCGATAATGCATCGCTTAGACTTTGACAGAAATATTCCCACAATTACCTTTCCACATTTATCTTTCCGTATCCGCAGTTACCTTTCCACATTTATCTTTCTACAAACTGTATTTCAAAAATTAACTTTCTGCAATCGCCCTTTCCGTAATCTACGGGAACTCCTTCCTTTCGCAATTGCGGGTTGTGGGTTGTGGGCCTGCCTTTCAACTTTTTCGAAATTGTTTCCGCAAATCCTCTCCCGCAAAACTTCTTCCGCAATTGCAGATTGCGTATTGCGGGTCTATTTTTCATAAATTCTAAAAAATGACTTCCAAAATAGTCTTCCTGCAAAACTTCTTCCACAATTTGTGGATTGCAGATTGCCAGTCTGCTTTCATAAATTCTCAAAAATGACTTCCGCAATAGTCTTCCCGTAGATTTAACAAGCTTGTATCTTGGCATTGCGGAAACTATTCTAGACCGTTGATCTTTCTCTCTCTTATGATCTGGGCCGTCCAATTCTTCACTTCATAGAAACTTAGTGTTATAATGCTTTCGAATCCGCTTAGCCAACTGTGTTATTTTGGCTCAAATCTTTTTGGACTATTTCATCAATGTTGCCTTATGATCTTATGTTGACAACAATGCCAATTTAATCAACAATTTATTGTTCGTAGAGCTTACCAGTACATGTTACTCCTTGAATGTCTGGATACTTGCACATGTCAAGCAATATCGTCTCATCATTGTTTTTGTTAAAACACTCTCGTGGTTTCAACAAAAAATGGCGTCCTTCACATAACACTTATTCCTTGGCATTTATAGATGGGATTCAAGCATTTCTCGACCAATCCTCTAAAGTCCTATTATTCTCAGAGAGATTTAGAACTCAAAGAGAACAAATTTTGTCCCAAGGCATCTCAACATGTGTATGCATAGCAACCACCATCCCAACACAACCACATACTCTATTGTAAGTGCCTCTCCAAGCCATATCTTCAACGAACCCTAAATGCTAATGTAAACAATATGAATTTAAATGTAATTAAAATTGAATACAAGTTTCAATCCAACAATTCAATAAATGCATTCAATGAATGATGCCATTTTGTATTTCAATAAATGCATTGAATGAATGCTGAAATTTTGTATTTACTTTTACAATCTTTTGTTTCTATCAAATAATATGTTTATATGAAATACACAAATCAATTAATGTATTTTATACAGGCCAACACTCATTATACGAAGATTTACAATCACTAGATTTCCAACATTCAAGATTATTTGACAATGACAAAAACATTCAGATCTGAAAAAGTAGATTTGACATTGACACAAAACAAGGATATTCGATTAATGCATTTTATATATACCCATAATTGACAAAAACATCCATATTGAATTTCAAAATAGATTTGACATTAACACGAAACAAAAATGAGATGAATATGAAATACTATATAACATTTTTTTATAATAATTTGTATTTTAGATTTAAACTTTTTTATATGACAAGTATCCCTCAAATCAAAGACATTTCTTTGCACCAATTTTTCTAACCAATCATTAAATTAAAAAAAATCATATTCTAAAAATTCTACATAATTTTTTTATTTTTTTGGAAATTTTGGAATGAGTAATGAAACGTAACTTAATTTGGCGAAGACTAATAAGATCCCATCTCTTTCGTGTCTTAATACTGCCTCGCCTTTGTTTTAATCAAACAACGTATGCGAACTGAAACTTGTGGATATTAATAATAAAAAATCGTTGTCATCACTAAATCCACTATATCTGTCAGCTCATATAATGTATATAATGTGGTGAATAATATTTCACAGGTCATTTAATGTGGTCGCCGTTATAGTGTCAACCATTGGATCTCAAATTCTTTCTATCATTTGAATTTCATTTAAAGCAATAATTTATAATATATATGTATATAAAAAATGATTATTCCTCTAAGCATCAGAGCATTTTCAAATTTCTAATATTTTAGAGTTTAGAGGGTGTACCCTTTCTGATCCCATCAGAAACAACAACAACGTGACGAAACTGTTAATGCTTCAATCTTGACGAAATACACAATACAAAGCGACTTCATTTCTCCAAATCTGTCTTTTCTGCTATTATCTGACAACGTGTTTTGTACAAATGGACAGGCCATGCTTAGATTTAAACTATTGTTATAATGAGATAAATAGTATATAATTTTCCATCGTTTGCTCCAGACTCATGCATAAAATTTCGAGACACTTTCTTAGAGTGGTAATAGATTACTGGGAAGTTTATATTCCGAAATTGGTAGAACATATTTCATGGAGAGACCTGGTTTAGCTCAACTTCATGGCAATGACAATGACAGAGATTTGTTGAGGGAATCTCTTATAAGCGAAAATGACCAAGAAACTCAATTGCCTTCCACGTTTGGAGACGAACACAGGTCTGGTATTTATAAAGAGCCTTCGGATGACGTGAAGGTCACTCCAGGGGTTGTATGGGAGGAAGTCAAAAAGCTTTGGTGGATAGCAGGACCTATGATTGGAGTGAATCTGCTTCAGTATAGCTTGCAGGTGATCTCTGTTATGATGGTGGGGCATTTGGGAGAGCTTGCACTTTCCAGTGCTTCGATTGCCACTTCTTTTGCAAATGTTACTGGGTTACATGTGTTGGTATGATTTACAAACTTTGCTCCTGTTGTCTACTTTGCTAGCATTTGGTGTTTTACAGTGAACCCATTATGCGGTTTAGTTTGTTCAAAACCCCAAAACAAGGTTTAGTTTGTTCAAAACCCCAAAACAAGTGAGAATTGGAATGAACAGTAAAATAAACCATTGCCTGATTTTTGTTGTTTTTGCTCTTCCATGAGTAAAACTGCAAACGTCCCAAGGTATTATTTTGACCCCCCTAATTCTCTTTTAGTATTTATGTGAAATCCACCCAAGGTAGACTAAAGTGCTGCAAATTCTATAAGTCCCTAACGACCTATTTTAGGAATTCTATTTCTATCTAGATTATTCTATCAGGTTTCATTTCAGCGAGGTGCCTAACGACCACTTAATTTATTTTTTTAATTTAATTTCATTTTATGTAATAAGTTTAATATGATTTCCAAACTAAATATTTTACTTTTTTCCATTATAATTTCTATTTTATACTATTTAAAGTCTGGTTAGAAATTTTTTCAAAATCTTAGAATCACATATATTATTTATGGTTATTGCATAATTTGGATGTCATTGGAGTATTTTGAGGGTGCTGAATCTATTACTGATTAAAAATATAATTTAAATACTTCTATATTTAAATTTTACTAATAAAAAATTACAGAATTTCTACCAAAACCCACTGTAAAGTCTAAAACATAAAATAAATAAGTTGCTCCTTTGCAAAATCCCTTTGAAAACCTTGAAGGTGGCACAGTCAAGGATTACCAAAAGAACCACCTACAGCACAACGTTCACATTGCACAGCACTATGACCTACAAACAAGAAGAAAAAACATTTCTTTTGTTCTCCAAACGCGTAGAGGAGAAATCTGAAATTTTTACTCATTAAAATAGAAGTACAAAGCCACATATATGAAATCTTTCTTAATAAGATTCTCTAACATCTTTTCTAATTTCAAAAACTAATTTGGAGGTATTTCCTTACGCCCTAGCAGTTCCATTATCCGACCACCTTAACATAACCTCTGTGACAATTCTTCTGTTTTGCTTTCACTTACAACTAGATTACTCGATTAATGCTTCCTTCTCTATGATATAAGCCATCACTACTTTTAGATTCTTCGTGGTCAAGTAATTATAATAATAATATTTATTTTCTTGGACATACTGGTTTTGCATTATTCTTAGAAAAATATTTAATTTTGTATGTAGAGGTGGAAATTGATGAACACTATTAATAATATAGCATAATCCTTAAAATGGCATTATAACGAGAGTACACACAATTTATACACACGATATGAATGTGAAGCACAACACCCAAAGAGAGAATAAAAATGAGGTAGACAATAACTCCGTATATAATAAAGGGGCCTCCTCCAAATAACCCTAATACATTTCTGTCACGTCCCCAACCCTCCGACCGGCGAAGAGGATGCGATCTCCATGGCTTAAACCACCCGGGCTAAGAGCCCCATGAACATGTACATGAATAAAATTGCTAAAACAGAGTGCTTAAACGTACACACATGAACATTTATCATGCACAGATACAATCATCTATCAGACACAGCGGAAACATCATACATTTAAGCAAGCATTCATTTAACATGATCATCATTTTCATTATCAGAATTTACAGTTGCAGAACTAAAATGGACAGATCACTTATCTTATGGAAACTTCACTCCGCAACCAGCTACGTCGCTGCAACGTTCCACCCAACCATAGGCCAGTGTGCTCCTTAATCTCTCAGCAGCACTGCCACCCCCAAGCTGGGCATGATTCTCCAAGGAATAAGGGAACTAGCAGGCTTACACATAGCCAAGGATATACAAAACACACAGCCAAGCCAACAAAGTTGGGTTTATCAGGCCATCAAGGAGTTGGGAAAGGGTAAAGGCTAAGCTGGTGAGCTCATTACAGAGCCAAGAACACCTACACCAGAACTAGCCTGACCTCTAAGACACCCAAACACGCCCAACACAAGGAATCAGTCCCTTCTCTGCTACACAGTCCCTCAGGCCCTGCATTCCCTTCCAGTGCTATCCAGGGGTGATGGAGAAGAATGCCAGCCCTCTAGCTCTGTCTGTGTGGTTTCCAGCCACCAGGTTTATCAAGCAAACCAAGCCCCCATCCCTGCTCCCAACACAGTCCGAAGACCAACCATTGTTCACATGAAATCAAATCAGCTGTCATAGCTTAAACAGGGAAAAACGAATCCCAAGTGGATTACTCAGCCCCAAACGTATCAGTGGACATGGGGAAAGAGCAACAGTCCCGAAATGTAAAACATACATTACCAACATACACGGGGAAAACAGCAGTCCGTTTTACACAATCGAAGCGGTTGGGGAAAAACGTACGTAGACCATACTGGGGACGAATTTACAGTCTTCTGACCTGTGCGTGAGGAACAACAACGTAGAGCCCACAAATCAACCCGTGAGGAAAGGATTCGCCCACACCATCCACAAATCCGCAGAAGAAAACCACGTGGGTAAAACCCAGGAAATTTTTGCGCGTGAGAGACTAATGAACAGGCAATGGTTCAGGCGCGAAAATGAGCAGCCCACAGGGAGGACGCGAAATTGGATGTGCGTGAGTAACAACAATGTCGTGGAGAGGAGAATGGTATTGCCTGCGTGAGTGAAGAGTGCGTGAGAGATTCTTGCTGGTGGAGTGTGCGTGTGGGTGAGGACTGACAGTCCTGCCACCCCACTCCCAAAAACCATTAACTACCTCAACCACCAGCAGCCTTTCTTAATGAAAGTGGTTGGAATAAGCAAGGGAAAAAGACACATGGGTATTTTCCCTCTTGGCCCCAAGGTTTGACAAATTTCCCCACATCCTTATCCTTGTGAAAACCATGCCCTTTTCTCATTTTAGTTGCCGCGATCGTAGCTGGTCGAGTTCATTTAATTAATTATAGATGCATATTTACATGATGACCATCATAATATATGCCGCATGCCCCGATATACCATCAGTGACAAATTCAAATCCAAAACATAACATAACCGATCAATGGTGGGGCCTTGACCTTTAGCTCCGCACCATGATCATTTAATATATACATCATGTACATTTAATGCAACGGGGTCAAAACCGGGGCATTACATTCCCCTCCCCCTTCAATAGCACTGTCCTCAGTGCTTTACAAAATTGAACAAAAATGCTACACTGGTATCGCCTCAGTGTTCCGCAAAATCGAACAAAAATGGATGTGCCAATCGCATGGCATCCTCCAGCTCCCATGTAGCCTCTTCATGTCCGTAGTGCTCCCATTGCACCTTTACCTGACCTATGGCTCGGTTCCGGAGCATTGTGACCTTCCTGTCGAGGATGCGCATTGGCTCGATTCGGAACTCTCCCTCGGGTTCCACCTGAATCACATCCCAATTTATCACATGGTTAGGATCATGTACATATCTCTTAAGCAAAGAAACATGAAAAACATTATGAGCTCTAGTGCTAGCAGTCAATGCAAGTCTATATGCAACTGGCCCTATTCTTTCAAGCACTTCAAACGGCCCACAGTATCTTGGTGACAACTTGGCACAACTTCCAAGCTTCAAGGAACTCTTCCTTGCCCTCACTCTGAGGTAAACATGATCCCCAGCACTGAACTCCCTGTTCACCCTATGCTTATCTGCATAGCTTTTCTGTCTGTCCTGTGCTACTTTCAGCTTTTGCCTGATCTTTACAACCTCTTGCTCCATCTCCTTGAGCAATTCTGGTCCAAGCACAATCCTGTTTACTAGATTATCCCAAGTCATTGGTGTCCTACACCTTCTTCCATACAAAGCTTCATACGGACTCATCCCCAAGGATACCTGCTGTCCATTGTTATAAGCAAACTCCACCAAGTGCAAGTAATCTTCCCACTTGGTTGGTTTGTCCATCATGTACATGTGAAGCATATCTTCAAGCACCTGATTAACTCTCTCTGTCTGAGGATGGTATGCAATGCTGAAGTTTAGCTTTGTACCCAAATCTGCAAACAACCCCTTCCAAAAATTGGAAGTGAACTTGACATCTCTGTCAGAGACTATTGCCTTAGGCAATCCATGCAATTTGAAAATCTCCTTCATGAAGATCTTTGAAATGTCGCCAGTCTCATACGTAGACTTAACCGGTATAAAATGTGCTGCCTTTGTCAACTTGTCTACCACAACCATGATGGAATCATGTTGTCTCCAAGTCATCGGCAATCCTGTAATAAAATCCATGGAAATAACTTCCCATTTCCATTCCGGGACTGGCAAAGGCTGCAACAAACCTGCAGGATGTTGATGCTCAACCTTTACCTGTTGACATTTCATACATCTTGAAATATATTCAGCCATATCCCTTTTCATTCCTGGCCAAAAGTACTGCTTTCTAGCTGTAGCAATTGTCTTCTGATATCCTGGGTGACCAGAATACGGAGCTTGATGGATTTCATCCATAACAACTCTCCTCAAATCTGCTACATTCGGAATATAAATTCTACCTTTATAAGTGAGAAGTCCATCTTCTTCCAATTTATATCCTTCATACCTCTTCTCAAGACTTTGCTGCTGCAGTTTGTCTTTTACCTGCTCATACAATTCATCTCCAGCAACATGACTAACAATCTGCTGCCTCAAATCCGATTGGCAAATACTAAGAGATGCCACATGCATTTCCTGCACCTTTCTGTTGAGTGCATCAGCTACCTTATTCTCTTTTCCCTTTATGTGCTTGATTTCAAAATCAAATTCACATAAAAACTCTAGCCATCTTGCTTGCCTAGCATTCAGAGTAGGCTGATCAAACAAATACTTTAAACCACAATGGTCTGTTCTGAGCTCAAATCTCCTGCCCATCAAGTAATGTCTCCACATCTTGAGAGCATGTACTATGGCTGCAAGCTCTAGATCATGAGTGGCATAGTTCTTCTCATGCTCCTTCAGCTTTCTCGACTCATAGCATATCACGTGGTTGTCCTGCATAAGGACTCCTCCAAGCCCTTGTCCACATGCATCAGTACATACCACAAAATCTTTGTCTCGATCTGCAACCTTCAATACTGGTGCACTAGTGAGAAGATTCTTCAACCTCTGAAAACTTTCTTCACATCTCGATGTCCATTCGAACTTCATCCCCTTATTTTGCAAAGAAATGATAGCATGTGCAACTTTGGAGAATCCCTCAATGAACCTCCTGTAGTATCCTGCAAGTCCCATGAAAGATCTCACATCTGTCACATTTCTTGGAGTAGGCCAATTCATAATGACTTCTATCTTTTCAGGGTCCACAGCTATACCCTCCTTTGAGATAATGTGACCCAAATACTGAATTCTATCTCTATAGAAGTCACACTTGCTCAGTTTTGCATACAACTGATCCTCCCTGAGCAAATTCAATGTCAATCTCAAATGCTCTTCATGCTCTTCCTCGTTCTTAGAATAAACAAGAATGTCATCAAGGAAAACAAGAACAAACTTGTCCAAATACCCGCTGAAGACACTATTCATAAGGCACATAAATGTAGCTGGTGCGTTTGTGAGACCAAATGGTACCACTACAAACTCACAATGTCCATACCTTGTCCTGAAGGCTGTCTTATGAATATCTTCATCCTTGATCCTTACCTGATGGTAACCAGACCTCAAGTCAATCTTGGAAAATACCTTTGCTCCTCTCATTTGATCAAAGAGGTCATCAATCCTAGGCAAAGGATATTTATTCTTCACAGTAACCTTGTTCAATTGCCTGTAATCAATACACAACCTGAGTGTACCATCTTTCTTCTTTACAAACAGAGCTGGTGCTCCCCAAGGAGACACGCTCGGTCGGATATACTTCTTTTCCAACAACTCTTGCAGTTGCATCTTCAATTCTAACATCTCCGGTGTACTCATCCTGTAGGGTGCTTTGGACACTGGTGGTGCTCCTGGCACAAGTTCAATAGTGAAGTCAATGTCCCGCTTTGGAGGAAGCCCTGGAATCTCATCAGGAAACACATCCCTGAATTCCTGTAACACCTGATAGTCCTCCAACCTAGGAGTTTCATCTCTCGTTTTCTCCAAAATCTGAGCTGCATACAACTGGCAACCCTTCCTACAGAACTTCTTTAACTGCATTGCTGAAACTTGCCGTACTGAAATCACTTTTGGGATACCTTTCACAACAACTAGGTTCCCTTCTTCATTCATGCATTCAAAAGTCTTATTGTAGCAATCAAGCTTCACCCTGTGAGCTTCTAACCAATCCATTCCAATGAGAACATCATAGGAACCAAGCGGTAGAACATTCAGATCTACACAAGTGACCAATCCATTCATGACCAATGGACATTTGTCTACCACCTCACTGACCTTCCTCTTAGTTCCAGTGGTTAGCTGAACTAACCAAGACTTCCTATGCTTTACTTTCTTAAAAGCACGCATTTCCACTACTCTAGGAGTAATGTAACTGTGAGTGGAACCAGGGTATATCAAAATAGAAACAGATTGCTCAACAATCTTACCTGCTACTTCAACCACAGTTGACTGGTGATCTGCTTGACGGTCCTCCAGTGCTGCATAGATCCTAGGATCTGCCCTTGCTACTTGACCCACTGTTTCTGCTTCTTGAACATTATAAGCTGGTCTTATACTCTCATTCTCGAGTGGGAAATTCCTGCGCATGTGGGGTCCACCACATTTCCAACATTGAAGTGGCCCTCTATTCTGTTGTGGATCCTTAGGCTTTTCTCCTATCACTCCAACTGGTTTACTCGCAGCTTGAGATGGCTGTTTTTGCTGGTTTCTGAAATTAGAAGGTTTGAAACCTTTCTTCCTTTGGTCAAACTTCTCGTTCTTCTTGTCCTTCCATGCCTTATGGTAATCCGGCTTACCTTTGCTTTGCTCATAACAATACTTAGCTTTCCTTATTGCTTCTTCAAGAGTTCTAGG
The DNA here is from genome assembly GCA_001517045.1 of Pseudotsuga menziesii. NCBI lineage: Eukaryota > Viridiplantae > Streptophyta > Pinopsida > Pinales > Pinaceae > Pseudotsuga > Pseudotsuga menziesii. The sequence goes on from LPNX010506153.1 coordinate 49,804, forward strand.
TTCATAAAACTCAATTCTATCTCTGTAAGACTGAGGTAATCCACTTAGAAAACGCTGGACCTTCACTTTTTCATCTCTGATGTACCGGACATACCTCAACAGCTCCAAAAACTTATTTGCATACTCTTCAATGGTCTGCTGTCCCAATCTCAACTCATGGAACTCCTTAATCTTGTCATCATAATATTTGTCAGATAGGTATTTCTGCTTAAAATACTTCTTGAACTGCTTCCACTTAAGTCTCCTTTCACTGATCCTTTTCACTTGCTTGAAGTGTTCCCACCAAATGGATGCCCTTCCATTCAGATTGAATATGGCAACTCTTGCCTTCATGTTTCTTGAATAGTCATGCACTTGAAAGTACTTCTTAATACCAAGAAGCCAAGCTTCCGCCTCTTGTTGAGTGTTTATCTCACCATCAAACGTAGGAGGTTTAGCTTTTTTGAATTCATCTCGAGTGCGATCCCTATGGTGTCTCTTTCTTTTTCTTTTTCTTTTATGAGAAGAAGAATTGGAATCCCCGCTGGATTCTTCAGAATCAGATGTTCCACTAGAAGTTCTTCTCCTTCTCCTAGTACTGCTCTTACTGCCTTCTGGTCTTGCTGTACCTCGTTCAGAGTCTATCTTCCTTTGCAAATCTGTCAAAATGTGCAGCATTGCAGCATTCAACTGATGCTGCTCTTCCTGGGCTTTAATCAAGCTTCTCATGGTAGCTGCAACATCTGACGGGGTCTCTTGGAATCTCCTTCCATTAGACTCTATGTCATCATTCCTGTTACGTACATTTTCTCCCATGGCATCTTCTCCTCGCTCGTTCGAACCTCGAGCATCATACCCATCATGGGTTCTCATACTGAACCACCACTTACTTACCAACTGCACTACCTGGAGTACTGTCCTGGAAGGTTTTTATGACTCTGCAAACGTGTTAATAACACAATTGTTAGATGCATAACATATAAATCAGAATCACTTACCTTCCCTTGGAAAAATCATAAATTACGAGTTTCCCAAAACATAGAATTTTCTCTATCAAAGAGTGTCTATCTGAGGGGGACGACGGGGGTCAAGGGGGCTTGCCCCCTTGTGGCTTCCGAAAATCCCACAGGAAAACAGTCCAAAATTTGCTGGAAAATCCCACTGAAAACTCAAATTTTTCCTGTGCAGAATCGGCTCTCAGCCAACTAACCGTTCCGCAGAATCGGCTCTCGGAACCCTTATCCCGTCCGCTGAATCGGCTCTCGTTTCAATAGATCTTCCGCCGAATTGGCTTTCAGAAGCTTTAATGGTTCCGCGGATTATAACCCATCGGCTGTCGGATGTCTTTCCACATCGGAAGCCTCAGCGCTTTCGCTTCCGCAACGGCGGACGCTCAATCGCTTCCTCTTCCGATCGACGAATGTTTATATCGGAAGCCAAATGGCTTTGGCTTCCGCAACGGCGGACGCTCGGTCATTTTCTTCTTCCGGCGGACACTTAGACAAATTTCGCGGCTTGTTCCGACGTCGGCGGACTTCTGACGTCGGAGGCCAAATGGCTTTGGCTTCCGCAACGGCGGCTCGCGAAACCTTAACTTCTTCCGATGGATGAACCAACTTCGAGCCTTAACCTTTTTGACGTGTCGACGATCGGAGGACTTTCCCCATCGGAAGACTTATTGCTTTTGCTTCTGCAACGGCGGCTCACAAAACGATAACTTCTTCCGAACGGCACTTACTTGGAACAATTTTAACGTCGGGTGTCGGCGGACTTTTGGATCGGAAGACTAGTGATTTTGGCTTCCGCAACGGCGGCTCGCCAAACGTCCACTTCTTCCGATTTTTCTCAAACTGTTCCATCGGCCAGGCTTCCGCTGCGCTTCCGCTACGTCGGAAGTCCTTCCCCATCAGAAGACTTGGCGGTTTGGGCTCCCGCAACGGCGGACGTCAATTTTGCCAATAGCCCGACTGTTCAAGACTTTAACAAAAATTTTGAATTCTTACAGTCTTCCACTGCTTGCTGTTGGGTAGAAGAAACGATGCCTCTGCCACTGCAATCTTTCAAGGCTCATGCAGGCCCATGTTGTAACATGAGCTCTGATACCATACTGTCACGTCCCCAACCCTCCGACCGGCGAAGAGGACGCGATCTCCATGGCTTAAACCACCCGGGCTAAGAGCCCCATGAACATGTACACGAATAAAATTGCTAAAACAGAGTGCTTAAACATACACACATGAACATTTATCATGCACAGATACAATCATCTATCAGACACAGCGGAAACATCATACATTTAAGCAAGCATTCATTTAACATGATCATCATTTTCATTATCAGAATTTACAGTTGCAGAAGTAAAATGGACAGATCACTTATCTTATGGAAACTTCACTCCGCAACCAGCTACGTCGCTGCAACGTTCCACCCAACCATAGGCCAGCGTGCTCCTTAATCTCTCAGCAGCGCTGCCACCCCCGAGCTGGGCATGATTCTCCAAGGAATAAGGGAACTAGCAGGCTTACATTTCTCATGCACAGATACAATCATCTATCAGACACAGCGAAAACATCATACATTTAAGCAAGCATTCATTTAACATGATCATCATTTTCATTATCAGAATTTACAGTTGCAGAAGTAAAATGGACAGATCACTTATCTTATGGAAACTTCACTCCGCAACCAGCTACGTCGCTTCAACGTTCCACCCAACCATAGGCCAGCGTGCTCCTTAATCTCTCAGCAGCGCTGCCACCCCCGAGTTGGGCATGATTCTCCAAGGAATAAGGGAACTAGCAGGCTTACATTTCTCATGCACAGATACAATCATCTATCAGACACAGCGGAAACATCATACATTTAAGCAAGCATTCATTTAACATGATCATCATTTTCATTATCAGAATTTACATTTGCAGAAGTAAAATGGACAGATCACTTATCTTATGGAAACTTCACTCCGCAACCAGCTACGTCGCTGCAACGTTCCACCCAACCATAGGCCAGCGTGCTCCTTAATCTCTCAGCAGCGCTGCCACCCCCAAGCTGGGCATGATTCTCCAAGGAATAAGGGAACTAGCAGGCTTACACATAGCCAAGGATATACAAAACACACAGCCAAGCCAACAAAGTTGGGTTTATCAGGCCATCAAGGAGTTGGGAAAGGATAAAGGCTAAGCTGGTGAGCTCATTACAGAGCCAAGAACACCTACACCAGAACTAGCCTGACCTCTAAGACACCCAAACACGCCCAACACAAGGAATCAGTCCCTTCTCTGCTACACAGTCCCTCAGGCCCTGCATTCCCTTCCAGTGCTATCCAGGGGTGATGGAGAAGAATGCCAGCCCTCTAGCTCTGTCTGTGTGGTTTCCAGCCACCAGGTTTATCAAGCAAACCAAGCCCCCATCCCTGCTCCCAACACAGTCCGAAGACCAACCATTGTTCACATGAAATCAAATCAGCTGTCACAGCTTAAACAGGGAAAAACGAATCCCAAGTGGATTACTCAGCCCCAAACGTATCAATGAACATGGGGAAAGAGCAACAGTCCCGAAATGTAAAACATACATTACCAACATACACGGGGAAAACAGCAGTCCGTTTTACACAATCGAAGCGGTTGGGGAAAAACGTATGCAGACCATACTGGGGACGAATTTACAGTCTTCTGACCTGTGCGTGAGGAACAACAACGTAGAGCCCACAAATCAACCCGTGAGGAAAGGATTCGCCCACACCATCCACAAATCCGCAGAAGAAAACCACGTGGGTAAAACCCAGGAAATTCCTGCGCATGAGAGACTAATGAACAGGCAATGGTTCAGGCGCGAAAATGAGCAGCCCACAGGGAGGACGCGAAATTGGATGTGCGTGAGTAACAGCAATGTCGTGGAGAGGAGAATGGTATTGCCTGCGTGAGTGAAGAGTGCGTGAGAGATTCTTGCTGGTGGCGTGTGCGTGTGGGTGAGGACTGACAGTCCTGCCACCCCACTCCCAAAAACCATTAACTACCTCAACCACCAGCAGCCTTTCTTAATGAAAGTGGTTGGAATAAGCAAGGGAAAAAGACACATGGGTATTTTCCCTCTTGGCCCCAAGGTTTGACAAATTTCCCCACATCCTTATCCTTGTGAAAACCATGCCCTTTTCTCATTTTAGTTGCCGCGATCGTAGCTGGTCGGGTTCATTTAATTAATTATAGATGCATATTTACATGATGACCATCATAATATATGCCACATGCCCCGATATACCATCAGTGACAAATTCAAATCCAAAACATAACATAACCGATCAATGGTGGGGCCTTGACCTTTAGCTCCGCACCATGATCATTTAATATATACATCATGTACATTTAATGCAACGGGGTCAAAACCGGGGCATTACATTCCCCTCCCCCTTCAATAGCACTGTCTTCAGTGCTTTACAAAATTGAACAAAAATGCTACACTGGTATCGCCTCAGTGTTCCACAAAATCGAACAAAAATGGATGTGCCAATCGCATGGCATCCTCCAGCTCCCATGTAGCCTCTTCAGGTCCGTAGTGCTCCCATTGCACCTTTACCTGACCTATGGCTCGGTTCCGGAACATTGTGACCTTCCTGTCGAGGATGCGCATTGGCTCGATTCGGAACTCTCCCTCGGGTTCCACCTGATTCACATCCCAATTTATCACATGGTTAGGATCATGTACATATCTCTTAAGCAAAGAAACATGAAAAACATTAAGACTATAGTGCTAGCAGGCAATGCAAGTCTATATGCAACTGGCCCTATTCTTTCAAGCACTTCAAACGGCCCACAGTATCTTGGTGACAACTTGGCACAACTTCCAAGCTTCAAGGAACTCTTCCTTGCCCTCACTCTGAGGTAAACATGATCCCCAACACTGAACTCCCTGTTCACCCTATGCTTATCTGCATAGCTTTTCTGTCTGTCCTGTGCTACTTTCAGCTTATGCCTGATCTTTACAACCTCTTTCTCCATCTCCTTGAGCAATTCTGGTCCAAGCACAATCCTGTTTACTGGATTATCCCAAGTCATTTCCACTACTCTAGGAGTAATGTAACTGTGAGTGGAACCAGGGTCAATCAAAATAGAAACAGATTGCTCAACAATCTTACCTGCTACTTCAACCACAGTTGACTGGTGATCTGCTTGACGGTCCTCCAGTGCTACATAGATCCTAGGAACTGCCCTTGCTACTTGACCCACTGTTTCTGCTTCTTGAACATTATAAGCTGGTCTTATACTCTCATTCTCGAGTGGGAAATTCCTGCGCATGTGGGGTCCACCACATTTCCAACATTGAAGTGGCCCTCTATTCTGTTGTGGATCCTTAGGCTTTTCTCCTATCACTCCAACTGGTTTACTCGCAGCTTGAGATGGCTGCTTTTGCTGGTTTCTGAAATTAGAAGGTTTGAAACTTTTCTTCCTTTGGTCAAACTTCTCGTTCTTCTTGTCCTTCCATGCCTTATGGTAATCCGGCTTACCTTTGCTTTGCTCATAACAATACTTAGCTTTCCTTATTGCTTCTTCAAGAGTTCTAGATTCATAAAACTCAATTCTATCTCTGTAAGACTGAGGTAATCCACTTAGAAAACGCTGGACCTTCACTTTTTCATCTCTGATGTACCGGACATACCTCAACAGCTCCAAAAACTTATTTGCATACTCTTCCATGGTCTGCTGTCCCAATCTCAACTCATGGAACTCCTTAATCTTGTCATCATAATACCTGTCAGATAGGTATTTCTGCTTAAAATACTTCTTGAACTGCTTCCACTTAAGTCTCCTTTCACTGATCCTTTTCACTTGCTTGAAGTGTTCCCACCAAATGGATGCCCTTCCATTCAGATTGAATATGGCAACTCTTGCCTTCATGTTTCCTGAATAGTCATGCACTTGAAAGTACTTCTTAATACCAAGAAGCCAAGCTTCCGCCTCTTGTCCAGTGTTTATCTCACCATCAAACGTAGGAGGTTTAGCTTTTTTGAATTCATCTCGAGTGCGATCCCTATGGTGTCTCTTTCTTTTTCTTTGTCTTTTATGAGAAGAAGAACTGGAATCCTCGCTGGATTCTTCAGAATCAGATGTTCCACTAGAAGTTCTTCTCCTTCTCCTAGTACTGCTCTTACTGCCTTCTGGTCTTGCTGTACCTCATCCAGAGTCTATCTTCCTTTGTAAATTTGTCAAACTCTGCAGCATTGCAGCATTCAACTGATGCTGCTCTTCCTGGGCTTTAATCAAGCTTCTCATGGTAGCTGCAACATCTGACGGGGTCTCTTGGAATCTCCTTCCATTAGACTCTATGTCATCATTTCTGTTACGTACATTTTCTCCCATGGCATCTTCTCCTCGCTCGTACGAATCTCGAGCATCATACCCATCATGGGTTCTCATACTGAACCACCACTTACTTACCAACTGCACTACCTGGAGTACTGTCCTGGAAGGTTTCTATGACTCTGCAAACGTGTTAATAACACAATTGTTAGATGCATAACATATAAATCAGAATCACTTACCTTCCCTTGGAAAAATCATAAATTACGAGTTTCCCAAAACATAGAATTTTCTTCATCAAATAGTGTCTATCTGAGGGGGAGGACGGGGGTCAAGGGGGCTTGCCCCCTTGTGGCTTCCGAAAATCCCACAGAAAAACAGTCCAAAATTTGCTGGAAAATCCCACTGAAAACTCAAATTTTTCCTGTGCAGAATCGGCTCTCAGCCAACTAACCGTTCCGCAGAATCGGCTCTCGGAACCATTATCCCGTCCGCTGAATCGGCTCTCGTTTCACTAGATCTTCCACCGAATTGGCTCTCGGAAGCTTGAATCGTTCCGCGGATTATAACCCATCGGCTGTCGGATGTCTTTCCACATCGGAAGCCTTAGCGCTTTCGCTTCCGCAACGGCGGACGCTCAATCGCTTCCTCTTCCGATCGACGGATGTTTATATCGGAAGCCAAATGGCTTTGGCTTCCGCAACGGCGGACGCTCGGTCATTTTCTTCTTCCGGCGGACACTTAGACAAATTTCGCGGCTTGTTCCGGCGTCGGCGGACTTCTGACGTCGGAGGCTAAATGGCTTTGGCTTCCGCAACGGCGGCTCGCGAAACCTTAACTTCTTCCGATGGATGAACCAACTTCGAGCCTTAACCTTTTTGACGTGTCGGCGATCGGAGGACTTTCCCCATCGGAAGACTTATTGCTTTTGCTTCCGCAACGGCGACTCACAAAACGATAACTTCTTCCGAACGACACTTACTTGGAACAATTTTAACGTCGAGCGTCGGCGGACTTTTGGATCAGAAGACTAGTGATTTTGGCTTTCGCAACGGCGGCTCGCCAAACGTCCACTTCTTCCGATTTTTCTCAAACTGTTCCGTCGGCCAGGCTTTCGCTGCGCTTCCGCTACGTCGGAAGTCCTTCCCCGTCGGAAGACTTGGCGGTTTGGGCTTCCGCAACGGCGGACGTCAATTCTGCAAATGGCCCGACTGTTCAACACTTTAACAAAATTTTTGAATTCTTACAGTCTTCCACTGCTTGTTGTTGGGTAGAAGAAACGCTGCCTCTGCCACTGCAATCTTTCAAGGCTCATGCAGGCCCATGTTGTAACATGAGCTCTGATACCATACTGTCACGTCCCCAACCCTCCGACCGGCGAAGAGGACGCGATCTCCATGGCTTAAACCACCCGGGCTAAGAGCCCCATGAACATGTACATGAATAAAATTGCTAAAACAGAGTGCTTAAACATACACACATGAACATTTATCATGCACAGATACAATCATCTATCAGACACAGCGGAAACATCATACATTTAAGAAAGCATTCATTTAACATGATCATCATTTTCATTATCAGAATTTACAGTTGCAGAAGTAAAATGGACAGATCACTTATCTTATGGAAACTTCACTCCGCAACCAGCTACGTTGCTGCAACGTTCCACCCAACCATAGGCCAGCGTGCTCCTTAATCTCTCAGCAGCGCTGCCACCCCCTAGCTGGGCATGGTTCTCCAAGGAATAAGGGAACTAGCAGGCTTACACATAGCCAAGGATATACAAAACACACAGCCAAGCCAACAAAGTTGGGTTTATCAGGCCATCAAGGAGTTGGGAAAGGCTAAAGGCTAAGCTGGTGAGCTCATTACAGAGCCAAGAACACCTACACCAGAACTAGCCTGACCTTTAAGACACCCAAACACGCCCAACACAAGGAATCAGTCCCTTCTCTGCTACACAGTCCCTGAAGCCCTGCATTCCCTTCCAGTGCTATTCAGGGGTGATGGAGAAGAAGGCCAGCCCTCTAGCTCTGTCTGTGTGGTTTCCAGCCACCAGATTTATCAAGCAAACCAAGCCCCCATCCCTGCTCCCAACACAGTCCGAAGACCAACCATTGTTCACATGAAATCAAATCAACTATCACAGCTTAAACAGGGAAAAACGAATCCCAAGTGGATTACTCAGCCCCAAACGTATCAGTGGACATGGGGAAAGAGCAACAGTCCCGAAATGTAAAACATACATTACCAACATACACGGGGAAAACAACAGTCCGTTTTACACAATTGAAGCGGTTGGGGAAAAACGTACGCAGACCATACTGGGGACGAATTTACAGTCTTCTGACCTGTGCGTGAGGAACAACAACGTAGAGCCCACAAATCAACCCGTGAGGAAAGGATTCGCCCACACCATCCACAAATCCGCAGAAGAAAACCACGTGGGTAAAACCCAGGAAATTCCTGCGCGTGAGAGACTAATGAACGGGCAATGGTTCAGGCGCGAAAATGAGCAGCCCACAGGGAGGACGCGAAATTGGATGTGCGTGAGTAACAGCAATGTCGTGGAGAGGAGAATGGTATTGCCTGCGTGAGTGAAGAGTGCGTGAGAGATTCTTGCTGGTGGAGTGTGCGTGTGGGTGAGGACTGACAGTCCTGCCACCCCACTCCCAAAAACCATTAACTACCTCAACCACCAGCAGCCTTTCTTAATGAAAGTGGTTGGAATAAGCAAGGGAAGAAGACACATGGGTATTTTCCCTCTTGGCCCCAAGGTTTGACAAATTTCCCCACATCCTTATCCTTGTGAAAACCATGCCCTTTTCTCATTTTAGTTGCCGCGATCGTAGCTGGTCGGGTTCATTTAATTAATTATAGATGCATATTTACATGATGACCATCATAATATATGCCGCATGCCCCGATATACCATCAGTGACAAATTCAAATCCAAAACATAACATAACCGATCAATGGTGGGGCCTTGACCTTTAGCTCCGCACCATGATCATTTAATATATACATCATGTACATTTAATGCAACGGGGTCAAAACCGGGGCATTACATTTTAATATATCCAAATCAAATGTTCCTGCTCCAATAGTGAATATATTGACCTCTACATATACCTATTTTCATTCATTCCACATGTGCACGCTGTTAGTACTCAGAATCACGCCCAAGGTTGCGGGAAGGCGGACCCCGAGGTAACAACAGAACTGCTTTAGGAAAGGGAGCTGGCTTCCCCGTTTCCAGAGAGGGATCTCTCACAAATACATAACAAGGCCAGATTATATTGTCACAGAATGAGTTTTGGAGGTTGGCAGTGGAAACAAGGTATGATGTATTGGGCTATGGAGTCACGAATACCAAGAAACACAGAGTAGTTTGCACAGGAAATGTCCGCAAGAGCAAGGTAGCACTTCGGTCACAGTCGATATGTTTGGGTCTGGTGAAAAATGAAGAGCGATGACAGTCCATCGATGTAGAGCATCGCAAGGATGGATTCTACATCAATTTTGGAAGAAACATTTGGTGGATGTCTAAAACAACGGCCAAAGCATAGGAGTATGAATTTTGAACCATTATACACTAAGTCAAAGACACGAAGAAAACACAATGCAAAGAAATAACAGGAAGTACATGCACGCAAAGAAAGAAAGTACGGACTGCAACTAAGAAATACACAGGAATTCTCACATCCAAAGGCCGACATCCGACTCTGTTTCTTGTATTAAAGATGGATCAAATTACATAAGAACCAAAAATATCTTAGGTTCCGAACAAAACCAACAACCTTCTCCCTTGGCGAGGAGTACCTTCATAGTGCTTCAGGACCCCGAGACTAACCTCGAAACAGGGCGAGAAGTCAGTTACAATTACGATCAAAACTTTAACAGACTAGGACGTGGCATATCTGCCATGGTTTACATATATAAAACAAAACATTATGGAGCAAACGCGCATGCTAGTATTAACGACAGCGCAAGGTCTCTGGCCTCCGTCTCGCTTGTCTTGAAAACGATGGCTCAAGACATCCTTTTCCTTCTCGGCTATTTGTGTTCCTTCTGTGCTCAAAGGCACCTTTCTGCATGGGCTTACAGCTGGCAAGAAGGTTTGTGTTCCTTCTGTGTTCAGCGTTCCTCCTCGCCCCCCTCTCCCCTGGTAACACTGTTATTCGAGGGGACTTAAAGAAGGGTTGCACTGCTTCTGACAGTGACAGGTCCTTAAGGAGGCTTGCCATTCTTGTGCTTCTCTCCTCCTAGGAGGAGGATCATTCTGCGAGTCGCAGGGCACGGCACATTCTCGACTTCATCACCACCCCAGATAAAGTTGGCACATGGAATCCACAAAGGCGATGATGAAGACTTTGGACCCCTTCTCCTCCAGTACGAGCATTCGCTCCATCGAGTCGCCACTAGAAATGGTCACCACGTGTTGAGATTATGGAGACTGCGACTTTGTTCAGAGGTTTTGGAGGGATGCTCATTAGATAGGAAATTCCAGGCACAGTGCTCGCGGAGGTGTTGTAATCTATTAAGACAGCTATGCTTTCACCAGCCTCAGGAGGTCCATCTATTGTGATGAACATCCTTGCCTTGACCTTGCTGGCGCCGGAAAGCTCTTCTACTGTAATGAACGTCCTTACCATGATGGTTGGAGTTCCCCTAGCATGAAAACTCAAGAACAATGGGACTTTGGGCTGAGACTCACCAATCATAAGAACACCTTGACAAACATATTTTCTACATAAGGAAGCCATTGCAGACTTCTCTTAAGACTCTCAAGATTTCCAGCAGACTGTCATTCAACCACCTTAGTCTCTCTTCCACATTCAGTCTTTGTCTCTCGATGGATCTGGAAATGGCGCTTATAAAGAGCTGGAAAGCTGGCCCGACGGTGACCTCGTCAGCATCTTCGCACACTTCGTCATCGAGTAGTATGATGACAACTCGCATGGGCACGTGGGTTTAGGCTCTGGTCTTCCTGCTGAGAATCCAGTCACGCCGCCCTTTCTGCTATGATGCTATACTGCTGACTGCGGAAAAGATCTTTGGCATTAGTTCACATCGTTTCCCATTCGGCTCATGGCACATGGACTTGACGTCCCTTACCCATTTTCCCTTTCTGATGACGACATCAAAATATTCCTCGTTTGCCGCGTCTTCATGCTTCGTGTGGAAGCCATACTTGCCTTCTGCATTTCAATTATTAGGATTATTTCCTGATTTTCATGCATTCAATGCAGCGTACTCTTGGTTTCAGGAGGGCGATCTATGCCGTGGAGCCGATTTTTTACTCACAGATATGCTCCAATGGCGTCGGGGTATTCCATCTCCTGTCACTTCGGCCTTTTGCATACTTGTCTCAAAGTATCACATTGACAAATTCTTTTCGGGATGAGCAAATCGTACGCAAAAAACCGCCTTTTCCGTCATAGGCTTATCCTCCTGCAACTTTCACCGGGCGAATCATTTCCAGCCTTTCGATCTGACCGTCTTTGATCCTCATCGTCCACGTGTAAAGGGAGGCCATATTTCACGAGTTCACGAGGCAGCCTGTTTCGTGCTTGTTCAATCAACAGAGTAATCGCCCACGTAGATATTTGCTCGGCCCGATCCACATTGTTGAGATTTGCTTCCATTTAACACATTTCGCGGATTTGGGAACCGAAATCTCCACAAGCGCTTCAATCTGGCGGAATTAAACTCATCCGTTGATTTATCTTTTGTCGATCCTGACCCTTGAAAGCCGCGGTCGTTCTAGCGTGTTCCGCGGAGATACAAATGTGTTTTTGGCCGCGCTTGTCATATTTGCGAAACCCACCATATCCGTCGATCTGGTCTGCCTTCAGATCGCCACGGTCAAAGCGCTATCTCCTTTAGTGTAATTCTAGCCAACCTGTGAATAGTATTTTTGCGCATTATTAGGATTCGATTGCTCTACCTTACCTTTCTCATCATTTTACGCGAAACAAAAACAGTGCTAACACACGCTTTATTAGATTGATTATTTTTACATATATATTTATCCCATTACATATACATTTAATCCCCATCCTCCCCTTTTTTCTCCTTTTGGAGCTGAATGATGATATTTTCCATCAATTATTTCTTCTTTCAATTCTTGCTTGCATTTCTTATTTGATATCATCATCAACTAGGGCTTCTTCAACAATTTGACTAATTTTTTATGAATGATCTTTCATTCTACCTCTTGTAAGCATGTCATTTCAAATCCTTATCATCGTTAAAAGGTTCTTGATTATGCTCAAGCAACCTTAGAGATATTCAAATCTGCTCACAATTCAACTTCATAAGATTTATCACATAATTTCCTTGTGATTTTGTATGGCCAATCTTCTTGTACTTCAATTTGTTATATGCTTTAGTAGGTGTTGTCACACGATGTGGCGGTCTTTCTGTCAATAGAGAGTAACAACCGCCAGACCGGTGGAACCTCGGGACCCTAACACAAAGTGTCACATCGATCAGGGTCCACTATCTTTAGGCCTCCCAGACCTGCTGAGGGAAGACCTAGACTAGCCACAGGAGGTGTCTCTAGTCCAACTTTCCTAGTTACTTGCCAGCAGGACCAGCTTTAACACAGTAATCGAGGGGCTGATTTTGGTAAGGAAACAGGGCACCTTAGAGACTTAGCAAGGAGATAAATTGGTACCATGGGGATTCTCACTTGAGGGTTTTATCTTAAAGATATATAAGGGCAAGAGTCCATAAAAAACACACAAGCAACACATGGGATGAATAAGATATTCACAGGTTACTCGAATGAAAGGTCGGGCATACTAGCACTACTAGACTTGGTTATTGATTGGATGTCCTAGAAATTTTTCTTATATGGAGAAAGGGACCACCAAATAAAACAAGTCTAGCCAAACTAAACAGTGCCACTAAAGGATGAAGTGCTAAGGGTAATAATATGAACTCTCACTCATGCTTGATAATTACTTAATGGATGTGTTTTGGGAAAAAAGAAAGAGCTGGGTTTGTTTTAGAATCTCTTAATGCCAAAATATGCTCATTGTAAACTAAAATCAGATCTGATATACTCAGAACAACGAGGAAAACAAGCATGTAAAAGGAAAATGCAAGCACTCGAATGGCTGAAAATTGCTCTTAGAGATCAGTGCCTATTTTAGGGGCGACTTGGAGTCACAAACTAAGTATTTTCAACAATGAAACAAACCCCAAAAGGCATCAATAGTGTTAAATTATTGTAACTTCAGAAGATATTCTAGATATATTGATTGTATTCCTCCATCAGTAGATGAGTTTGGTCATGTAAGAGTCATTCAAAGAATCAATGTAAACCTCCGGATGTAAGTCAGGTCAATAGTACCTAAGTGTCATTATAATAAATATTGTTTTTGATGTCTTGCTAGACAAGTCGGCCCTGTTAGGTCCTAGGTCAAGTCAAGTGACAACTATAAATAGGGAGGCGCTCCCCTTCATTTGTACGCACTCACTCAAGCAAGTTTGCAAGAGAGAGAAGATTAAGTGCGCCAGGAAGAAGAGAGAACTAGTTGTCTTGGGTTTTACACTGCTCTAGTTGAGTTCTATACTGAGGAAGTTTTGCGGGGTTTTCTCCCTTGTGGTTTCCTTGAGGAAAATATTTGTGTTCTTTGTGTTATCGTGCTTGTTGTTCTTTCAGTGATCCTACTATTGTAAATTGTTTTAAGATCTCATCTAAGCAATTAAGAAAACTTAACATGGTATGAGAGCCACCCTAAAAGGAGACACTGCACAACTAGGGTTTGTTATTTTGAACAAATCCCTCAATAGATCAACTAGGAAAGAGGGCTCACTCAACTCGCCTTAGAAGGGCGCATCTTTCTGTGAAAATAGAACTGAATTCCAAGAAGTTTAAGTTTTGGACCAGGCATTGCTGCCGGGAAGAACTAGGGCTTTAGTTTTCCTGAGACTCCATCATCAATCTCAGAAAAAGAAAGATATAGTCTAGCTCGCCCTGGGAAGGCGCATCTTTTCCATCACTCAGCCCTACCAATGATCCCAACTGAAAAATTAGGGTTTCTACATCAAACCCTAGGTCATCCCAAAGCAGGTCAACCAGAAGCTGTATTCATCAAGTATTACTTCCTCTAATTCCATTTGAAGTTCTCATTCTGTTAAAAGATGACAAAGAGTACCAAGCTAGATGAGAAGCTTGAGGGTGCTGAAAACTTCAGAGCATGGAAGTATAGGATCATGCTCATCCTAGAAGAAAATGATGTAGAAGGATTCATAAAGGAGGAAGTTGCAGAACCCGAAGAAGATGAAGCAAAAGCCAAATGCAAGAAGGATATGATCAAGGCTAAGAGGATCATAGCCGACTCCATCAAAGATAACTTGATCCCTCAAGTATCCTCAAGGAGGACACCAAAGGAAATGTTTGATGCTCTATCCAGCTTATTTCAAGGAAGAAATATCAATAGAAAGATGACCTCGAGGAATCACCTCAAATGTCAGAAACCATGCAATCATACTTTACAAGAGTAGCTCAAATCAAGGAGTAGTTAGAAGCTATTGGTTATATGGCCGAAGAAGCAGAGATTGTAATGACCACCTTGAATGGTCTTCCAAGAGATCGGGAATCCTTTATTTGAGGAATCTATTCAAGAAGAAGATTGACCAAGTTCCGACAGTTATGGGAAGAATGTGTTCAAGAAGAACAAAGAATAGCAGCTAGAGAGGAGAAGCTAAATGAAAATGATGATCAAGCTTTGGAAGTCAATACCAAAGGCAAGAACAAGAGAAAGAGTTATGACCATCCTCCTAGAAAGACTCAAGGGTTTAAGAAGTCCAAGAAATACTTCTCAAATTATGAATGCTTCACTTGTCATAAGATGGGACACATTGCTATAAATTGTCCCATGAAGGCAGAACGAGTCAAGAAGAAGAAAATATTTCAGGCCCATGTAGCTGAAGACATTGATCAAGAAGATAAGGAAAGAGCTAAGGTAAATGAAGATTATTGTGAAGAATATGTCTTGATCTCTGCACTCACAGGTTCAGTATCACCAGGGAATGACACATGGCTAGTAGATAGTGGTGCCTCTAAGCACATGAGAGGTTACAAGGACCCACTCTCATGTCTTGTACAAAAGGAGTCCCCACACAAAGTAATGCTTGGAGATGATTACCAATATCCCATCAAAGGTGTGGGAGAAGCCTCCTATAAGTTGGACTCTGGAAAGTCCATGAAGATGAAGAATGTCTTGTATGTCCCAGGACTAAAGAAGAACCTTCTTTCTATCTTAGCCTTAGATAAGAAAGGGTTCAAAGTTGCTTTGTGGATGGAGAAGTCCTCATGTGGACAAAAAGAAAAACTATAGATGATGCAGTAGTGATTGGAGTTGAAGAAGGAGGTCTCTATAGATTAAAGCGACATGTAGATTCAACATTGATGACTAGTACCATAAGCTCTTGTGAGCTATGGCACATAAGACTTGCTCATATACATTACAAAGCATTGCCAATTGTGAGCAAGGTTGTGACAGGTTTACCAGAGATTCAGATAGATGATGAAAGAGTGTGAAAATGATGTGCACAAGGAAAGAACACTAGGAATCCTTATCTAAACAGTGACAACAAAGCAAAATGGATCTTAGACATTATTCATTCCAATATATGCGGGTCAATGCAAACTACTTCATTAAGCGGGTATGTTTACTATGCTTCCTTTATTGATGACTAATCTCGCAAAACTTCAATCTATTTCTTGAAGAAGAAGGATGTAGTGTTTGAAAAGTTCAAAGAATTTAAGGCCCTTGCAGAAAACCTCTCTGAAAAGAGGATCAAGATCTTAAGATCAGATAATGGAGGAGAATTCACATCAAGTGAATTCAATGAGTACTGCAAAGAAGTTAGGATTAAGAGGGAGCTCACCATTCCCTATAATCCACAACAAAATGGCGTGGCAAAAAGAAAGAATAGATCTATCTTGTAAGAGGTGAAAGCTATGATCCATGATCAAGATCTACCTATGTACCTATGGCCAGAAGCAACAATACTCAACAGTAGATGTACATAATAGAATCTCTCACAATACCCTTGGGAATAAGACTCCAGAAGAGATGTTTACCGAAGAAAAGCCTAAAGTTAGTCATTTAAAGATATTTGGTTGTTCAGTATACATACACATTCCCAAGGAGAAAAGATAAAAGCTAGATCCTTCAGGAAAGAAGGGATTGTTTGTAGGATATAGTGAGCAATCAAAACCTTATCGAATCTATATCCCAGGATATCGTCAAATTGAACCAAGAAGAGATGTCACCTTTGATGAAGATACAAATTTCAGAAAATCAAAGAAAGACAAGGAAGATGAAGAGGAGCATGAAACTCCCAGAGCTGTAGAAGGTCCTAAACCAGTTAGGAATGAAGAAGAAGAACAGATGCTTGAGGATCATGACATAACATAACCTCAAAGGCCTGAAGAATTTCCCAATGAAATGATCTCACGTAAGAGAAGGCCTTCCTGGGCTCGTGAAGTAATCGAATAAGCAAAAAGACATGGTGTCCCAGAAGGAACCATTAGAGAAAGAAAGAATCCAAAGCCATACCCTAGTTATGTGGCTTTGATGCGTGATCTTGTTGATAAAGAACCAACATGCTTTGAAGAAGCAACAAATCAGAAAGAATGGGTTGATGCCATGGTCGAGGAATACCAATCCATTATAAAGAATGATGTATGGGAAATAGTACCAAGACCAAAGGACAACTCAGTGATATCCTCGAAATAGATCTACAAGGCAAAGCATTCAGCAGATGGTAGTATAGAGAAGTACAAGGAAAGACTCGTAGCTCGCGGATTCTCCCAGAAGGAAAGGAATCGACTATGAGGAGAACTTTGCACCAGTAGCTAGGTACACCTCAATTAGAACCATCATTGCCTTGGCATCCAATATGAAGTGGAAGTTACATTAGATGTATGTAAAGACAACCTTTCTAAATGGATTGATAGAAGTATATATCGAACAACTGCAAGGTTTTGAGGCAGATGATTAGGAAACTCATGTATGTAAACTCAAGAAGGCATTGTATGGGTTAAAACAAGCACCCAAAGCATGGTATGGAAGAATCGATGGATTCCTGATGAGTTTGGGCTTTACCAAGAGTAAAGCAAACTCCAACCTGTACTATAAAGTTGAGGGTGATGGACTTATGATATTACTACTGTATGTAGATGATCTATTCTTAACAGGCGAAGATAAGCCGATCAAAGAATGTAAGAAGAAGCTCACTGCAGAATTTGAAATGAAAGACCTTGGAATGATGCACTCTTTTCTAGGTCTTGAAGTATGGCAGTATCCAAATGAGATTTTCCTAAACCAAGGAAAGCATGCAATAGAAATACTAAAGAGATTTGGGATGATATATTGCAAGGCTATGACTACTCTCATGACAACAAATTTGAAGCTATTGAATGAAGACACTTCAGAAGCAGTAGATGCCACCTTATACAGACATATTATTGGTTCTTTGATGTACTTAACCAATACAAGACCAGATATATGTTTTGTTGTAATTGTAAACACTTTGAGTCAATATATGGTGAATCCCAAACATATTCTTCTGGTAGGAGCAAAACATGTGATGATGTATCTAAATGGGACTTTAGACTATGGTCTTAGATATGCATCAAATGGCGAGATCAGATTACATGGATTTACAGATTTAGATTGGGCAGGAAGTGCCTGTTATCCACTTATTTGTACCATATTTGGGTTACCTGAGGAGCCGCCGGTTGACAAACATGTCCAATGTTTGATTCTAGTGTATCAGTTGATCTATCTTCATGTCTAGCAAATATTGGCTAGCCAGTTTTTCAGTTGAATAATTTTGACCATGGCCCCATGGGGTTTGTAATAAAATGTGCTAGTAGGGTATTTTGAGTGGTTCGGTCTCTTAAGACGTAGAATCTCAACTAAGGTATTCAGGGAGTTTTTTGCCCTTGACAATTATGCTTTGCCTATAGCCGAGTATAATTGACGAGGTTTTCTTCTGCTTCCTCCAAAGCTGAAATGCCCGATTTTGAATTTTGGGCCTTGGGGGGTTATTAGAGCCCAACTAAGTGTTTATAAACCTACTAGGCATTGTTAAAATAGAGCATGGTCATGTCCTAAGTCAATAGGACCTTTAAAAATTTTCCGAAAAAAATTTACCGGACGGGTTAAAAAATTATTTTTTAATTTTTTAATGTTTTAATTATTTCCCTAAGTTTCTTGATTAATTTTTTCATAAATTAAATGGAAAAATCTCATTTGTAATAAGTTAGTCATCCGGAACCCGAATTCAGTGTTTGAAGGCTCTAACCTTAAGCCAAAAATCATTCTTGATCAGCCAGCCAGCCAGCCAGATCCAAGTTTCAGATCATCATTCAGCCACATAACTCATATTTTCTCAAAAAAATCGGTTTTGGGGAAAATATTGATTAATTAATAAAAATGATTATTTTGGAGAAAATCCAAATCTCTCCAAATTAATCCGAATTAAGCGAAGTAAAAGGCTAAATGACATGGAATGGAGCATTTATGATGATTCCAATCAATATCGGTCAGTTTCAGATCAAGTATTGGAGTGTAGCAGTTGAACTATCAGTAAAAAATTTGCCCTCTTTGGTCAAACCCGTTTTTGGTTGAAGTGTGGGTTATCTATTGGTTGGGTGATCATTACTAGGGAGGATGAGCCACCTTACCCCCTCTCATTACTCCAGCACTCAGTTGCAGCTCAGTTGAACTCCAAATCATCATGCCGAGCTCATTCAATTACTTCGGTGTTACTCTTAGTTTGGTTTTAGGGTTTTGGTCTTCATTCATTGTATAAATAGAGGCTCTTTCAGCTCTATCATCATGGAGAGTTTGGCATAGAAACTCTGTTGGATTTTGTAAGCTTCTTTTGTTAATAAAATATTGAGACTTTGGAGGTCATTTGATGGGCTTTTGGCATTGTGTCTTCATCCTATGTGAAGTAATATCTCTTTCACCTTACCCTTGTATTGCAATTTGATTATTATGTTTCTTGAAGACTAACAATCTAGTACTTAGGCTTCTAATCAAATTTGCATTGAGTGTTTGTGTCTTCAGGGATTGCATCTAGTAGGAGCTTTCGGCATCTAATACCTTCACCATACAAGTGTTCCATTATTAATATATTTTGTTTGTAGGGTTGCAAGTGGTTCCGGATCTTTCTTGTCTTCTCCAACAAACTTCAAAAAATTCTCTTGGTTACATTGGTTACTACAAGTGGATCTCTATTTTCAAAGTTCTATCCTACCTCTTTTACACTCTTGTAGAAGTTATCAATTCATTTAAATTTTTATTTCAAGTTTGCTTGGCTTCTATTAAGTTAGATCTAGGCTTTCTAGTCTTATATCTATTTTTTCAAAGCTAGATCCATCTTTCTAAAGGCCCACTTTTAAAGATCTAGTTTTATTTCCATTTTTGTAAATCCATCTTTCTTTTTGCCTTGGAAAACGTGCACAAGTTTTCTCGAAAAACGTGCAAATTTTCCACTTTTAGGTTTGCTGGTTTTTTTGTGTTTTTTCATTTTTTTTAATTATGGAAATTCATAAAATCAGAAAATTTTCCAAAAAATTATTTTTTTCAAGTTTTTTTTTGTACTTTTTCTCGAAAAATGTGCCATTTCAAGCTTGCTGTTTTTTTGACATTTTTCTGCTATTTTTCAATTTTGGAAATTAGCCTAAAAATCAGAAAAATTTTCGAAAAATTTTTCAAAAATTTTATTTTTTATTTTTTAGACTTTTTCTCGAAAAACGTGCAATTTTGAACTTGCTGTTTTTTATTGATTTTCTACGATTTTCTGCTATTTTTCAGATTCTGGAAATTAGCTTAAAATGTTAAAAAATCTTTAATTTTAAATTCGCAAAAAGTTTCAAGTCATTTCGTAAAAAATCGTGCATTTTACATAAAAATAGGTGAGTTTGCCTGGTCCTTTCCAAGTTTTGATTTTGGGTCTCATTCCATTGTTTTGGTCTTTTGTTTCATCTCATAAAGCACTTGTCTTCTCATCCACTTAATCTTTTCGAATCACAAGTTAAATTTGGTTTCCTAACACTCTTACTAGTCCTTGTTTAGAGCTCTTATCCAAAGGTGAACTAAAAGCAAAACCAAGCAAGAAAGAGCAAACAGAGCTAGATCCAAAGATAAGGATCCAAAACCAAAAAGAAGTCATTCTTCTTTGTACAAACTCATAAGAGTTTTTCATTTTTACTTAAGTTAGTTCTTATAAGTCTTTACAAGGATTAAATTCCCAAGGCATTTGTACTTCATTAATAAAACAAGGCTAAGTGGGATAAGGCCTCTCATACTTGGTTTTTCTTCCCCATTTGGGGAAGAGTGTCTTTGTTCTTAGCTTTGATTTATTTCAAGTACTTAGAGTAGTTTCATTTTTTGCAAAGTAGATACTAATTGTTCGTCTAGTCATCTCATCTTTTGTTTATTTGAACTACATCATCTTTATGTTCTTGTTTAAAGCTGTTTGTCTTTTAACAAAGAACTAAAGTCTCTTGAACTTGCCATAACACAAGTCAAGAGCACTCTCTGTCGGAGAGCATTCCCACTGCATTATCTTTGCATCAAGCATATAGTTTAGTTAAAGTCTCTTGAACTTCTGTCATAAGACAAAGTCAAGAGCACTCTCTGTCGGAGAGTTGAACTGTGTGCTCATAATAATAAAATCTTTCCAACTCACATTTTCCCACTTAAAATTTACCTCGTTGCTATCCCTCACCTAGTATGCTCTGCCGACCCTGAAAAGTTGAACTTGTACTCAGAACGGTGATCGGATTTGTTAATCTTGCAAGTGATAACATAATAAAACTTTCACCCCATAACCAACGCATCAATGTTGTCTCGATAAATACTCAGGTAGTGGGCAAATTCCAAGTGTGGGCGCCGAGCAACCCAATCTGGACACTCGTTGGTTAAGTTCTCTGAACACCTAGCTTGTGATTCCAGACATGTCCGTCATGTCTTCGAACGGAGCGACTGAAAGTATTTCCGGTTAGGTTTCCTAGACACCTTAAGCAAGATCATCTTTAAAATCCTTAAAATTTACCAAGAGTACTCACACAATCTAACATTCACTGGTTTAATTTCTAGATGTGTGTTTAATTCTCTGGCGCGTTTCAGCTTCATTGACTCCATAAGGCACTGGTTCTTGTTTTAATTTGCATAATTATATTATTTGATCAATTGTCTATGGTTTATTATAATTGCTATCACTGAATGCTTAATTAAAGTCTAAAATTTAAACTTATCTTTTAATCATTTGTTGCAACATGGATTGCTCTTTGATTTTGTGTCACATTTTTAACAAAGTATACCACCTTCAAATCATAATAACTCCTAAACAACACCCATCCGCATCTGCAACCCTTAAGAACACTTTAACAACTTAAGAGCCATAGAAACTCTTTTGTAGGGACTACCCCCCTTGGCTTCGTTAGGAGTTAGCCTAAACGGAGGAGCTAGGAGTAGGTGACAGTACCTAGCTCTGTGCTTGCCCACAAGGTCACACCTCTCCCACTTTCCTAAGTGAGGAGACAGCTTTCAATTGATTTCTGCTGCTGGTGTGCAATCAACGGACAACAGTGCCGAAGATAGAAAGAGCACTTTAGGATGTTGTTTTAGTCTGGGATCATGTATGATCTCATGGTTTGGTAGAAAGTAGTCCAATATTGTACTTAGCACAATAGAAGCTGAATACATTGCGGCATGTTCAGCCTGTAGCAAAGCGGTATGGCTTCACAAGATGTTGACAGGATTATTTGATGCAGAGATAGATGTTACTGATATCCTTTGTGATAATCAGAGTTGTATTAAGATGACATAAAACCCGATGTTTTATGACAAGTCGAAACATATCGAATTTAGATATTAGAACATCCGGGATATGGTATAGAAGGGAGCTGTAAAGCTCAAGTATGTTCCTACAGAGGAACAAGTGGCAGATGTGTTGACTAAGCCTCTGTCTCTTGTAAAGTTTGAATACTTTCGAGATAAGCTTGGCATAGTCCGAAAGGACCTCCTTTGAAAGAGGGAGTGAAAGAGATGGTGGAAGGATGCAGTGGTGGTAGCTCAGCCTAGAGTAGGGTAAGTTTGTCTATGCTTGTTGGTGCGAAAGAGTTAGTAAGTCAAACGAGGCCTGTTGATCCTGGGGGGATTAGTATGTCTGGCTAGGCCTGCTTAGCCCAAGAGGGTTAGTAAGCCAGAACAAGGCTTGTTGGCCCCCAAGAAGATTAATCTGTCTGACTAGGCTTGTTGACTCTAAAGGTTTAGTAAGTTAGACAAAATGTCCGGATGGATCTAAGAAGAACTCACCAAGATACTGCTCCAAGATAGTTAGAGGGCAAGATGTAGTTTTAGTATTCCTATACTGATATGGCAGGTTCAATATTTTCATATTGATGATTGTTGAGATAGTTTCAGTATTTCCATACTGATGTAGCAGGTTCAGTATTTACTTACGGATGATTGTTGTGATGATTGTTGATGAGATAGTTTCAGTGTTTCTATACTGATGATGATGATGTTGTTTCAACATTTTTATGTTGATGATGATGATGTTCCAACATCTTTATGTTGGTGATGCAAATGATGATCTAGCATTTATTGATGATATTGTTTTAGCACTAACATGCTAATGATGTTGTTGTTGATGATGTATCAGTATTCACATATTGATGTTGCAGATGATGTTTCGGTATTTATACTCTGATGTTGCAGATGATGTTTTAGTATTCACATACTGATGTTGTAGATGATGTTTCAGTATTTATATACTGATGTTGCAGATGATGTTCCAGTATTCACATACTGATATGACAGAAGATGATTCAGTATCCGCATACTAATGTTGCAAAATATTATCCATTACACATAGAAGATGATTCAGTATTTACATACCGAGGTTGCAGAAGATGATCCAATATTCTCATGCTGAGATCAATGATGGTGTTCCAAAACTTCCTATGACATATAGAGACTCACCAGTCAGATGTACAATTGTGGTAGTAGTTGCTACCTTGGTTGAATACCTTCCTAGTTAAGAGGGAGTGTTAAAGTATTGTAACTTTGGAAGATATTTCAGATGTATTGATTGTATTCCTCCATCAGGAGATGAGTTTGGTCATGTAAGAGTCATTGAAAGAATCAATGGAAACCTACGGATGTAAGTCGGGTCAATAGTACCCAAGTGTTATTATAATAAATATTATTTTTGATGTCTTGCTAGACAAGTCGGCCCTATTAGGTCCTAGGTCAAGTCAAGGGACAAATATAAATAGGGAGGCGCTCCCCTTCATTTGTACACACTCACTCAAGCAAGTTTGCAAGAGAGAGAAGAATAAGTGCGTCAAGAAGAAGAGAGAAGCAGTTGTCTTGGGTTATACACTGCTCTGGTTGAGTTCTATACTGAGGAAAATTTGCGGGGTTTTCTCCCTTGTGGTTTCCTCGAGGAAAATTTGTGTGTTGTTTCTGTTACTGTGCTTGTTGTTCTTTCAGTGATCCTACTATTGTAAATTGTTTTAAGATATCATCTAAGAAATTAAGAAAACATAACAAATAGCTACAACCAAACTTGTACTGATAAAACCCTCCACTTGCAAACCAAACAATAAAGAAGGTAGTGAAAATATTGTTGACATATGGATTTTTCAGAGTAATATAACTAGAGACTTGAGGTACTTACCTGATTCCAGAAGGCCGATGAAGTTTTATCTCCTTCCCAACGATTGGTGTATAGATCCAAGCTCGAAGAAAGTTCCCTCTCTGACTGGGGCACATTCGAGCTCTTGTTACCTCCAACCTACAACACAGATATTGAATTAATAAGTGAAAATCACAAGAACTAAACCAAAACTCAGCATTACAAACTGGAAATAACATGCAAGTAGCAAGGAAGATAGCAAGAAATTGAAAACAAAAGAGCAAAATGATTTCATAAACAGAAAACCCCCTAGCAAGGAAGATAGCATGCAAGTAGCAAGGAAGATAACAAGAAATTGAAAACAAAAGAGCAAAATGATTTCATAAACAGAAAACCCCCTTTGTTGAGAATGTCAGGGCACTTGGGACGTACTTAGCCTTATTTTCCTGTATGCAGTATACATCATAAAAAAATGCCCACGACAAGTGGAACTAAGATCTAGCAATAGAAGAAGAATGACATAAGGAAATATTCATCATTAGAGGAATTTTGGGGTCTAAAATGGGCCTCCTAAGGAAAATAATAAAATAATAGTTAAAATAATAAAATAATATTGATTAATTTTGGAGGA
>LPNX010506153.1:74470-136451 GCA_001517045.1 Pseudotsuga menziesii
CAAACTTAATCGGAAACTCTATATCTCTGTATCTCAAAACTTGACAACCCAATGTACATATGTTTAAAATGTATAGCAAGGGATTGATACAGGAAGCTCAAAAAGACCTTGGCCCCTGCTCTAAGGCCCTGCCCACAAGATCTGGTTCAACTATGATGATGTGATCTCATAATGATCTCAATCCATCCACCATACATTATATGTCTTTGTTGCTCATTGTAAAGGAACTGAACAAAACTTTGGTCTACTTTGTGAAAAATGAGGAGTAATACCCTTTACCGAATGTGTGATAACAATAGGAACCCTTTATTTCTTCAAATGAACAATTACTTGATCATCTTCAAAGTAGGTAGAAAAATTCCAACCATTGGTTTCCTTCTTGAAAAACCTAGGAGAGAACACACTTGGCCCAAAAATAATCATTGAGAAGTAATAACAGGGTTGTAGGTATACTAGTGTTTTCTTTAGTTGTTGTGGACATTCCAAATATGGCTTTTCCCTAAAACCATCTCATTTTCTCTGATATTTTTAGCAACAATCCCTAAACTTCCATAGGCTCTTACCAGCCATGTGTAAATAAGATTGTCTTTCCATTTGCAGACATGACAACCATGGTTTCACAGAGTTTCCTGTTGTCACGTCCATAGCAGCAGGGCTACTATGATGCAGAGTAGTTTGTCAGAGGCATGAGCCAGTCCACTTGCATGAGTTGAGTTGTGATGATTAGTGGTGGAGATACTTTTTTTGAGCTATTAAGAGGACGTAGAGCATATTTTTAGTTCCCCTTGTCGTGACATAGCCCTCTATGACCCTGCTATCACACAATGTGTAGCTACCTAATAAAGGCATCCCATCTGAGACTGTAGATGTGAGGTAGCTAAACGATGACACTGCAAGGGCCTCGTTCACTATGGAAGCAGGGTAGTTGTCACACCGGATGGGCTCTTGTTGCTTTAGATCACTCTGGAGAATGACCAAGGGGGAGACCCTACTAGCCCAAGGAGGTTAGTGCACCTACTCAAGACACTCCTAGGGGTAAACAATGAGTAAGAGAGGAGAGATAATGAGTGAGGTAGTCTAGATCTAGGAAATAGATGTGGTATAGGAGTTAAGGTGAAGTTGGGGAGGTTTAGAGAATAGGAAAGATGACCCAACATGATAAGGAAAATACCACAATGAGTTAAGCAAGGTAGATCTAGAAAGGTCTAGCCACATACAAGAGAAACCTAAAGGACCAACTTAAGATTTTATGCAAAAGTGGACAAAGCGTACCCAAAAAGGTAGATCAGGGCATGGAATGACTAGATTAGGACACTTGGGGGATAGATCTGTAAAAATTAGGTGGGTTCAAGCCTACCCAATTGATAGATCTAGTCACACGGATTGAAATCCTAATGGGACCCACCTAGGGTTTATGCAAAAGAGGACGTGGTGGACCCAAAAGAGTAGATCGGGGCAAGGGTGACTACATCGGGAAACTTGAAGGATAGATCTGTGAACATCCAACGGTTTCAAGCATACCCAACTGATAGATCTGAAAAATGGCCACCCGCCCAAAGGGGGCTCCCCAACCTAGAGAGACTAGTGCTAGATCCTGGGAAAAATGGAGTCCGATTTATATGAAATTCGAGATCTAGGGTTTATTCAACAATCTCTAAGTGGGTTTTGATATCCGCCATAAAAAGCGCACCAGGTCTATCAGATCTACAAAACTAGTGTTTGAAGAAAAGGGGCTTGATGGGAAAATGGATAAAAATAATGAAAAACAATACTAACCTCGAAGATCGTACCTGAAAATACTTGTGGCTGCCTTGAACATCGATGATCCTTCCACTTGGTTACAATTTCAAGCGAGATCTGGCATGAAACAAAAGAAAAACACCCAATGAAGGAAGTGTGCCCCCTCTTCTCCACCTGCAAAATCAAACTATGAATGAGATTTGTTCACAGATGAAAATGATAAGCTACGTACTTGTTATCACATATACATTTGCAGCTGGTCTACCATGATACAACATACAGATCTATCTCTTATTCTATTCCGAGCTATTTTTCAGATGTGGTTTAGGCATGGATCATTATAGCCTCAACCATTTCAAAGCCTTGTTCAGTAGAGTTTCCTTGTCAGGACTGAGATTCATTAGTCCATTGAGATGATTTCAGTGATGACCTAGTTCATTTGAGCAGAGTAGTAGATCAAAAATGGTACACACAGTTACAGAGGGGCTGATGGAGATAGTTTTATATGGTGAGATCAGGTATATGTTTCCTTGGTTTGATTTTGCTCTATGATGTATATCAAACACCTAGGCTTGTCTTGTTAGGATGATAATGGTGACCTATGCTTATATATATATATATATATATATATATATATATATATACACTAATGCTTGAACTTGTGCTAAGACTGATCAAAGGACTTGATGTTGACGACTGTTGCTCATGCCATGCCCAATACAAATGTTAAACCTTAGTGTTGTGTTGGTTCCATTAGTCATTTGTTCACATCCATCCAATTCATCCATGATTGATCCTTACCTATGATTTTAGCTTGATCAAGACTTATGAGATTGAAGATCACTTTCCCCACTTTGACCCCTATGCATGATGGATCCCACGTTTTTTGTGTCTCGGTTTTGAGTTATGCCGAAGAGTGTCAGCTAAAACTTGAAGCAATGTGTCTACCATCATTACACACATTATGTATTATAAATTCTATCTATTGAAATGCAAAGCCCTCAAATAAATGCAGACTGTTTCTTTAGAGACAACTCAAAAAAATGGCTATAAAATAAAATTGTGAAAGGCCTAAAGAAAAAGCAGTAGATAAACAAATGCTAAATCTAAAGACTGCTGGCCACTATTGAAATGTAATGATTAATTCCTCACAGAGTCTGCGGGTTTTGATGTGATATGGGGCAAGGGACCGCTAATTCACAGTGTGCCCTAGGATCTCTGCATTACAGTTATTGTGTACTCAACACAAGGGTCCTAGTAAAGATCCTCACGGGGCTTATTCTTAGCTCAGATGTGAGCTGTATACATGTTGTTAGAGTTGAATGGGATCTTTTTAGGTTAGCTCATCCACTTGTGAGACACCACCATCCCCTATTGTTCATCTGCCATGTATTGTCATTGTGGTCGTGTGTAATTGTCCTCATTCTAAGAAATCATATGGTCAAAGTCAGCTACAAGTCATCTCCCTGTTACCCCTCCAAATGCATTCTGCACTTTGAGTGCTTAAAAGAGGCCACAATGATTGCATTTATGAACTCTTCAACACAATAGATTTCAGCAGATGAGAATGCCAATCTGAATAAATCAACTCCAGAAGCTATAAATAGTTACTGGCAAGTTAGAACTATTGCAGGTCAAATGAGAATACCTTCTTACCTACAAAACCAAATAGTGAATGCTGCAAAGGAAATACATAGTTCTGGAAATTGAGGATCTCTTCTTTTGGTATCTGCAGGACACCCATTGAAAAAATACTGGCCAATTAATTGCATTTTTTCTGATGCTTTTGATTTATTACGTACTGCCCATGGACTTCGAAACAGTGGCTTGATTGCCTCAAGAGTTCAGTTGTGGGCTATTGAAAATCCCCTCGTTAACTCAGTTGATCGTCTCGAGAAGAAGATCAGAGCAGGAGCTGAAACTTTCATTGTGCAGCCACCATTGCTACCAGATTCTTTTACAAGATGGTGGGATGAAGCTAATATGAGAGGTTTGCTGGATGTCACTAAAGTGGTTGTTGGGCTTCCTCTTATTACTTCATCTCGCAAATTTGGGCTTTTGGCTTCGTCTTGCTCAGGCTACAGAGCTCTCTGGGATGCATTTGATGCCGGTCACATCACAAGGATGGCGAGAGCTAGCATTCTTGATGTCAAAGGAAAAGTTGTGAACTCACCACAACATTCAGTGTGCCTTTAAGTTGGGCACCAGGATTTCAGATTCTTGGTTACAATAGTCTTAATATTCATGATTTTTGGGCTAAATCTACTACTCATTTTGGGATGCTGAGGACAACATATGTGGGCAACTCATCGCCCCTGTATCCACCCTGGATTTTTGGCTCATACTTTTGCTTGCTCCAGTGGTAACCTTGGCAGTTGATTTAGCTTTTGAAGGATTTCGAAGGAGATTTATGCCATATGATTATCAAATCATTCAGGATATGGAACAATCTACATCGAATGATGTTGTCTCAGAAATGAACAACGACCGATCATGTAGAGATTGAAGAACCCGCAGACTACCAATTGAATGGATATCTCAGCCCAAATTTGGTGCGGACACCCTCTATGCAACATGTTGCAGGTTTAGAACATTTACAGAAGAAGCGCATAATTCAAGCAAGGGTAAAATCAGTTCAGGCATTGATTTCAAATTCCTATTTCTTTTCACATATCCACATTCTTACACCACTTCCAGAACACTTCTAAGCATTCTTCGCATCTCAATGATTTATGTTCAAAGGCCCAAAGTGGTTTAGATTCTCAGAAACAATGGCCCAAAGTGATGTAGATGAAGCCCTCAGGCTTATGGCGATGAAAGAAAGAAGACTGGCATGGATGCCATATCTGACATTTATTCAATCAGAAGGGATGAAGCCTCGAGAATGAATATTATGGATGTCCACTATGCTAATGCCCTGAACTGGATTTCTCGGAAGGTACAACACATTTTGGGCCCGTCGATCCACTTCTGAGCCACGTATCAGCTTGAATGGAAATGATTTGATCCGAGATCACGATTGATTCATTGACAACAGCTAATTACAGGCAGCCGAAACATGGAATTTTTGAAACAGGCCCACGTTTATGTCTATTTGCAGCTGAGCAGTTTTTACAGGGAGTTCCATATTGCAGCTCAGGGACATCTGGTCGCTGGGAGTTATACTATAAATCGACTTCTGATTTTGGAGAATCTGCTATGCTAGATTTAACATCATTGTTGTCACGTGATCTTGGGCATGACGAGTCTCGTTTGGAAATCAGTGGATACGACAAGTATGTTTTTTCTTCGAAGATCACCATTCACGTCACGATCGGTTTAAGTCGTCACAGCTGTGGGTGTAACTGTGATGTCACCCATTTATATTTGGTTAAGGAAACCGAGTCGTGGCGACCATCAGAGTAGAATGGTGAAGCCGGGTTTCATTTCATTTGATAATTGGTGCACCTACATTACCAGCTGACTACAAAATTGTGCAACATTTCACGATATGGGCTGCCGACTGCTTGTTTGGCCGCCAGGTGAAGGTTGCATTCACGGTGGTGTAGATTTGAAACATTATTTTAAAAAAAATCTATCTCCACGCCAAGTTCTGTTGGACAGCTGCCGAGGAGTATTGTCATCACGCGTTAGCAGCATGTCCTGGGGGGTTTCTGGGACAGCTCATGGGTCAGTTGTGATTTTTTATCCACATATTATTTGATCAGCAGCTAACTATTGAGTCACCACATTTCTCATTAGCGCTAATTGGATAGTCCACTTCATGTTGGAGTCATTGGTTTATGGAAACTTTTAGTTAAAAGTAGAAGTCACATTAAATGATGTTGGGTCATGTTTTCGATTGAGTGGAAAAAGTGGATCTTTGATTGATTTTATTTTATTGTTTTTACTTTTATTATTTTAGGAGATCCTGTTTTGGCTTATAAAAGAAGCATGTCTTCTTCTTTGTAAAGATGGAAGTTTTTGGGCTGGGAGCATTTTTCCCTAGAGTCAATAAAGAAAAAATATCATGTTGAGTATTTTTGGGATATGTTGGGTTTCTTCGTTGTAGCTTCGGGTTTTCATAAAGTTATAGACCAAGCTAGCATAGAGGGTTAACAATCTAGCACGTTGGGCAAGCATTTGCGGCTGCCAAGTTGCTTGTCGCCGTTATGTTCTTGGAGGTCTAGGAGTAATGGAAAGTAGTCAGTTATACTTCCATTCTCCTGGCCTCTGATTATGGAACGGACCAGCTTAGCCTCACTTCCGCGAAACACAAAGCTCTTCTGAGTCCCCTTATGACTCCATTTACCATTCTGGTACAGGCACTGGCCTTCCCTCGAGGACTGATCCTCCATTCCCTTCTTGCCCATCAATCCGAATCATTTTCCTTTTTTGCTACGAGTTTCTCTAAGGCAGCCTCTTCAGATCACCCTGCCCTCAGCTGCACCTGCCTTAGAGATCCGAACTTAGGAAAACCCCCCTAGAGCTGGAGAAGAGCCAGCTTGAAGCGAGGAGAGAGAAGGTGTGGTGACATTGGCCTCTCTGTCGAGAAGTTGTCGCCGGGTCGGCGCGCCCGCGGTTTGGGCTTTTGGCACCCGTGTGCCAGTTTTGGGCGACAACATTTTGGCGCCGTTGCCGGGGACAAAGTCCAGTTCCCATATTTTGAAGACTATGCTTCATTGACATCTGTGGGAGATTACATTGCAGACTCTTCCTCTCACATGGCGACTCCACGAAGGGATAGAGCCCTTGTCCTTTTACAGATTTGAAGATCCGATTGGGTGTAGAGTTGAGCACACTCATCAAAAGGATTTCAAGCTCACCTTGGCAACTCCACAAGTTTGGTATGAGGTATGATTTAACACGTCTTTTCAAATTAAGTACCGCATTGTTTGATTTATGGAAGAACCGTGGGATATGTGGCGCGAGGCTTATAGCTCACTGGATTTCTTAAAAGTCCATGGATTTCCTAATGAGTGCTAGGACCCTAAGATACATGATATTCTTCCCGAATTTCATGGAAATGATGGTGTTTCAGCCACCCATCATATTGCCTCTTTTTGCAAACTGATGGCTGATTTTAATGTTCGTCATGAGGATGAAATTATGATCGTTTTTGCCGTAACTTTGGTAAATGATGCAATGACCTGGTTCTATGGTTTGTTGGATAAATCCATAGATTCAGTGCCAAATTTTTTCGAGAGGTTTCTCCTCTGCTGGCACGATGGGACAGTAGATGAGATTGAGCAGCTTGCTAAAAAATATGATGCTCTCATCCCTAGGGTCCATCTTGAACTTGAGGAAGAGATTCATGAAGAACAAACCATGGAAGATCTGGTTGATGAAGCAGTACAAGAACTCTTGGTTGAAGATATTACTGAAGAGCTTCTTGAGGTTGCTAAAGCAAAGAAAAATAAAGATGAGAAGCTGCCTCAAGTATATTTTGAAACTAATAACATTTGTGTTGCAGATATGTCTCATGAAAGTCTTATGGATAACAAAAACTAGTTTGATGAAGGGCTGCCCAATGCCTATCTAAGCCCTCTTTAGTGTTATCTTGATGAAGCATGCACTCCAATGTGCTATGTGATTGGAGATTTGAAAGATAACTTGTGTTTGCAGCATAAGCTTTTCTATGACAGCCATACTTTGATGGCGTTTTCAGGTCAGATCTACAACGTTTTTGATGAGACCTTGTTTTGGTTAATGACCAAACACAAGGGGAGATGTTCTATTGTTGACGAGGAGTTGAGATGGTTCCATTACTTGTATGCATACACCTGACGTATGCTAGTCTCATGATAGAGTAGGTAGGTAGGAAGGAAAATAAGCTCTTGCACAACCATTTAATTTTTCAGTTCTTCTTTGTTTTGTAATAAGTATGTGGGATGTGAATGAAGCCATCCCATCACACTTTTCTTCCAAGTTGGTCTGTGGATACACAGAGAAGCTGAGGTTCTCACGTGCTCTCTCCGAGAGCATGTGCCCCCCATGGAGCCAGATGTTACCCCTCCAAATGCATTCTGCACTTTGAGTGCTTAAAAGAGGCCACAATGATTGCATTTATGAGCTCTTCAACACAATAGATTTCAGCAGGTGAGAATGCCAATCTGAATAAATCAACTCCAGGAGCTATAAATAGTTACTGGCAAGTTAAAACTATTGCAGGTCAAATGAGAATACCTTCTTACCTACAAAACCAAATAGTGAATGCTGCAAAGGAAATACATAGTTCTGGAAATTGAGGATCTCTTCTTTTGGTATCTGGAGGACACCCATTGAAAAAATACTGGCCAATTAATTGCATTTTTTTCGATGTTTTTTATTTTTTACGTACTGCCCCTGGACTTCGAAACAGTGGCTTGATTCCCTCAGGAGTTCAGTTGTGGGCTGTTGAAAATCCCGTCGTTAACTCAGTTGATTGTCTCGAGAAGAAGATTAGAGCAGGAGCTGAAGCTTTCATTGTGCAGCCACCATTGCTACCAGACTGTTTTACAAGATGGTGGGATGAAGCTAGTATGAGAGGTTTGCTGGATGTCACTGAAGTAGTTGTTGGGATTCCTCATATTACTTCATCTCGCAAATTTGGGCTTTTGGCTTCGTCTTACTCAGGCAACAGAGGTCTCTGGGATGCATTTGATGCCGGTCACATCGCAAGGATGGCGAGAGCTGGCATTCTTGATGTCAAAGGAAAAGTTGTGAACTCACCACAACATTCAATGTGCCTTTAAGTTGGGCACCAGGATTTCAGATTCTTGGTTACAATAGTCTTAATATTCATGCTTTTTGGGCTAAATCTACTACTCATTTTGGGATGCCGAGGACAACATATGTGGGCAACTCAGCGCCCCTGTATCCACCCTGGATTTTTGGCTCATACTTTTGCTTGCTCCAGTGGTAACCTTGACAGTTGATTTAGCTTTTGAAGGATTTCGAAGGAGATTTATGCCATATTATTATCAAATCATTCAGGATATGGAACAATCTAGATCGAATGATGTTGTCTCAGAAATGAACAATGACCGATCACGCAGAGATCGAAGAACCCGCAGACTGCCAATTGCATGGATATCTCAGCCCGAATTTGGTGCGGACACCCTCTATGCAACAAGTTGTAGGTTTAGAACATTTACAGAAGTAGTGCATAATTCAAGAAAAGTAAAATCAGTTCAGGCATTGATTTCAAATTCCTATTTCTTTTCACATATCCACATTCTTACACCACTTCCATAACACTTCTAAGCATTCTTCGCATCTCAATGATATATGTTCAAAGGCCCAACGTGGCTTAGATTCTCAGAAACAGTGGCCCAAAGTGATGTAGATGAAGCCCTCAGGCTTATGGCGATGAAAGAAAGAAGACTGGCATGGATGCCATATCTGACATTTATTCAATCAGAAGGGATGAAGCATCAAGAATGAATACTATGGATGTCCGCTATGCTAATGCCCTGAACTGGATTTCTCGGAAGGTACAACACATTTTGGGCCCGTCGATCCACTGCTGAGCCACGTATCATCTTGAATGGAAATGATTTGATCCGAGATCGTGATTCATTCATTGACAACAGCTAATTACAGGCAGTCGAAACATGGAATTTTTGAAACAGGCCCACGTTTATGTCTATTTGCAGCCGAGCAGTTTTTACAAGGAGTTCCATATTGCAGCTCAGGGACATCTGGTCGTTGGGAGTTATACTATAAATTGACTTCTGATTTTGGAGAATCTTCTATGCTAGATTTAACATCATTGTTGTCACGTGATCCTGGGCCTGACGAGTCTCGTTTGGAAATCAGCGGATACGACAAGTATGTTTTTTCTCCGAAGATCACCATTCACGTCACGATCGGTTTAAGTCATCACAGCTGTGGGTGTAACTGTGATGTCACCCATTTATATTTGGTTAAGGACACTGAGTTGTGGGGACCATCAGAGTAGAATGGTGAAGCCAGGTTTCATCTCATTTGATAATCGGTGCAGCTAGATTGCCAGTCGACTACAAAATTGTGCAACATTTCACGATATGGGCAGCCGACTGCTTGTTTGGCCGCTAGGTGAAGGTTGCATTCACGGTGGTGTAGATTTGAAACATTATTTAAAAAAAAAATCTATCTCCACGCGGAGTTCTGTTGGACAGCTGTCGAGGAGTATTGTCATCATGCCTTAGTAGCATCTCCTGGGGGGTTTCTGGGATAGGTCATGGGTCAGTTGTGATTTTTTATCCACGTATCATTTGATCAGCAGCTAACTATTGAGTCACCACATTTCTCAATAGGGCCAATTGGATAGTCCACTTCATGTTGGAGTCATTGGGTTATGGAAACTTTTAGTTAAAAGTAGAAGTCACATTAAATGATGTTGGGCCATGTTTTCGATTGAGTGGAAAAAGTGGATCTCTGATTGATTTTATTTTATTGTTTTTACTTTTATTATTTTAGGAGAGCTTGTTTTGGCTTATAAAAGAAGCATGTCTTCTTCTTTGTAAAGATGGAAGTTTTTGGGCGGGGAGGATTTTTCCCGAGTCAATAAAGAAAAAATATCATGTTGAGTATTTTTGGGATATGTTGTGTTTCTCCGTTGTAGCTTCGGGTTTTCATAAAGTTATAGACCAAGCCAGCATAGAGGGCTAACAATCTAGCACGTTGGGCAAGCATTTGCGGCTGCCAAGTTGCTTGTCGCCGTTATGTTCTTGGAGGTCTAGGAGTAATGGAAAGTAGTCAGTTATACTTCCATTCTCCTGGCCTCTGATTATGGTACGGACTAGCTTAGTCTCACTTCCGCGAAACACAAAGCTCTTTTGAGTCCCCTTCTGACTCCATTTACCCTTCTTGTACAGGCATTGGCCTTCCCTCGAGGACTGATCCTTCCTTCCCTTCCTGCCCATCAATCCGAATCATTTTCCTTTTTTGCTACCCGAGTTTCTCTAAGGCAACCTCTTTAGATCACCCTGCCCTCAGCTGCACCTGCCTTAGAGATCCGAACTTAGGGAAACCCCCCCTAGAGCTGGAGAAGAGCCAGCCTGAAGCGAGGAGAGAGAAGGTGTGGTGGCATTGGCATCTCTCTTGAGAAGTTGTCACTGGGCCGGCGTGCCCGCGGTTTGGGCCTTCAGCACTCGCGTGCCAGTTTCGGGCAACAACACTCCCTTTGCCTTAGCCTTGTTTTCCATCCTCACCTAGCATTAGCATACCGTTTAAACTTTGTAAGTATGGCATGCACAAACAGACTTCTAGAAGGCTCCTAAGATTTTTCAAAGGCACCAATATATCTTACTTATTATTATTGTTGTCACCGTGATTATGAATAACATGGTTTAAGTTGGGTTTTAATATACATCATTGGAGCATTTCTTACCTTGGATTCATGCAAGATCATATTTGTACAATATTTCACCTCCAGTTTGGGTACTTTGACCTGGTCAACCTAGTTGACCAAGTCAAAGACGGTTCCCAAGGCAGTGACTCAAAAACAACATTGCTTATATATGTTCCAGACATGCCTAGGACCAATACTGCAGTTCAATTTTGAGAGTTTAGCCCCAAATCTCACGATCAATGATTATTATCACTTTATTATTGGTCAAATGATTGAATTTTATTACAGATAGCAGTGATTTTGGTTCTCCTAGAGCATTGCAGTGTTCCATGGGGTATGAGTAGTCACTTATACCATTTTCCTCTGTGTCTAGATCACCCTGTACAGTCAGTTTGCCCCAGTTCTCATCCTGGATAGAGTTATGATAATTTTATTCATTTTTAGAGGATGTACCGCCAGGAATGAACTAGCAAATTCACTGAAAAAATCGATTTGGCCTGTTGGGTCAAGGAAATGGCATGGATACTTCTTTGATGATATATTTTGGCTCTCCGGACAATTTTTCAGCAGTTTTCAGTCACTATTTGATCCAGATTATTTTTTATTAGCTCAGTCAGTGAGGATGTCCCCCAAGGGATGCACCTCAACTTGGCTAGATGATGTATTGTATGGTTATATCTTATGTTATGAGGTTGTAATGGGGCCTAGGGTGAATTAAGCCCCTAGTGACCCCCTTTCGTGTATTATCATGTTATATCCTATGTTGTATCGTTATTTCCACCTTAGGGAAGCGTCCTTGAGCAAAAGTGCGCCCGCCTTTGATGTGGTCATCTTGATCCATGTGTTGATCTTTGTATTAGTGATCTCCACCGTTGATTTCTTAATCTCAACCGTCGGATGATAGTTAAGTAAAATATGGACACACTCTCAAGCTATTTAAGAGAGGCGATCCCCCCCATTATACACCATGAGCTTTGGCATCGGAATACTGAATAAATAGATTTTTTCTAGGATTACACTCTCGTGTCTTGTGTGATGAATGAATGAGATGATGATTGGCATTATTATTCTTCTGCACTGAGATTAAATTGAGATAGATCTTGTATATTTTCCTGCACCCATCCATCTCCAAGTTGAAGGAGGCGCATTGGTGGGGGGACTCACTCTGTGCCAACACTTGGGTATTGTGTATCAGGGAGTGATTACTTCTTCATGAGTTCTTATTTCTTGTACTTTCGTTACGCTTCAAATCTCGTTCGATTGTCTTGCTAATTGATTTTCCTTGGTTTGGTAGGTTGAAGGGGGCGCTTGGGTCACTGACAAAAGCAAAACTCCATGAAGATCTCGCTTAGAATTCTCATTTGACTAAAAGAAAAGCATTGTTCATCATCTAGGAACTCATCAACATGATCCAGGTATGTTTCCTAGGTAAGTTCTCTGACTTTTTATTTTTCATGCTTTGCCCATCACTAATTTTTACTGAAAAACCCTTGTTAGAAATTAGGAAAAATCATCGAATCGATTTGCATTAGGAAGCTGCAAATTTGACGATCTGGGTTTTATCATCCATCCTGAAAATCCACCTCTCCCTCCTAGGCGTCAGCATTAGACTCCATCCACCCATCTCCAAGCACTGATCCTTAGAGAGAAAAACGCCCCTCTTAGTTTGACAGTTAGTTTTGTTATCCACTAATTTTGTACTTAGTTGGAGTAGCTAAGGAGTCGTCAGTTGACAAACATGATAAATGTTTGATTCCAGTGCATCAGATGATCCGCCTTTGTGTCTAGCCTGTTTTGGCTAGGCAGTTTATTGTTTGAATAATTATAACCATGGCCCCGTGGGGTTTGAAATAAAATGTGCTAGGAGGGTGTTTTGAGTGGTTCCGTCTCCTAAGACGTAGAATTTCAACTAAGGTATTCTAGGGAGTTTTTTGCCTTTGACAATTATGCTTTGTCTATAGCCGAGTATAATTGACGAGGTTTTCTCCCGTTTCCTCCAAAGTTGGAATGCCTGATTTTGAATTCTGGGCCTTGGGGGGTTATTAGAGCCCAACTGAGTATATATAAACCTACTAGACATTGTTAGAATAGACTGTGGTCATGTCCTAAGTCACTAGGACCCTCAG
Source organism: Pseudotsuga menziesii (assembly GCA_001517045.1). Lineage (NCBI taxonomy): Eukaryota > Viridiplantae > Streptophyta > Pinopsida > Pinales > Pinaceae > Pseudotsuga > Pseudotsuga menziesii. The sequence continues at coordinate 87,632 of LPNX010506153.1, forward strand.
AAAAAATTCCGAAATTTTTTTACCGGACGCGTCAAAATTTTTATTTTTAATTTTTTAATTTTTCCTAAGTTTTTAATTAAATTTTTCCATAATTTAAATGGAAAAATTCAGTTTGTAATAAGTCGGTCATCCGGAACCCGAATTCAGTGATTGAAGGCTCTAACCTTAAGCCAACAATCATTCATGACCAGCTAGCCAGCTGGCACCAAGTTTCAGATCATCATTCGGCCACATAACTCATATTTTCTCAAAAAAGTCAGTTTTGGGGAAAATATTGATTAATTAATAAAAATGATTATTTTGGAGAAAATCCAAATCTCTCTAAATTAATCTAAATTCAGCAAAATAAAATGCTAAATGACATGGCACGGAGCATTTATGATGATTCCAATCAATATCGGTCAGTTTTAGATCAAGTATCGGAGTGTAGCAGTTGAACTATCAGTCAGAAATTTGCACTCTTTGGTCAAATCTGTTTTTGGTTGAAGTGTGGGTTATCTATTGGTTGGGTGATCATTACGAGGGAGGATGAGCCACCTCACCCCCCCTCATTACTCCAACACTCAGCTACAACTTAGTTGCAGCTCAGTTCAACTCCAAATCATGATGTCAAGCTCATTCAATTACTTCGGTTTTACTCTTAGTTTGGTTTTAGGGTTTTAGCCTTCTCTCTTTGTATAAATAGAGGCTCTTTGAGCTCTATTAGGGGTGGATGATTGATGTAGAGAACCTTTGGTGAAATATTGTAATGCTTGTTGCTCTTATGCAACCTATTTATTAATAAAAGAAAGGCTTTGGAGGCTCATGTTGTGTAGATCTTGGATGCATATGTTCCGGTTAATGAGATGATATTATTTCAATTTCTTTGCTTTTGTTAATTTGTGGGTATTAATACATGCTTTAGAGGGCTTATAAAAGCATGTAAGAATAGGTATTTGTAGCTTTCAAGTTACCTATTTATTCCATTTACTTTCATAAATCTTAAAGAGCATTGTTTTATTTAGCTATATTTCATGCTTTTGTGATTTGTTTAGTAAACAATACATGATTTAACCCTCGTTTTGGCAAGTGTATAAGTTTTTGTTTGCAGATCACTTCACCGTACTAAGTAAAAGGTTGAGCTAAGTTGCATCTCCTTTTCTTGGAGCCAAGCATATGTTTCTAGTAGCTGCATGCTATTTGGGATCCAAAGTGGTTTCAAGGATTCAAGATCCAAGTGGTTTTATCTTCTTTATTCACCCTAAAATTAAAATTTTTCAATTTCTCCACTTTATCTCTGCAAGTAAAATTCTGATTTATAAAGCTAATCGTTTGCATCTTACTTGCTCTCATTTCTAGATCTAGGAAGTGTCAAATTTTTTGCATTTTTACTTAGATCTAGTTAGTACTTGAAGTAGCATAAAGTTCCTATCTTTGCTCAAGTACTAAGTGTATTTTGTTAGTGTATTGTATTGCTTAATCCATCATTTTGCAGGAAAATAGCTCGCTGGTTTTTCTCTTTTCATGACAGGTTAAGCAGGAATGTTGGCAAAAAACCAAAAATATAAGCTCCAAGAAACATTCATTTTTCCCCTTCCTTCATCCCCATTCTCTAGGTTGCCTTGAAGACATTCTCAAGATCACAAAGGACTCCAAACTTCAAGCATTGTAAACAAATTAATAAAGAGCAAGTGGGATTACGACTCCCACACCCCTCTTCTCCCATTTGGGAGAAGCTTGTATCGTCCCTTTTTCATGCTTGCATATTTATTTAACAATTTGCTAAAGGTAGAATAGGATAGAATAGTTCAAATTTGTTAAATTTTTGTTTCTTTTACTAAGGTTAGATAGTTTATTTCTAATTAAATTATCTTGCATAAAATAGAAAAGTAAAAATTCTCTTTATTTATTTATTTTGCTAACATAAGGTTTTGTTTACTTACCCCCATGCTTTCCCGATTAGGGCCTAAAAATCCTGAAAGAGTCTCTTGGGTAGTTTAGCTTTCTTTTGTTTAATCAATTAATTAATTAAGTCTCTTGAACTTGTCATAACCCAAGTCAAGAGCACTCTCTATCGGAGAGCATGGTTAGACTTGCATATCCTTGCATTAGGCATTTAGATTAGCTAAGTCTTTTGAACCTTTGTCATAAGACAAGGTCAAGAGCGCTCTCTGTCGGAGAGTTTTAATTAATCGACTTAATAAAATTTGCAACTCACTTCCCCATAATTAATTAACTTCATTGTTTTCTTGCCGAAGTATGCTCTTACCGACTTCAAAATCAGAGTACCCAAAAATGGCATTGGATTTTTAATCTTGCAAGAGAAACATAATAAAATTTAAACCCCATAACGAACGTATCGGCGTTGTAGGAAATTTCATAAGTTCTTCTTAGAAGAGGCGCCGGAACTCCTCGCTGTCTAAGCTTCTCAGCTAGCTGGTCAATCTTCACGATATCAGCCTGGGATACTGGGCGGGCTGTCATGTCTCCAACGGATTAACTTGGAACATTTCCTCGGCTATTGAAAATCCTTCGCTGACACCATAAGCAAGACCACCTAAAATACTTAAAATATACCAAGAGCACTTGCACAACATTACATCCACTAGCTTTATTTCAAGACTCACTGTTAATTTCTTTACGCATCACAATATTTTGACTCCATAAGGCACTGGTCTTTTAATCTTTGCATAATTGTTATATTTGGATCAATTGTCTTTGGCCTTTTTAATTTCTATATGTGAATGCATATTTGTAAAGTCTTGAATTATTGTTTATCTTTTAAATCTCTTGCTAGCAACGTGGATTGCTTTGTTTTATGTGTTGACTTCATAATAAACAAACACCTCTAATAACAATAACTCCTAAACAACACCCATCTGCATCCGTAACCATTAAAACATTTTAACAACTTAAAGAGCCGTAGAAACTCTTTTGTAGGGACTACCCCCTTTGGCTTCGTTAGGAGTTAGCCTAAACGGAGGAGCTAGGAGTAGGTGACAGTACCTAGCTATGTGCTTGCCCCCAGGGTCACACCTCTCCCACTTTCCTAAGTGAGGAGACAGCTTTCGGAAAGTTTCTGCTGCTGGTGTGCAATCGGCGGACAACAAGTTCCTTGTGTGATTTTTTCCAGTTTTGCTTGGATTTCTTTGTATTGTTGAATCTTACATCCAAGTAGGTCTGTTGAAGGCTTTAATTCTTTGTGACAACCTCGTCCGTGGAATTTTCCATATTCTTGCTTAAATCCCCCAGGGTCCTGGGTTTGATCATTGGAACAAACGCACCAACCCTAGATCTGGTCTTAATTCCTTAAGTCACTAATCCATTTCATTTGAGTAATATTTCTATCATTACTAAACACCTGTACTCAAATACCCATAACTTGTGGCTTATCTCTTAAATCTGTGGTTTTTGGCTCTCACCTTACGTATTCTCAATATTTGGTTTGATCTGGTGATTAGCTATAGAACTATCCCTTCAGGAGAGGTTTGGGTCTCCCCCTTTGTCACTTGGGTATTCAGTGGCATAAAGTGAAGGAAATCCTAATCGGCGTGACAACCATCCATCTTTTGGGGGTTAGGGTTTTTGTAGGTCACGACTTTGGTTGCCTGTCCTCTTTGCCATCTTGTACAGGATTACTCCATTGGGGAAACTACAAGATCAATGATAACAATACGTCATCTATAGAGAAAGATCCAATGCACAAAGTAACAATTGAAAAACTCCCTGAAGACGAAATGATTTGACTGGAAGACGATGCAAGGTGCCTTAGCAATATCCTCCAACTAATTTGCTACCCTACAAAATATTAGTACGACCTTCTAGAAAAATATTTGTTTGCATGCAAGATCTACTGAAATGTCCAAGCAAGAGGCATAACAATCACATCAAGTACATTCACAAAGCTTCCAAAGTTTCTGCAAAAATTTTCTTGTATTCAATATTCTTAGAGCCAAAAGTCCCTTTACAAATGAGACAACCTCTCAATATATAGATCTCTCAAGTACATAAAACCTAGATCCAAAAGATCAAGGGTCACGATCAAAAGATAAAAACAATCTAATCAACGGTTAAGATTAGCGGGATACTTCATACATGAATCAACTCAACAATAGAAGGGGGGCGTGCCACTAGAATTGTCTAATGAGGGGGCACACCACATAAAAGATGATAAATAACCACAAGGTAGCACATGGTGGGGCTAATAGGTTATAATATCCTTCATTGGCATGTACCCATGACATAATAACAAGGTGCGGTGGCAAACGATATCAAGGAGTGATAGAAATCACTAGGATGTCTCTCTCAAAATACATCAAAACGCCCTCAATCTGAAGAAATCAAGTAAGTGTGGACCCCATGTGAAGTGAATTTGATGCCGAATGATGAAGGTGACCCAAACACTATGCCTCAGAACGATTCCATGCCATTTCTTTGCCTCATTATCCCTAATTGATTTCCTCATTAGGAACATAAAACTGTCGATATCTCACTAGGGACCAAAAACTGAAGCCAAATGACTGCACGGATGTGTCTGGCACCATAGTAGTATGGTACAATCGACTGGCTTCACCCCTAGATTCCCTTTGGCGCCCTAGGAGATCTCACCATTATCTGCATTGTGTTTTATTTTTAATTTCCCAGGGAAAATCTGTTGCAAAATGCTTGAAAGACCCATATCTCTCCTGAAACTGCCCAAAACTGAAAACCAACTGTACCAAAGGACTCAAAATGTCCAAATTAACTATGAATGAGTACTCATACACAACATGTCCATTATAAAGATACATCAGAGGCCCCATCCATGTTAGAACAATAAAAATAATAAGGCATGTAAATGCTGATAATCATAAAAATAATACAAGCCATCATAGTAAACCACCATCTAAAGCATGAATATATCTAATGGACACCCATAAACCATAAATAATCATCATCCACAACCATTGGTCTAAAACTCATCTTGGACCTTGCTCCTGGCTTGGACAACATTGGGTTTACCAGGTCAAGGTTGTTCAAATGATGACCCAAGTGCTAAACTCTGATACTGCAAAGTACAAAATGGACATGCATACTCAATTATCTATTCTAACGGGGAGACTCAAGTACAAGTAGATTATGTTGGCGAGTATAAGAACAATCCATATATAATAATCTAAATCAAAATGATTAGCTGCTTTAAACAAGAACCTCCAATGTATACTCATTTATAGATTTAGCCATTTTGCTAGTCAAGGGAGAAGGTGAATGAAACTAGGTCAGGCCGAGGGAATGACTTGACACTCGACATTGTAAGCATCCAAGCTAAAGGACAAGGGAATCTATACAACACATAAGTTGGACTAGGTGAACAATAGGGAATGTTAGTGTCTCACAAATGGGTGGAATGATGAGAAGGCTCCACTAGACTCTAGAAAAGCAACTTAGCAATTTATTTGCACAACAATATATACTAGTTAACCTCTAGAGGAAGGTGCCCTGGTAAGCCTTCTGGGCTTCCAGAAAATGACAAAGACATGACCTTTGGGTGCCAATCTCACCCTGTTTCTTTGTGGGGGCAAATGAGCCTTACATTATACAAAGAATGAGTGCTCATCCTCTAGCCATCAACTTTATTTGAAAATAATTATTTTTATTAACTTGCCAACCTCTAAGAGCTGGTGCCCTAGAAATCCTTCTGGGCTTCAAAAAGTGACTAAGGCTTAGCCCTGACAGGTTTGCCTTATCCTGATACTCTGTGGGGGTAAATGAGCCTTACACCATACAATGGATGGGTGCTCATTTTTTGGCCATTGGCTAGTTTTGCTTTTATTTGCAGTATTGTCTAAAGACACTTTTGTTTTGTTGGCAGGGAATCCATTTAGAATAACTTTAAGCTCCGATGCCTTAGTGTCTAAAGCACTTTTTGGTAAGACTATTTGTGTTCAAGACCTGGAGGAAGACCATCCTTGTGACAAGCATCACATAAACCAACACCGAGACACAATTTAAACATGGAGACCTATTCCAACATAGAAGTGAAGGTGGGGGAAATCCTAGATGCCACTAGTCAAGTTACAAGTCAAGGTTAATCAATAACTAGGAAAGGCAACGGATGGACGAAGACAGTGAAGATGGTTCCAAGACTAGCAAGCTGTGTTCCTAAAGGGAAATGACCAAATCCATACTAGGAGTAGGGCAAGGCCATTGAGTATACAAAATAATCTCTTGGACATGACAGCTAGATCATTTATACTTTAGATTCCAAGTAAAACCAAGATAAAGTATCACCAACATATAACCAATATCAACCAAGTCTCACTGCTAAAATAGACAACAAAGCAACATCAAAATCCATATGCACAAACCATAATACCACTTGGGTCATATACCTGCACTGGATCTGAAACCAATATGAAGATCACTAAAACAACTGCTGCTACTACATATCATGGGCACTGTAATAATCTCTGCTCTAGGTCATGAAAGAATGGCTAACTTAGTCATCGAATCCGGGGTCATGAGGCTCAGTCATGGCATAGAACTGGTCAATCTGGATACTCTGGATTTACTGAAAGTGGGAGATCATCAATTGGTGGCTCATCATCTGCTAATCTCATAGTAAAGGACTGGCTCAAAGAACTGATCAGGAACAAAAGTAGCCCAACTACTATATATGTGACATCAGACGCTATTGAGATCTATTAGATGGGTTATGGTTCACTTCATAAAGCAACAGTTGGTCCCCTTTTCCTTTTTTATCATTAAGTCAGAGTGTACTTCATGTTATATTAGAGACAGATGTATATGATTGAGCAAGTATACATCATGCATTTGGGTATAGTACTATTATTTGTTTCTCTCATCTATGTTAGTAGCTTTTACTTGTTGTTGCGTCGAAAACACACTTAACCTCATAAAAGTCTCCCAATTTCTAGGTGTGTTCTTAAGGGGAAACTATGAGTTTAGAACCCACTATCACCTCAATTCCTAACTCCTTGATTTAGACCCAATTCCCAAAGGTCAATGGGGGTAGTCCCTATTTACTAAGTTTACAATGGTTTTGTTTTAGGAGTTATAAATCAATTAAACTTAACTAAAACTATATGACATACAATCATTCAATGTGCATCAATTTTATGACAGTCAAGCCCTTTCTAAGCGATCGAAGCAAAGTTAAAGAATGTAACAACTATATCTCACAATTCTAGTGCCTATTCTATTTGGGTTATGGACTCACATATTTATGAAATTAAACTTGATGACAAAGGAAAAAGAATCAATTCATATTCCAGAGTAATCAATAATCACATTCACGCGACCGAAATGAACCTTCTGCGAAATTACACAATAAATATAAACTTGCTTGTAAATGAAATGAATCAACATGAAGAGCTTGATGTAAAATGCTATGAAAATTAAATGCCCAAAGAAACAAGTGATTGTAGTGTTTTGAAAGTGGTCCTTAAAGTTTTAGTTAATTTTAGGTCTCATTTTAGCTTAGGGGATTAATGTGCGGAAAAAAATGTAAATCCTAGCTAATGTGTCTATGCTAAGCACTTATCTTTGACGATTTGAGAGAGACTATTGGGTGCTCAACACGAGAACACAAGGTTCCCTTCTAGCTCCACAAATCAGTCCCAAAGACCGTCGGGTGCTCAACAGGAGGACACTAAGTGCCACGAGGCTCCCAACTGCCTCTACCCCTCTAGCTCCATGGGTTAACCTTTCTTTTATCAATTCTAATGAGATAGATGTCGAGTGCCTATTATTCTAGCCAACACAAATCTTTTCTCTTTCTTATCACCCAGGGCCGGACCAACCGACAAGGGGAGTGAATATAAGGCAGAGATTGGGGCAAAGTTAATTAACCTTGAATAAATTGAACTTATAATAAATTAGCCATGCAAGGATGGAAAAGCCACTCCACTTGCAAGGTGTGGGCACAATAAAGAATTTGAAGCAAGAAAACAAACTAATTCTAGCCACTCAATCCACTTTCCGAATGGAAAAAATGGGGCATAGAACAAATTTGATGAAACAAATTAAAGTAATGAAACTATTCCTAGCCCTTCCTCTTTTGCTTACAAAGGTGGGTGAACCCAACTTCCTCTACAAGCAATGGATGGCAACTTTTAAAGAAAATGAATGGTTAACCTAACTACACAATTTTCTTCCTAAAGAAGAGATGGGGCAAGAAATAGAATAACAAATTCCGAAAAATAAACCAATTAACAAATCCTAGCCCCTCTTCATTTGCATTGCAAGGGTAGGCAAGCCCAACCTCCTTTGCATGCAAGGGATGGCTTAAAAATAACATCAAATATAACTTTAAAAATGAACAAAGAATCAAGTTCAAGAGACTTTCTTAAACTTGTTATAATGAAAGAAATTTTAGCAAAATAAATGAGAGTAAAGAAGTAGGAAAAGTGGGGTTTCACCCCTTCTTGGCAGTGGCTTTGAAGTCCTTCCGTTTGGGTGGTCTTTGCACCCTTTTGTGACTAAATTTCGGCAGAGTTTCCCCTTGTTTTGTCACAACCTTGCTAAAAACCAGCAAACATATAAACAGTAAAACGTGCCCAAAATCACTTTGGGACACTAAGAATGTGAGTATAAAATTTATACCCAAATTTACAAATTTTTTATAGAAATAATAGCTTCAAATAACTCGGAAGGATGAAGATTTAACTATATTTAAAGATGAAAACAGACATAACATATATTGCATAAATTTTAAAGTAAGAAGTTACTGTCCTCTTTGCTCTTCAAATGGTTAAAGAAGTGGGGTACTCAACCGAGAAATTCCACTTTTCAATCTTTGATGGCCTGCAACTTGTAAGATAAGCTTATCAAACACAAAGAAATGTGAGATTTCCACAATAATTCAAGAAATCAAACTATTCAACCAAGAAATGCTTGAACTTCTTAAATGCAAGAGACAAAAACTCATAAGATCTACAACAAAACTGAAAAGATCTTACCAAGGCAAAACAATTTGCCTCTTTGGCCTCAATAACATTTGAAAGCTTGCAAAAGTAGGAGCAAACCACCACCAAACAACACAAGATCTCCTCCAAAGATTTTTATTAAAATGCCAAATGGCCCTCTTTGATTATTCCAGTAAGGTCTGGGGCCATAAGCGTTTTTGTATTGTTCATTATCCCCAGTCCTTACTATGTCTTTAGTGAACAATGTGGGACTTTTCATCATTTCGTATGTCCCCCCAAAGTTGGTTTTTCTTCAGTCAAAAGTTTCTTATCTTTCCTAGGTTTAATTTCATTTCGAGAAGATGTGGGAGCATACGCATCAAAGAAATTCTTCTTACCCATAATGGCTATATTAGCTTCTGCCTTTTTGGCCCAGGTTTGAGATGTTTTGAGGTCATTAGGATTCTTTTCCTTCAGATTTAGACTGAACCATCCTTCAAAAGCATTCAAGTAAAGGATAAGGATAGCTTGTTCAATAGGTCTTAGGTCTTGGGGAACATTAGAGACAAGTCTTTCAAATCAAACGTTAAATTCATGGATTGACTCATTCTCTTTCTTTTTAACCTCAAAGAGTTGATTTAAAAGGAACCTATTGTCTGGCTTGGTTAACCACCCTTCAATGAGTTTCTTGGTAAAAGTATCGTAGCCATCTATTGACCCTGCAGGTAACCTATCAAACCATCTCCGGTGTTACCAATTGAAATAGCAGTCTAAGCCACCGTTAAGGATATGAGGGAGAGATCAACCACTGTCACTTTAGCCACTCTTCCCAAACTACTTTGGAAGTTGTAACCTCCTAGGGGAGAGCCCTATAACGACTCTGTAAGGACACTAAAACTCCAATGCTATCTTGTTTAAAGGAAGGTTAGTGACCAGTGCCTTATTGGAGTCAAATCAAGGAATGAAGAAGATATATTGTGCGTGTGAATATGAATTGTGTAAATACAGTTAGTACATCCACTTCAGTAATGCATTCATCCAAGGATAAGTAAATAGGCAATTATGCATATGCAACAAATGTGGAGTGGATTCAACAACAAATGTAACCTTTCACACAACAACACTTGTAATAACAGCAGTCAACCATCCAAAGCGCAGCGGTATGACATGAATTCAAGACAACAACAATTATCCACTATTTGTTCATATATATTCACGTGTTAAACCCAAACTTCGCATGTGCAGCAGTATATAAAACTGTCAGTATGTCTTGGAATTAGGTCTGAAATAAAGTATGAGCAGCGGTACAAAAGTTTTCAGAGTTCAGGTAAAGATTATCTCCCAAGCAAAGTGTGGATATACAGTCTGATAACCATGTGTGAATAATGTTGTTAACGGTCCAACAATTATTTAAATATAGCAGTGTAAGTGACACATAACATACATTGGCATGAAAAGAACATAGCAGCAGCACTTATCATAATTTATTCATGAGTACAGTAGTGTAGTAGCATTAACACATAAGCAATATCCTCCATTAAAAACAATTGTGATTGCATATTACTATATTAGATCTGTATGTAAGTTACTGATGCTCATTAGGGTTTGTTGCCAACATTTTTGTACTATAGTTGGGTTACCTGAGGAGCCGCCGGTTGACAAACATGTCCAATGTTTGATTCTAGTGTACTAGTTGATCCATCTTTATGTCTAGCCAATATTGGCTAGCCAATTTTTCATTTGAATAATTTTGACCATGGCCCCGCGGGGTTTGTAATAAAATGTGTTAGTAGGGTGTTTTGAGTGGTTCGGTCTCCTAAGACGTAGAATCTCAATTAAGGTATTCCAGGGAGTTTTTTTCCCTTGACAATTATACTTTGCCTATAGCCGAGTATAATTGACGAGGTTTTCTCCCGCTTCCTCCAAAGCTAGAATGCCCGATTTTGAATTCTGGGCCTTGGGGGGTTATTAGAGCCCAACTGAGTATATATAAATCTACTAGGCATTATTAGAAAAGAACATGGTCATGTCCTAAGTCAATAGGACCTTTAAAAATTTTCCGAAATTTTTTTACCGGACGAGTTAAAAAATTATTTTTTAATTTTTTTAATTGTTTCCCTAAGTTTTTTTATTAATTTTTCCATAAATTAATTGAAAAAATCCTGTTTGTAATAAGTTAGTCATCCGGACCCTGTTTTCAGTGATTGAAGGCTCTAACCTTAAGCCAAAAATCATTCTTGATCGGCCAACCAATTAGATCCAACTTTCAGATCATCAATTGGACACATAATGCACATTTTCTCAAAAAAATCATTTTTGGGGAAAAATGGAGTTTTTATTAAAAAATAATTATTTTGGAGAAAATTCAAAACTCTCCAAATTAATCCAAATTCAGCGAAATAAAAGGCTAAATGACATCTCAATGGGCATTTATGATGATTGGAGTTATCATAATTCAGCTTCAGTCAGCATTCAGTGAGCAATAAAGATATATTTAGTTAACGGACTTGTCATCTCCAGCTAAACTCCCGAATTGGATGAGATGGAGAGCACTCATTGGTTTGATGATTTGATTGAGGCAGAGACTGATGATTACATTGGCAGTGGCCTCTCCAGACCTAGCAGTGGATCCTCCATACCTAAGAGGCGCCTTCACTTATCAGCTCATGCCCCTCTTCATCATGAGGGCGTTATCCACACGTGTGGGCTCAATAATGGCTTGAATTTAATGCTTAGGGTTGGAGTGGGGGCGCCTTACCTAGGTGGAGACCTCCCCTCACTCCCAGCTCACCTTCTTCATGTCTGGCCTTTTAGTGATGTGTCGGTCCGGTTAGGTCTGGTTTTCTGGTTTTAGGGTTTTGGGTTCTTCTTTCATTGTATAAATAGAGGCTTCTTTAGCTCTATTGGGATGGATTTTTGTGTAGAGAAACTCTGTCCAAACTTTGTAAATGCTTGTTGCTTTATGCAACCGTGGAATAAATTTTAAGGCTTTGGAGGCTCATATGGTTTGTAAAATGTGGATTAATGCTCATGGCGAATGAGGTGATTGTGTTTCAATTCTCTCCTTTCATGCTTATGTTGGTTAATGATTCATGTTTTAGAAGGCTTCTGTAAGCACATAAGATCAATTATTTGAAGTTTCAATTTAATTGTTTATGGTTTCACTCTTAGGAATTGAAAGTAGCATTGGTTATTCAGTTATATGACATGCTCTTTTATATTTCAAATTGTAAAACATACATGATCTAACCCATCTTTTGGCAAGTATTCGAGTTGAACTTTTGTAGATCACTTCATCCAATCAAGTAGGAGTTCGAGCTCAGGTGCATCCTCTCCTCTTGAAGTCAAGACAACCTCCGGAAATTTCAAGCTTTAGGGAATCTAAGCATCATCAAGAAGAGCCACAGGTTTGAATGTTTTTCTTCATATTTATTCATCTTTCAAAATTTAAGAATTTTTTACATTCTTGAGTTAGGGAAAGGTTTGGGCTAAAGTGAACATTCATTCACCAAACCTTATGCCCCTATTGGCTGTCCCGTCTTCAATTTGCAGCCATCTTTCACTTTTTATTGCAGCCCTTTCTTCTCTTCTTTCACTGCCCACTTTTGCTCTCTTCCTTCACTTTTTGCAACCCTCTTTTTGCCCTAATTTGCATCCTCATTTACCCCTTTTTGTAGCCCTTTTTTGGTCCCTAGTTTCAGCCATCTTCATCACTTTTTGCAGCCCTCTTTCGTCGATTTGCAGCCCCTCTTTCACTTTTGTTTTCAGCCTTCTTTGACCTTCTTTCGTCGTCTTTTCACCCCTCTTTGACTTCTCTTTTTGTTTAGCTTTTTACTCCTCCTTTTTCTTCCGGTTTTGGTAAGGGTTGGGTTCCTTTTTTCATTAAGTTTGTAGATTTAGTTTCAATTTGTTTTTGTGAACTAACACCATAATGAGTTAGTGTTCAAAGCTCTTAGTTTCAGGCAGGTGAAGGAGAGCCCAAAGGCTAAAAGCAAGCAAGGAAACAAGCAAGAGCAAAAGACCAAAACATCTCCCTCCTCTTTCTTCCCCTTCTCACCATTTGCTCATCCAAGAAGAAGCTGAACACAACAAGTATTGTAAATTATTAATAAAAAGGCTAGTGGGAGAAAGCCTCCCATCTTTTCTACTTCTCCTATTTGGGGGAAGTGTGTCTTGTGTTCCTTGTCATTTTTCTTAGTGTAGTTTTAACTTAAAGCACTTAGCTTAGTTCTCTTGATTAGACTTAGTTTTCATTTCCACTAATTGCTAGTTGTTCATTAAGTATAACTACTAATTGCTAGATTAGATTTTCTTACTTGCGTTGTGGTGTATCTTTTTCTATAATTGTTAATCTTAAAAAGAACCAAAATCTCTTGAATCTCACCGTAAGGTGGATCAAGAGTGCACTCTGTCGGAGAGTTTGTTTAACTGTCTTTCTTTTATTTTCATGCATTCTATTGTTTGCTAGTTTAACTAATTAATTAATTAAGTCTCTTGAACTTGTCAGAACCCAAGTCAAGAGCACTCTCTGTTGGAGAGCATTATTAGATTTGCACATCCTTGCATTAGGCATTTAGATTAGCTAAGTCTCTTGAACCTTTGTCATAAGACAAGGTCAAGAGCGCTCTCTGTCGGAGAGTTTTAATTAATTAATTTAATAAAACTTGCAACACACACCCCTTAATTAATTAACCTCGTTCTCATCCTTCACCTAGTATGCTCTGCCGACTTTCGGGTTGGGCTTGTACTCAGAATGGTGAGCGGACTTGCCAAGCTCTTGCAAGAGTAACTTAATAAAACTTAACACCCCATAACCAACGCACCGGCGTTGTAGCGAATTTTCCAAAGTACTTCCTAGTAGAGGCGCCAGAATCCTGCTGTCTAAGCTTCTTAGCTAGCTGGTCAATCTTTGCGATACCAGCCTGGGATACTGGGTGGGCCCGACATGTCTTCAACGGAGGGAACTTAGATTATTCTCTCGGCTTTTGGCAAACCTTCGTTTACACCTAAATCAAGAGCACATAAAATCCTTAAAACCTACCAAGAGCATTCGCACAATCTAATACTCACTAGTTGGATTCCTAGACTTATTATTTTATTTGCGCATTTCCGTATCATTGACTCCATAAGGCATTGGTTCTTGATTAAATCTGCATAATTATCTTATATTGATCAATTGTCTGTGGTTCATTATAATTGCTATCACTGAATGCTTAATTAAAGTCCGAAACTTTTACTTATCTTTTTAATCTCTTGTTAGCAACGTGGATTGCTTTTGATTTTATGTCATATTCATAATAAGTAAACATCTTCAAATCATAATAACTCCTAAACAACACCCATCCGCATCCGCAACCTTTAAGAACACTTTAACAACTTAAGAGCTATAGAAACTCTTTTGTAGGGACTACCCCCCTTATCTTTGTTAGGAGTTAGCCTAAACAGAGGAGCTAGGAGTCGCTGACAGTACCTAGCTCCCCAAGATCACACCTCTCCCACTTTCCTAAGTGAAGAGACAACTTTCATTAAATTTCTGCTGCTGGTGTGCAAACGGCTGACAACAGGGTCAATATCCCTCCACTATGTATGCAATCATAGATTATCACTATTGATTATTAAAAATTCGGAGTGCATGCACAACAATATGTGTAAGTAATGCATACTAATAATATGGCAGTCTGTAATAAGATAAAAATCAGCCCATATCCTGTCAATAATCATCAAATTCATGCAATTTTTGTAGACTGTATATGGAAGGTAAAATATTTCAAAACAACACGCTCTTCATTGTAGACCATACTAACTATTTTGCTCGTTTGTGTGTAGGTTTTGAGAGGACAAGGCTTTGGTAAACAAGGAGGGGAGTACCCGAGGTGGTGGAGAGGACTGGGAGAGAGGGCAGCGAGGGGTATAGTGTAGGGTGGTAGCTAGGATTAAGGTAGCAATGAGGGTAGATAAGGTCTACTAAGTTCCTAAAGGTAGGCTAGGGCTTTTAGGGCAGAATTAGGATTGTTTTAGGGCCTTTTAGCGAAAATTTTGAGGTTTTTGCAAATTTGTATTTTTAGGGTTCCCTATAATTCTGCCTTAGGGATTTTAGGACTTTGGAGGCTAGGCCAAATTTTTAGGGAAGGAGGCCGAAATTTTAGGGAGGCCGAAAAATGAAATTTGTTTTTTGATTTTTAGGGTTTTCGACATAAAAATGTAGACCTAATTATAACCCTAATTTTACCAGGAAAATGCAAATTTACACATGCAAATACAATCTATCTAACCCTCTACTAGGTTTTTGAAAAAAAGAATGTGTGAAAACAAAGGGAAACTAAACTTAGCAAAAGCCCTACCACAACCTAAGGCATCTAGGGGGAATGGCTAGCCTAGTGAGGAAGGGTCCTAGGTCAAGCAAATAGCCTGGATAAAAACTAAGGAGAAACCATAGGTCACCCTCACAAGGAGACGTCCCGTTGTTTGCTAAGTCGACAAGGAGGGTAATGGCCTATCCTAGGGCAAAGTGCAGCTCTAGGGCTACCACTAAGACTTGAACATGCACATCCACCAAGATTCAAACAAAGAGGTAAAAAGCCCGACCTCTTTGTACTCGTGTTCATCCAACAAAGCAAAGCATCATTAAAAGCAGAGATTCACCAAAGAAATACCAGAAAATAACTTGCATTAACCAGAAAACTCCTTAAGGGGAGCGCATCCATCTAAAGAAACCCTAGCAAAGGTAAAACAAGTGCATAGTGTATTATCCCATGAGTTTTGTCTTTAAAATGAAAGTGAAGAGATATATTTATATGATCTCACACTCATTTTTTAAAATATCCAGGCCTACATGCTTTAAAATAAGTCAATTTCAAATTATAAAAATGTCAACTGAAAATTAAAAGAAAATAATAATAAAATATAGCCTAAGGTAGGCTTAAGGTAGGCTACCTGGCGTATTTGTATCATGAGGTGCTAAAACATGCTCAAATAAGCGAATCACTCCAAACGAAAGGATGGGGTGAGCTGGAGGGAGTGTGTTATACCCCATCTAACCTCTAGAATGTTGTAAAATACCTCAACGCCCTCCTTAAAGCATGAAAAGGCCTGGCATGGAGGGTGGATTTCCTCCGAGGAAAAAAGGCCAGGGAGAGGAAGGACCCATTGACTAAAGGGATAGAAGGGTGTCCAAAGTGGTTGCGAATGAAGACGAGTGTTTTGTATTTGAAGCAGAGGCCACTAGAGCATGTAAGTAGGATATGGAGCCATGAGACCCAGTGGCCAACCCTTAGGGGCCCCGGACACCAACCCTGAGGTTAGAAACCCCAATAAAGGGCAGTTGACAGGTGCCATAAAGCCATAGTACCCCTAAAAGATGACCAAAGGGCCCAACCATGACCACCATTACTCGATAACACCCCTCCTAGTCGAAAAAATTGGCCTTCTCTCCCTGGGGTACACCTGAAGGTGCGTTGGGTATAGGTGCAGCGTAACACCCAGGCATCTCCTTCTAAGGATGACATACTCTCATATATACATCTTCTGCTTCAGCTCCACACGCTTCAATATAATTCCATACCACTTCAATATGTTCTTCAACGGGAATTGCAGAAGAACAATTGAACTTAGGAATTTTATCAAAGTATTTCTCGGGCATGTTATGAGGAGCACCTTGAAAATTCCAAAGCGCCTAGGTCCTACTTAGGGAGGTTTGTGTTAGCCATTTGAAAATTCATTCTGGGTGGACTGGTTGGAGGAGTGGAAGAGTTCAGACTATTGGTTGGAGAACCGGATTGGGTAAACAATGGGCTTGGTTGAGAATTTCTGGAGGGTTATCCAAAATTTGTCTTGGTGAGTTAACAACCCTCCAAAAGAAATTTGACGACTGATTTTTAGATTCTTGTTTTGATTTTGGGTATACGTTAGAGAACTTTCTTGATTATTTTGGCTTTGAAGGTTATACTTGTGGGTAGGTCCCTCAGGGGAGTTGCGTTGTGGAGTCACCAGGTGAACGATTTGTCGTGTTCACTAAAAAATTAATGTCGTAGGAGAGATGAGTAATAACACTTAGTGATTGTGCAAAGTTAATTAATTGAAAAATGCAAGCACTCGAATTAAACTGGATGTGATATGAATGAGAAGAAATTAAAAGCATTCACAAACACCGAAGGTATGTAGAATGAACCAAGGTAAGCCTCTACCTCTTTCACAACGACGCCAAAAATGTTGGTAAAGAGAATGGGAGTATAGCTTAAGAATAATTGTCGAACCAAGGTAGGCCTCCACCTTCCCCGACAACAGCGCCAAAAATGTTGTCACGAATCTTGTAGTTTCCCCTTGGAGTGATCCTATATAGGATGGTAGAGGGGATGGGCAACCAAAGTCATGACCTACGAATAGCCCAAACCCCAAATGATGGACTGGTTGTCACGCCGGTTGAGATATCCTTCGCTTTGTGCCTCTAAATCCCAAGTGACAAAGGGGGAGACCCAAACCTATCCTAGAAGGAAAGAACTAAAGCTAAATCACTAGATCAAACTAGAAACATAGAATATGTGAGGTGAAAGCTGTAAACCCTAGATTTAAGGACAAAACCACAATTTAAGGAATACTTGAGTAGAAGGTGGTTATAGATATTTGGAATGCTACTCAAGTCGATTTATGTAGTGACTTATGGATTTAATTACCAGATCTAGAATTTGTGTGTTAATTCAAATGATCAAACTTGAAACTTTAGGGGGGATTTAAGTGTAAAATTGGGGAAATACCCTAGGTTAGGTTTGACAAAGAATTAGGGATTCTAATACACTTGATTTGATTCTTGGGTGACAAGTTAGACAATATGCTTGATCCAAACAAAACCAGAGACACACAGAACTCAGAAAATTGCTAACAAAGAAGGGAGGGCGTTTTACTAAGGGATCAATGCCACTCATACATGGGAAAATGGAGTCTGATGGTGACGCCTAGGAGGGAGATTGGGTTTTGGATGAATTCCGTCAAAATCCAGAGCGCCAAATGCTGATTTTCCAAGAAACAAAGTGCCCTGGTGAATTTTCCTACTTTCTACAAGTGGGTTTTTCAGTGAAATTTGTTGATGGGCAATGCATGAAAAATAAAACAAAGAGAATTTAGCTGAGATACTCACCTAGAATTTGCATATACCTTTCTGGATGATGAGGATTGCCTCATGATAGATCAAATGGGAAATCCAGACAATTTCTTGATTGTATTGCTTTGCTTAATGACCCTAGCGTCCTCTTTTCCTGCCACACAAAGGGAAAACCAGTAAGTGAAACAAGAAAGATTGGAATCTGCAAAAATAGAAGTAACTAATAGAGAAATGAAGAGTCATAAAGAAATAATCACCCCCTGTCAGAATCAATCTGAAGCAAGACGTTTAATGTCTCTTTTTGGAATTTTATTAAATGACCAATTTTTCCACTTTTTTCCCCAATTTCGACCTTAACTAGTTTTGATGTCTAGACCTCCAAATTGACCCAAATGATCCCAAATTTTCTCAGAAGATACATGACTGATAATAGAACTTAAATATGATGTTCAGGGATGTTTTATAACCCCCCTGTTATCCACTTATTTGTACCATAGTTGGATTGGCTGAAGAGCCGCCGGTTGACAGACTTGTTCAAAGTCTGATTCCAGTGTATCAGTTGATCCGTCTTCACTTCTAGCCAATATTGGCTAGCCAGTTTTTGATTTAAATAATTTTGACCATGGCCCTGCGGGGCTTGTAATAAAATGTGCTAGTAGGGTATTTTTGAGTGGTTCGGTCTCCTGAGGTGTAGAATCTCAAATAAGGTATTCCAGGGAGTTTTTTGCCCCTGACAATTATGCTTTGCCTTCAGCCGAGTATAATTGACGAGGTTTTCTCCCGCTTCCTCAAAAACTGGAATGCCCGATGTTGAATTCTGATCCTTGGGGGGTTATTAGAGCCCAACTGAGTGTTATAAACCTACTAGGCCTTATTTAGGTAGAGCATGGTCATGTCCTAAGTCATCTGGACATATAAAAAAATTTCGAAAAAATCTTTTTCGAACGGGGAAAAAAATATTTTTAAATTTTTAATTACTTTTCCTAAGTTTTTTGGGTTAATTTTTCCATAAATTAAATGGAAAAAACCCGTTCGTAATAAGTCAGTCATCCGGACTCCGAATTCAGTGATTGAAGGCTCTAACCTTAAGCCAAAAATCATTCTTGATCAGCCAGCCAGTCAGAATCAACTTTCAGATCAACAATTGGACACATAATGCCTTTTTACTCAAAAAAGTCAGTTTTGAGTAAAAAAATGAATTTTTATTAAAAATTGATTAGTTTGGAGAAAATTAAAACTCTCCAAATTAATCCAAATTCAGCGAAACAAAAGGCTAAATGACATCTTATGGAGCACTTATGATGTTTGGAGTTGTCATAACTCAGCTTCAGTCAGCATTAAGTGAGCAATTAATTTATTATCAATTAGCAGACGTGTCATCTCCAGCTAAAGATGAGATGGAGAGCACTCATTGGTCCGGTGATTTGATTGAGGTGAAGACTGAAGCTTGCACCATCAGTGGGCTTCCCAGACCTAGCTCAGGCTCCTGCCAGACCTAAAGGATGAGCTTACCTACATCCAGACGCCTCCTTAAGCCATTCACGCCCCTCTCTCCTCATGAGGGAGTCATCACACGTGTGGGCTTAAGATGGGCTTGTTTTCAGAGCACAGGTTTGGAGTGGGGGCGCCTTGCCTAGGTGGAGGCCTCCCCTCACTCCCAGTTCTTCAGTTTAGGTCTGGGCTCTTTGTTAGGTGGCTAAGCTGGTTAGGGTTGGTTTTTTGGTTTTAGGGTTTTAGCACTCTCTCATTGTATAAATAGAGGCTCCTTTAGCTCTATTTGGATGGATCTTTATGCAAAGAACCTTTGGTAAAATACTGTAATGCTTGTTGCTTTTGCAACCGTGGAATAAAATTTTAAGGCTTTGGAGGCATACATGGTGTGTGAATCTGGATGAACAATTGGAAAATGAGGTGAAATGTTTCAATTTTTGTCTTTTATTGCTTAGGATTGGATAATAGCTCATGCTTTAGAAGGCTTCTATAAGCACATAAGATTGATCATTTGATGTTGCAATTTGATCTTTTATGGTTTTGTTTCTATGAATTAAAGTAGCATCGATTATTCAGTTGTATGACATGCTCTTTATATTTTTATTTACCAAACATACATGATCTAATCCATTGTTTGCAAGTATTGAGTTGAAATTGTGCAGGTCATTTCATTGAAACGAGTAGGAGTTCGAGCTCAGGTGCATCCTCTACTCTCGAAGCCAAGGAAACTTCCAAATTTTCAAGATCAAAAAGAATCCAAACACCATCAAAGTACCACAGGTTTGAGTGTTTCTTTCATATTATTCATCTCTCAAATTTTTATAAAATCTTTATTTTCTTGGGATTAAGGCACGTTTTGGCCAAAGTGAACATTCATTCACTTAGCCTTTGCCCCGGTTGGCTGCCTTGTTTACTTTTTGCAGCCATTCCTTCCCTTAGTTCGCTGTCCACTTTTCCCCACTTTTTACCCTTTTGGACAGCCCTCTTTTGCTTCCTTTTTCCACTTTTTGCAGCCCCTTTCCATCATCTTTTTGGGCCATCTTTTGGGCTGTACTTTCAGCCTTTTTCACCCTCATTTGCAGCCTTATTTCTCTGATTTGCAGCCCTCTTTCTCCTTTAGTTTCCAGCCTTCTTTGACTTGTCTTTTGTCCTCTTTTCACTTCCCTTCCACCTCTCTTGCCTTGCCCTTTTCTTGCATCTTTTCTTTCTTCTTTCCGGTAAGTTTGGGTAGTTGTTTTTAGCTAGTTTGTAGATTAAATTTCAAGTTATTTTTTTTATCACTAATATCATAACGAGTGTGTGTCTAGAACTCTTAGTTGCAGACAGGTGAAGGAGAGCCCAAAGGCCACAAGCAAGCAAGGAGTGCAAAAGAAAAAAAAGACTGTCTCCCTCTTCTCTCAATCCCTTTCTTTACATGTTCTTCCAAGAAGCAAAGAACACATCATCATTGTAAAAAACTAATAAAAAGGGCTACAGGGAGCAGGTATCCTTTCTTTTATACTTCCCCTATTTGGGGGAAGGGTGTTGTGTTATTTTTCATGATTTTTTTTAGTGTAGTTTCCTTTAAGCAATTAGTTTAGTTCTTTACTTAGTCTTAGTTTCCATTTTTTACTAATTACCAGTTGTTTCTTAGCATAAAAACTAATTGCTAGATTTATTATTGCATTTTGGTATCTTGTTATATAATTGTCAAATCATAAAATGAACCAAAATCTCTTGAATCTCACCATAAGGTGGATCAAGAGTGCTCTCTGTTGGAGAGTTTAACAAACCACTTTCATCTTAATTGTTGTGTTTGTTTAATCAATTAATTATTTAAGACTCTTGAACTTGCAAAAACACAAGTCAAGAGCACTCTCTATCGGAGAGTATCCTAGGTTTGCACAATCCCTGCATTAGCTTCATATAGATTAGCCAAGTCTCTTGAACCACTGTCATAAGACGGGGTCAAGAGCGCTCTCTGTCGGAGAGTCTAATTAATTGTTTTAATAAAATCTTCAACACACATACCCCTTTAATTAATTAACTCCCTTCCCTCCTTGCCGGAGTATGCTCTGATCGATCCTAGATTGGAATACCCAAAAATGGCACTGGATCTTTAAACCCTACAAGAGTAATTTAATAACCCTTAAACACCCGTAACCAATGCACCGGCATTGTAGGGATCCTTCCAAAGTACTTTCTATTAGAGGCGCCGGAACTTCCCGCTATCTTAGATTCCCGACTAGCTGGTCACTTGACAATATCAACCTGGGATACTGGGAGGGCCCGACATGTCTTAAATGGAGGAAACTTAGAAGAGTCTCCCGGCTTTGACAAACCTTCGTTGACACCCTAACCAAGAGCATTTTTTAAAATTCTTAAAATCTACCAAGAGCACTTGCAAAACCTAATATTCACTAGCTTAATTCCTAGACTTTATTTCATGCATTTATTTGACTCCATAAGGCACTGGTCCTTCGTTATAATTGAGTAATCTTCTATCTTGATCAACTGTCTATGGTCTATTTTTGTTGATCATATCGGAATGCTTAAGTTACAAGTCTGGAATATTTGCTTATTTTTTAGTCTCTTTCTAGCAACGTGGATTGCTTTGATTTATGTGTCATATTCATAAACTTAATCATTTCTAATCACAAGTAACTCCTAAACAACACCCATCCGCATCCAAAACATTTTAAACTTAACTTAAACATTGAGCCATAGAAAACTCTTTGTTAGGGACTACCCCCCTTGGCTTCGTTAGGAGTTAGTCTAAACGAAGGAGCTAGGAGTAGGTGACAGTACCTAGCTCTGTGCTTGCCCCCAAGGTCACACCTCTCCCACTTTCTTAAGTGAGGAGACAGCTTTCGGAAGATTTCTGTTGCTGGTGTGCAATCGGTGGACAACACCCCCAATTACTTCTGCAAACTTGTTTAATGTTTTGTTCAAAGTAGGAGTCTTTACTAGCAAATTGGGGCTCCAATTCCCCTTGGGTAATTGCTGGAAATGGCTTTTCAAATGGTCCCAAGGTCACTCAAATTTATGAACAGAGGCAGGGGATGTGTAAGGGACATTTTTAAAGTCTCATATGAATCATGGTTTAGTATATATAGTATGTTATGACTCTTTCCAAAACATCTCCCAGATCACAATTTCGAGCCTTGGGGAAAATGCACCAAATCTTCTCCCAATGCAATAAAAATGAGTAAAATGGCTTCCAATGCTTAAGTACTGAACATGAGACTTGAAATACACATTAATGACAGTTCATTCATCATACATTTATCAGAGATACATTCCTCCATTCGAAATAAGAAGCATTACTATGGCATGTATCAAAATAGAGTGGAAATGGTCATTGTTTGCTCATTAAAAGTCATTTTGACATACAAATATTGGGAATTTCGACTTGAAACTTTATGAGAATGAAGAACAGAGCATATTGAACTGATTACAATCAGAAATGGACAATGAAAGGTTCTCCCAATTCGAAATCATTAGCATTACAATGGTTCACAACAAGATAGTGGGGAAATGACATTATTTGTTCATTGTTCAACATTTTTACATGAATTCTTTTGGGTATTTCGACTTGAGAGTCTTTTGAACGTGAAATACAGAGCATATACATCAGAACATAAGATAATGGAGCATTAGAAGCTTCCGCAAAGAGATTAATAGCTCACCCAAAGCGCAATCCCTCCATGAGCAAGAATATGCCATAAAAACTGGAAATGGTTGAGAGAAAGTGCTACAATAGAAGAATCCACAAGCTCCCCTGTAGTTTATACCTACAAATAAGACTCCATTAAAGCTCCATGAAAGACCTGAGTGGCCTCTCCAAACACCAACTTGGATAGGAATCTTTCACCCTCGAAATTGGCTAAGGCAAGAAAACTAGTTATCCACTAGCTCTCACAATTCACAAATGACAATTTATCAAATGATCAAAAGCCATTCTCTTGGTTGATTCTTTTATTTTATAAACATCCTTATCCTTCTAAGGTTACCAATCCATCCACAAACTCAAGCCAATTCGAATTTGGGTGTGGGCTCAAGATTTGCCATGTGTCTTCCCTTTCCTAGCCTTCCATCTTCCCCCAATTTGAGTAGGAACCCATTGAGCTTACCCAACTCACGTGAGAGACCTCTTGGATGCACTATTTTGACCTAACATGTCATATATGTCAGATGTCAGCTTTTAGATCTGATTTGTGTCATAGGTGTCATAGCATCTTCATCATTGTTGTCATAGAGCTAGGGAATCTAGTCCAAGTGTCTTACTAGCTCCAAAATGTCTCTTCCCTTTCCATGGGAGTTACTCTTCCACTCCAATTCGACCTAAATTGATTCATGCTAAGTATATTGACCTTCCAACTCATCTGAAGACCCTTGGTCTTCTTATGGATTCGAAAT
Source organism: Pseudotsuga menziesii (assembly GCA_001517045.1). NCBI lineage: Eukaryota > Viridiplantae > Streptophyta > Pinopsida > Pinales > Pinaceae > Pseudotsuga > Pseudotsuga menziesii. The sequence goes on from LPNX010506153.1 coordinate 111,500, forward strand.
GACAAGAGGAGGATGCCATGTGGCATAGAAAATCTAGCTTGTGTGGGTCCCACATTCTCCATGTGTTTTCATGACGAATTGCCACTTTCATTTTTCCTTACATTTATTTATTTAGCTCATTTATTAAATATTTATGCTATTGTAATGTTCAAACATCATTTATTGTCCCCCTTGTTCCAAATCCCAAATCTTCCACCCCCAACCTAGGAAATTAGTAATTTTCCTCCTTGACAATTATTTGACCCTTAGCATCAATTTGACAAACTCTAATGAATATGGCAAATGTGATTAGGCCATTGTGACCCAATGCAAAATTTGGGACATGACAAATCCTCCCTTCCCAATATTGCTTGTCCTCAAGCAATTTCAAACATGGTTGTTGAAAAACTTGGTTTTTGTATGATTCTTTGAAGTTGCCACCGAGTTTCCCAACTTTGAGTCTTTGAGATACCATGAAGATTTGAGAGAGAAACCACCATGCTTGCTGCTGCACTACTCTGATTAAAATCACTTTATTAAGTGGGGAATCCATCTCTGATATTGATTGTTTCCCAAAAAATTTGAAATCAATGGGACTAAAATCTATTCTAGGGTCACATTGCTTGTATTGCACTCCAACAATTAAGAGTGCTCTCCAACCCATACCATTAGGAAAGAGAATTCCGGGATCCCATTTTCTTGTATGCATTCTTCCACACATCATGAGTACATAATATATATCATCAAAGTACATAACAACATAATAAAAATGTACATCAAGGAGGTGCCTCATCAAAAAATCATGAAAGTGCTTATACCTCAAACTAAGTAGACCACCATTTTCCAAGTGCATACAAGCTTCAAGAGACCAATCAAATCTGCTCCAATGACATAGGTGAGGATCCCATGTCTTATAATGCTGCTCCAAAAGGATGTGATATGCATCAAAATATTCAGCCATGTATTCTTTCATCCAAGAAGTGAATGAATAATCTCCACTAAAATCTGAACCAAATAATTAGCCAAAAAAGCAAGGAGACTTCAAATGACTTAAAGAAGTCTCACCCATACATCCATGAATGAGAGAATCATAAAGATATAACAAATTATGTGGCTGGCAACAAAAATGTTCTCCAATCATAAATCTATTCACCCTAGTGTTGGATGAAGTTCCTTCAACATCAAATGAACCAAGTGTTGAGCAAGAAAAACCATGAGTCTTCAAGTGACTCAAATGCATAGCATAGGTGCATCCATGTAGATGTGCATCATCATAAAGTAACAAAGGATGCTGCTGCAAATGTGAATAAGAATGTGCTCCAACCATGTCATCATAAAAAGTAGATCTAGGAGTTCCATACTCCTCATGTGGCACCATAAAAAAGAACCCTTTCACCCATACTTCATTGAGATTGATACTACAAAACATGGATTTGTAGGATGTAGGAGAATGAACTAACTCACCCAAATGATAAAAAAGTGCAGAAGCTTCATCATGGGAAGGATCCATATGGGTAGTATCATGCAGCTCCTTCAAAAGTGTGAAACCTTTGTCATAGATTGGTCACAATGTAGAGGAATCATGCTCTTCTTTAAAAATTGCATAACCTTCATCAAGAGACAATTCAAGTTCCTCTTCCACCACATCAAGTGTTTGCATCTCTTCAAGTTCATCTTCAAACACATCAAGCACATTCAAATTTCCACATTTCTCATGATCCACCATGTCATGAGAATCTTCCAAACAATCTACCATTTGACAATCTGAAACATAGGAGGAAAAACAAGTATCTTGCAACTTTTCAAGAAGTTGCTCATTTTGAATTGTGAGCTTATGATTATCCTCATTATTCTTCAAGTATGCATCATGTAACAATTCATTAAGCTCAACCAAATTTTTTCTATAAAAAACAAAGACATGAAATTACTTTCAATATTGCACATTGCTCTTTGAATCTTCTCCATGTCTTCAAGGAAGGATGGATCCTCCAAGGAAGAAATTTTCCAACAAGAATTTGACACCAATGCTTTAGTGTCATGTAGTATTCTAAGGGACTCTTGGATCTTCTTTTCATTCATCTTTAAGGACCCTTCAAGAAAATGAGGCTCTTGCAAATGAACCTCCTCATCTTCTTCCTTCTTGCTTGGACCCACTTCATGAAGCTCAAGTGGTGATGGGGAAGTTGATCTTGTTTCTTCATCATATGCTACAAGGTATTTATTTTCATGTTTACTAGAAATTTGGCTTGCAGCAACATTTTGTAATCTGATCTCTATGTCACCAACATAGAGTTGTGAGCTCCCATCAATAGGTACTCTTTCATAGTTCAAGCATCCATTAGTAGATGCTCTTTGTTTCATTTCCAAGGTAGAATGTATCTCGAAATGATCTTCAGTATTTTCAATAGAAACTTCTTCATACTCATGTGATGTCTTTTTATCTTTTTCAGAGTCACTTGGGAGTGAATTTCGATCCTCTTCATGTATTACTTCTGCTACTTCACCTATTTTAGAACTAGGTGGTTCATGGGTCTCCTCCTTTTGCTCCTTCAAGCAAGATGATGCATTTTTCCCCTTGGTTTTCTTAAAATCAATATATTTTCTCCAACTTTGGAAAGACAACAATTCAAATCCTTTCATAATATTCTTGGTCATGTCTTCAAAGATAGGTTCCATAATTTTTATAAGCTCCTCACCATCATATGAGGTTCCCTTTTCATCCCTAGTCATAGTTTCCTCTTCAACAAAAGCACTTTTGGGTTTCAATATATAATGGTGGTCCCTAAATTCTTGTCCTCATAAATATCAGACCACATCAGGTGCCAAGATCATGCTCTGATACCACTATAATGTCCCTTTTTGGAATTTTATTAAATGACCAATTTTCCACTTTTTCCCCCAATTTCGACCTTAACTAGTTTTGATGTCTAGACCTCCAAATTGACCCAAATGCTCCCAAATTTTTTCAGAAGGTACATGACTGATAATAGAACTTAAATATGATGTTCAAGGGTGTTTTATGATCCCCCAATTACTTCAGCAAACTTGTCTAATGTTCTGTTCAAAGTAGGAGTCTTTACTAGCAAATTGGGGCTCCAATTCCCCCCTGGGTAATTACCGGAAATGGCTTCTCAAATGGTCCCAAAGTCACTCGAATTTCTGAACAGAGGTAGGGGATGTGTAAGAGACATTTTTAAAGTCTCATATGTATCATGTTTCAGTTTATACAGGCTGTTATGACTCTTTCCAAAACAGCTCCCAAATCATAATTTCGACCGTTGGGGAAAATGGACCAAATCTTCTCCCAATGCAATAAAAATGAGTAAAATGGCTTCCAATGCTTAAGTACTGAACATGAGACTTGAAATACACATTAATGACAATCCATTCATCATACATTTATCAGATATACATTCCTCCATTCGAAATAAGAAGCATTACCATGGCATATATCAAAATAGAGTGAAAATGGTCATTGTTTGCTCATTAAAAGTCATTTTGACATACAACTCTTGGGAATTTCGACTTGAAACTTTATGAGAATGAAGGACAGAGCATATTGAACTGATTACAATAAAAAATGGACAATGAAAGACTCTCCCAATTCGAAATCATCAGCATTACAATGGTTCACAACAAGATAGTGGGGAAATGGCACTATTTCTTCATTGTTCAACATTTTTACATGAATTCTTTTGGGTATTTTGACCTAAGAGTCTTCAGAACGTGAAATACAGAGCATATACATCAGAACATAAGATAATGGAGCATTATAAGCTTTCTCAAAGAGATCAATAGCTCACCCAAAGCACAATCCCTCCATGAGCAAGAATATGCCATAAAAACTGGAAATGGTTGAGAGAAAGTGTTGCAATAGAAGAATACACAAGCTGCCTTGTAGTTTATACCTACAAATAAAACTCCATTAAAGCTCCATGAAAGACCTGAATGGGCTCTCCAAACACCAACTTGGATGGGAATCTTTCACCCTCGAAATTGGCTAAGGCAAGAAAACTAGTCATCCACTATCTCTCACAATTCACAAAAGACAATTTCTCAAATGATCAAAATCCATTCTCTTGGTTGATTCCTATATTTTATAAACATCCTTAGCCTTCTAAGGTTACCAATCCATCCACAAACTCAAGTTAATTCAAATTTAGGTGTGGGCTCAAGATTTGCCATGTGTCCCCCCTTTCCTAGCCTTCCATCTTCCCCCAATTTGAGTAGGAACCCATTGAGTTTCCCCAACTCACATGAGAGACCTATTGGATGCTTTACTTTGACTTGAGATGTCAGACATGTCAGATGTCAGCCTTCAGATCTGGTTTGTGTCATAGCATCTTCACCATTGTTGTCATAGAGCTAGGGAATCTAGTCCAAGTGTCTCACTAGCTCCAAAATGCCTCTGCCTCTTCCACTCCAATTCGACTTGAATTGATTCATTCCAAGTATATTGACCTTCCAACTCATCCCAAGACCCTTGGTCTTCTTATGGATTCGCAATGAAAAGAGGAGGATGCCATGTGGCATAGAAAATCTAGTTTGTGTGGGTCCCACATTCTCCATGTGTCTCCATGACCAATTGCCACTTTGATTTTCCCTTGTATTTATTTATTTAGCTCATTGATTAAATATTAATGCCATTCTAATGTTCAAACATCATTTATTGTCCCCCTTATTCCAAATCCCAAAGCTTCCATCCCCAACCTAGGAAACTAGTAATTTTCCTCCTTGGCAATTATTTGACCCTTAGCATCAATTTGACAAACTCCAATGAACATGGCAAATGTGATTAGGCCATTGTGACCCAATGCAAAATTTGGGACATGACAAGACGTCAGGGAAAGTGCCACCCATCAATGCGCCTTCTCCTCAAATCCCCTCCTTCACCTGCAAAACAAATTGGATACAAGTACAAGAAACTATGCCATGATATCCTCAGTGCAAGAGAGAGATAGTTTCGATCATCATCACATTCATTTATCCACAAAGACACAAGTATTCAATCCCAAAAAATCTCTTTATTCAAATGTTCCTGTTATCACATATACATTTGCAGTTGGGCTACCATGATGCAACATAAAGATCTATCTCTTTATTTTTTCAAGCTATTCATTCACATGGGGTTTTAGCATGGATCGTTACAGCCTCAGCCATTTCAGAGCCTTGTTCAACAAAGTTTCCTTGCCAGGGCTGAGATTCACTAGTCCATTGAGATGTTTTCAGTGATGACCTAGTTCATTTGAGCAGAGTAGCAGAAGCAGATATGGTACACACAGTTACAGAGAGGATTATCATATGGAGATAGGTATATATGGTGAGATTAGGTATATGTTTCCTTAGTTTGTTTTTGCTCTATGATTTATATTAAACACCTAGGCTTGTCTTGTTAAGATGATCATGGTGACCTTTGCTTATATATACTAATTCTTGAACTTGTGCTAATATTGATCAAAGGACTTAATGTAGTGGACTTATTCTCATGCCATGCTTTATACAAATGTTAAACCTTACCTATGTTGGTTCCATGTGTCATTTGTCCCCGTCCATCCAATTCATCCATGATTGATCCTCATCCCATGACTTTGGTTTGATTGAGACCTATGATATTGAAGATTACTTTCCCCACTTTGACCCCTATGCATGATGGATCCCATGTGTTCTATGTCTCAGCTCTGAGCTATTCCAAAGAGTGTTAGCTAAAACTTGAAGCAATGTGTCTACCATCATTACATGCATTATGTTCTATAAATTCTATCTGTTGAAATGCAAATCCCTCAAATAAATGCAAAACGTGTCTTTAGACACAACTCAAAAAAGGGCTATAAAATAAAATTGTGAAAGGCCTAAAGAAAAAAGCGGTCGATAAACAAATGGCAAATCTAAAGATTGTTGGCCACTATTGAAATGTAATGATTAATTCCTCACGGAGCCTACGGGTTTTGATGTGAGATGGGGCAAGGGACTGCTAATTCAAAGTGTCCCCCAGGATCTCTGCATTACAGTTCTTATGTACTCAACACAAGGGTCCTAGTAAAGATCCTCACTGAGCTTGTTCTTAGCTTGGATGTGAGCTGTATACATGTTAGAGTTGAATGGGCTCTTTTTAGGTTAGCTCATCCACTTGTGAGACACCACCATCCCCTATTGTTCATCTGTCATGTATATATCATTGTAGTCGTGTGTAATTGTCATCATTCTGAGAAATCATATGGTCAAAGTCAGCTACAAGTCATCTCCCTTTGTCTTATCCTTGTTTTCCATCCTCACCCAACACTAGCAGACTGTTTAAATTTTGTAAGTATGGCATGCACAAATAGACTTCTAGAAGGTCCAAAGATCTTTCAAAGGCACAGATATATCTTACTTACTATTATTATTGTTGTCACCGTGATTATGAATAACATGATTTAAGTTTGGTTTTGATATACACCATTGGAGCATTTCTTACCATGAATGCATGCAGGATCATAGGTGTACAGTATCTCACCTCTAGTTTGGGTAGTCTGACTTGGTCAACCTAGTTGACAAGTCAAACACGATTCTCAAGGCAGTGACTCAAAAAACATCACTTATATTTGTTCCAGACATGCCCAGGACCAATACTACGGTTTCAGTTTTGAGAGTTTGGCCCCAGATCTCATGATTGGTGGTTATTATCACTTTATTATTGGCCAAATGATCAAATTTTTTTACAGATGGCAGTGGTTTTGGTTCTCCTAGAGCATTGCAGTGTTCTAGGGGTTATGAGTAGTCACTTATACCATTATTTCGTGTCTCCAAATCATCCAATATAGTCAGTTTTCCCTAGTTCTCATCCTGGACAAAGTTATAGTGACTTTATTCAGTTCTAGAGGATGTACCACCAGAAAATGAACCAAGGAATTCATTGAAAAAATCAATTTGGCATGTTGGGTCAGGGAAATGGATTGGAAACTTGGCAGATGATGTAGTTTGGCTCCCTGGACAGTTCTTCAGCAGTTTTAGTCAGCATTTTTTGTCCGGATTATTTTACTTTTGGCTTAGTCAGTTAGGACGTCCCCTAAGGGGCGCCCCTAAACTTGGCTAGATGATATATTGTATGGTTATATCTTATAATATGAGGTTTTAATGGGGTCTAAGGTGAATTATTCCCCTAGTGATCCCCTTTTGATGTATTATCATGATCACATCTTATGTTATATTTTATTTTGACTTAGAAAAGGTGTTATTGGGCAAAAGTGCGCCCCCCTTGATCTAGTCAATGTGATCCATGTATTGATCCTTGTAAAGTTGATCTCCACCGTTGATGATGTTAGAATCTCTACTGTTGGATGCAAAAGTGAGTTAGGGTTTACGTCTCTCAAAAGCTATATAAAGACGAGACCCTCCCCATTGTAAAGCATGAGCTTTGGCACCAGAATATTGAATAAAGATATTTTTTTTGGGACTACACACTTGCTTCTTGTTTGATGAATGAATGAGATGATGACTTACATTGTTATTCTTTTGCACTAAGATCAATCCAGCATAGCTTTGGTACCTTTTCTTGTACCCGTTTATCTGCACGTTAAAGGAGGTGATTCCGAGAGAGGCGCATTGGTGGGGAGACTCACTCTGTTGTCGAAACACGGTGTTGGTTATCAGGGAGTAGCAACTTCCTCATGATTTCTTTTCCTTGTATTTTCTTTAGCTTGCATATCCCGTTTATTTGTCATATTGATTGAGTTCTTTGGTGTGACAGGTACAAAAGGGGCACTAGGCTCACTGACTAAAGTAACAATTAATCAAAATCTTGCTGGAACTCTCATTTGATCGAAAAGACAACATTCTTCGTCATCTAGGAGGTCATCAACATTATTCAGGTACGTTTTTTAGGTAAGTTCTTTGCCCTCTTATTTTCTCATTCTTTGCCCATCACCAATTTTATTGAAAAAACCCTTCTTAGAAGTAGGAAAAATTTGCACTGAGAATCTACTAATTCGGTGATCTGGGTTTTGATGACCATCCCGACAAATTTTGTCTCCCTCCTAGGCGTAAGCATTGCACTCCATTTACCCATATCCAGGCATTGATCCTTTAGTGAGGTAGCGCCCCTCTTAGTCTGGCAGCCGGTTTTTTTGTGTCTGTTATTCCGGTTTTATTTGGATTTTCTCTGATTGTTGAATCCTTCATCCAAGTCAGTGTGTGGGAAGATTTAATTCTTCATTGTTAAGTTTTCAATGGTTATACAAGATCTAAAAACAGTTAGCATCATAACATCATAACCATATACAAAAGGATCACTGAAAGAAAGACAAGCACAACCACAACAAAGAACACAGAGATTTATCCTAGGAAACCCTCATGGGGAAGAAAACCCAACAAAACTTTCTCGATATAGACTTCAACCAAGTACAGTATAAGACCCAAAGAATAACACTTATAAGACCCCATGAATAATCCTGGATTGCTTCCTCTCTCCCAAATGGATTGCTCCTCACCCTAACGCAACTGCTTGAGTGTTCTGCTTGTCCAAATCAGGAAGGCACCTCTCCTATTTATACTAATCAGCTGAGAGGCCTAATAACCCAACTGGGCCGACTTTCCTTGCTTCCAGGGCTGACATGCCTTAAGAGACTCAAAAATACATTTTAATAATACTTTTGTGGGTACTACTGACCCGAATTACAAACGAAGGTTTTACCTCAAGACTTTACATGACCAATTACATCAATGACATCCCTAGTCGGAGGAATAACATCTTCGAAAGGGGTAATAACAATAATAATACAAAATAGAATACCTTTTGCAGTGACATTTCTTTAACACTCCCTCTTAACAAGGAAGGTATTCTATAACACAACAATACATTTGTACAACTGACTGGTAAGTGTATACGTCATAGGAAGTTTTCACAACATCATCATTATTCGTGGAATATCACCATCATGGAGCATCACATCTCGATCATCACGTCATGAACACATTCGTACAAGCATCGTATCTCGACACATCATCATAAGCATCACATCACATCTTGTCGCATTGTCACGAGCATCACATCACATCTCGTTGCATCGTCATGAGCATCACATCTCATTGCATCATCAAGAGCACCATATCTCGCCGCATCATCATGAGCATCACATCTCGTCGCATAATCATGAGTATCACATCTCGTCGCATCATCACGAGCATCACATCTCATCGCAGGTATCCTTATATGAGCATTACCTGCAATAAACACAACATCACAACTTAATATGAAATCACCCACAGCATCAAAAGATGTTGGATCGTCCGCAAATGAATGCCAAACCACAACGTCTACAAATGAATGCCAGACCACAACGTCCGCAAATGAATGCTGGACCATAACGTCTGCAAATGAATGCCGGACCACAACGTTTGCAAATGAATGCCAGACCACAACGTCTACAAATGAATGTCGGACCACAACGTCTGCAAATGAATGCTAGACCACAACGTCTGCAAATGAATGCCATCCCACATTTCGTTTGTTAGATTTTTATCAATTAGATAGTATTATCTTAGGATCTTATTTGAGAGAATAACATGCACAACAATTAATCACAAGAGACAATAGACACAAAGATTTTCCTCGGGGAAACCATAAAGGAGAAAACCCCGCAACTTACTCAGAGATAGAATGAGCACCAATGGCAGCAGTAAAACCCAAAGCCAGAAAGATGATCTCCAACTGCTGTTCTCTCTCTCACTTGTGTGAGCTCCTCTCTCTCTCACCTATGCGCTATAGATGGGTGAGTGTGTGTCTCAAATAGAGAGGCCCACTCTCTATTTATACTAATTTCCGACTTGACAATTACTTACCAAGGTCGACTTCTCTAGGAGAGTCTAATAACCCTAGTGCCCCGAAACTGTGGGGACTTTGCCCCCCCGATCAACTAGGAGGGTTAACCTCTATGACTTTACATGACTTGATTACATTAATGATTCTCCCGATAGGAACATCGGGGACCAATGAAATACAATANTCAATATCGTTGGGATCTTCCTATTTGAAGATACAACCAACCTTCCTGGGATGTTCCTTGTGATGATGCCACCAACCATGTTGGGATCTACACTTAGTGATATGACCAGTCATACTGGGATCCACCCTTGGTGATGTCACCAACCACATTGGGATCTACCCATGAAGATATGACCAAGATCTCTATATAGTGATCAAATCACTGGGGCTTATTATTCTTTTCTTGTGCATCCACAACTTCATCAATATCTATAAGCATACTGGAATACTTGACTGGCCTCCTCTGTACTTGCATACCATTACCAACTCATCCTCTTATCCTCACTCCCTCTTTCTAGGGAGGTCCTTTCGGACTACACCAAGCTTGTCTTTAAAATATTCAAACTTCACACGAGACAGAGGCTTAGTTAACACATCTGCAACTTGTTCCTCTATAGGAACATTCTGGAGCTTTATGGATCTTCTCTGCACCATCTCTTGGATATAACGATACTTTATCTCTATGTGCTTTGACTTATCATGGAACACTGGTTCTCTGTTAGCTTGATACAACTCTGGATGTCACAATGAATATCAGTTGCATCCATTTCGGTATCAAACAATCCTATCAATAATTTGCGAAGCCATACTGGTTCACTACAGGCTGAGCATGTTGCAATGTATTCGGCCTTTGCTGTACTAAGCGCAACAAAGGTCTTCTTTCTACTAAGCCATGAGATCGCACCTGATCCCAAACTAAAACATCATCCTAAAGTGATCTTTCTATCTTTAGCACTTCCTCTTTGCATCTACAATGAGTTCGTCCTCTCCTATCAGGCCATCGACATATACTAGTCTTCTACATTCAACCTTAAAGTAAAGGTTGGAACCTGCTTTACTCTTGGTAAAGCCTTAGTCCATCAGGAAGTTGTCCATCCTGTCGTACCCTGTCGAACTCGGAGATCTCCTGCAGTCACTCCCTTTGAGGCGGAGCATCATCCTCTCTCTGCATTTGTACTTTTGTATCGAAACATTCTGTACTGGAGTGACAGGTAGCATCCTCTGCTACTGATCTTCTATGTATCCATCTCAGCTCATTGGATACCAAGATCCTTTATCTTGAACTTTGTTGAAAAATTTCTCTTGCACCTATCTGTGATCTTGTCGTCCTCTATAGGCTTGTATCTTCGACCTTGTAGCACAGGTTAATATCTTCATCACTCTAGGGTGATCTTCAAGCTCCTCATGTGCTTATCCATGGGTGCCTTTTGAGCTGGTACAAAGCCTTTTGTGCACATGTGATTCTTTGGTCGGTATACACTTCTACGTTGCTGGAGGAGTGTGTCTAGTCAATGGAGTATGTCATGTCATAGTCTACTCCCTCCTCCACGAACCTTGCTTTGTATCCCTTGATGTTTCCATTTGTTGCATACTTGATCTTGTAGATCCATATGGAAGACACTACGGACTTCCCTTCAGGTCTCGAAACCGCATCCTAGACATCATTCCTCATGATCAACTGGTACTCTTTGATCATAGCTTCTTCCATTTTTCCTTGGCTACTTCTTCATAGTTAGAAGGATCTGTATCAATGATGTCACTCAACGGTGCCACATAACTAGAGTGTATCTGAGTCCTCTTACTTACGTTGGAAATCCCGTCATACTTTTTTTCATCTTGAATTATCTCTTGTGCCCAAGAGGTCTGCATCTCTTGAGGTGGATCTACCTCTGTCTTTAGGTCATATCATGATTCTTATATTCCTCTAAAGCTCTTTTTTCTACCACGGTGTCTCTGACCCTAGGAGCTTCAGGTTCATCTTCATGTATGTTTATTAGAATGAATCTTCTAACTGAACTATCGTTACTTGTTCTTCGGAACAAGTCTCATCCTTCTTTTCTTGTAGGTGATTGTACACGATATTTCCTACAAATCAAATACATCAGTTGCATGGTTAGAAACATTTCATGAGACATATTCATAATGACAAATTCTTACGCATAAAGATATAATCATGCAATTGTTTTAGCTAATACAACTTTCATTCATATCCCGTATACACACAGAAACTTTCTAGATGCCTTTCATCTCTACCATTACATTATTGAGATTGTGCACTAATCCCAATATGTCAGCAAAGATGTTCATTCTAGATAAGTAGCAATGGAATGTTGTATATCACCATAGGCCACTTACCCATCACATGCATGTTAGTAGTATATTGTTCATTAATGCAAACATTCTATCATGCATAATGCATTTCCTTGAACATAAATATGTACACAACTAAACAGTGTTATTTAAGCAACTGGATATATAAGAAATGACAATTCAAATACTTATCTTTATTTGTTTGGTGGGTGGACTCCTTCTTGATAAGAATAATTGGATCCCTCTACTTGATCATCTGATTCTGGGAACCTGTGTACTAGTATCGAGTGTCACTAACTGCATTCCTTCTTATCCAAATACTGAGACGAATAAGAGTATGATCTTTGTCTTCACCAGTAGATTCATATTCCTCATCACTTGAGGAATCTTCCTTTTATTCTCTGAATCTTTTATTATTTGTTTCATCACCTTCAACAGTGTGAGCATGATGTCTTTTCTTGTTGAACAACCTCTATTTCTGGGACAATCTCTGGAGTAGTGTCCCTTCTCATCACAGGTGTAGCATCGAATGTTTGGAAGGATCTCTTCTTAATTCCTTTTGTCTTCTTTTGTGATGATGGTCCTCCTTCTTCTATGATTTCTTTTGGAGTGAACTGTGAGAGCTTGATCTTTAGTTGCTTCCATCTTCTCCTCTCTTGTTATGAGCCAAGATTCTTCTTGTGTGCATTCTTCCCATAGTCTGCTGAAAGAGATCAAATTCCTTCCTGCACATATTCCTTGAATAAATGAATTCCATGATCTTGGGAGGCAGTTCAAGGTGGTCCTAACAATCTCTCCTTCCACATTCTCTTCAATTGCTTCAATTTGTTCCTTGATTTGAGCAACCCTTGTGAAGTTAGATTGCATGGTCTCTGAGTTCTGTATCTTCACATTCTATAGATGGTTCTTCAATGTCATCTTCATGTTGATATTATCTCCTTCATATAAGCTGGTCATTGCATCGAACATATCATCGGGTGTCTTCAAGGATGATACATGTGACATCCAATGGAGATAGAAATAATCCTCTTGGCTTTGACTAAGTGCTTCTTGTGCTTTGTCTTCATCTCCCTCTGGATCTGCAACTTTTTCTTTGACATAGTTCTCCAGGTTATGCTTCTTTAGGTATGAGAAGCACTCTATACTTCCACGATCGGGAGTTCTCGGCTCCTTCAAGCTTGTCCTCAAGCTTGGTACCGTTTGTCATCATGATAAAATTGAGAATCACAAATGGAAATAAAGAGGATAGAACTTACCAATGAGATTGCTTCAAGTTGATGCTTGCTTGAAATCTTTTTTGGAAGATTGCTTCTGGTGGACCTAGGGTTTGACAGAGAAACCCTAATTTTTCAACTTAGGTATCTTTTAGATTTGATTGGATAGAAAGATACGCCTTCTCAAGGTGAGCTGAGTAATATACTCATTTTCCCAAAACTGTGGACAAAACTACAAATTATATGATTCCCTAGTTTTTTCCGACAGTAGTGTTAGGTCAAAAATTGAAAATCCACAGAATGAGAAACTTCTTCCATAGACATATGTGCCCTCCTAAGGTGAGTTTGATAGTCCTCCTTTTTCAACTATCTCCAAAATTCTTGCTTCTTCGGGTTTGAAACTTCGTCCAGAGATAGCCTGATCTGTCTTTTTTCCAACCCCACGGGTTAGAGCAGAATTGGATTCTCTAAGTGGGACTTATCCGAATTTTCTCAAGGTGATTTATTTAAGGATTGCTCATCTTAGCGAACTTGTATGGACTTCCACATGTCACTGTTTCATCTTCGGGGTCTGAAACTCAAACCACATAAACTACAATCCATGCACTATCTGTAACATCTTGCGAAATTTTATTTGGACCTTCCTAGCCCGAGATATAGCAATTCACCCTAGGTCACTTGTTTATGAATGTATTCTGGAGGAGGCTAGAACCCTAATTTGGAGGAATCATATCTCCTAAAGTATAGAGCATTCTGAGGCTGAAATTCACACACAAGGTACAAAAAGATTTCATCTTTGGCCTGTCAAAGTTTCATCTCATGAGCCTTCACCAATCTTGAGTTATAGCGAAAATTCCAAGATGACTAGATTTTTCCTTTTAGGGTTTTCAAGCATGAAACCCTAATCTCCAATAGCTGTAGTTGTAGTAGTGTTTCGGCTGCACAAAGACTTCTTTCAGGATGGCTCTGATGCCATGTTAAGATTTCAATGGTTATACAAGATCTAAAAACATTTAGCATCAAAACATCATAACCATATACAAAAGGATCACTGAAAAAAAGACAAGCAGTACTACACAAAAGAACATAGAGATTTATCCTAGGAAATCCTCATGGGGAAGAAAAGTTAAAACGCAACAAAACTTCCTCGATATAGACTTCAACCAAGTACAGTGTAAGACCCAAAGAATAATCCTGAACTGCTTCCTCTCTCCTAGATGGACTGCTCCTCTCTCTAGCGCAATTGCTTAAGTGTTCTGCTTGTCCAAATGAGGGAGGCGCCTCTCCTATTTATACTGATCAATTGAGAGGCCTAATAACAAAACTGGGACGAATTCTCTTTGCTTGCAGGGTCGACATGCCTTGGGAGACTCAAAAATACATTTTAATAATACTTTTGTGGGTACTACTGATTCGACTTACAATGGAAATCTTACCTCAAGACTTTACATGACCAATTACATCAATGACATCCCTAGTCGGAGGAACAACATCTCCAGAAGGGGTAATAACAATAATAATACAAAATAGAATATCTTTCGTAGTTACATTTGTTTAACATTCATATCAACTTCGTCCTGGGAATTTCTCATTTATATGCTTAAATCCCCCGAGGGTCCCAAGTTTGATCAATTTGAACCAGCACACTAATCCTAGATTTGATCCCAATCTCCATAAGTCATTGTGTTATCTTACTTGAGTAACATTTCCAACATCGTTAACCATCCCTACTTAAGTATTTCTTAATGTGTGGCTTATCCCCTGAATATAGGGTTTCAAGCACTCACCTTATGTATTCTTCGTCGGGAGTTTGATCTGGTGATTTGCTTTAGGTATGTTTTTTCAGGATAGGTCTGGGTCTTCGGCATTGTCACTTGGGATTCTCTAGTGGCATAAAGTGAAGGAAGTCCTAACCAACGTGACAACCATCCATCTTTTTGGGGTTAGGGTTTTCGTAGGTCATGGATTTGGTTGCTCGTCCCCTCTACCATCCTATACAAGATTACTCTACCAGGGCAACTACAAAATCAATGATAATAGTTCCAATGCTAGAGCTCATGGTTTACAATGGGGGGGGGTCTCTTCTTTATATGGCTTTTGAGAGACGCAAACCCTAACTTACTTTTCATCCAACGGTTGAGATTATAACATTGTCAATGGTGAAAATCACTTTTCAATGGATCAACTTGACTAGATCAAGGGGGGTGCACTTTTTGCCTAATGATGCCTTGTCTATGTCAAAAACCATCATAACATAAGATATAACATGATAATACATCAAGGGAATCACCTTAGGGGCTCAATTCTCCCTAGGGGCCATAACAACATCATAACGTAAGATATAACAATGTCATACATCACATAGCCAAGGTGAGGGATGACCTCACTAGATGAGCCAAATAAAAAATCCCGGACATACTGCTAATTGAAACTGGTGAAGAAGTGTCTAGAGAGCCATAATAAATCATCTAAATAAATTTCCTTGCCATTTCCATGATGACACAAGCCAAATTGATTTTCTCAGTGATTTCCTAGTTTATTTTTTGATGGTACATTCTCTGAAAATCATAAAAATCATCATATCTTCTTCCAGGCTGAGAACTAGGAAAACTGACTGCACAGGAGTATTTAGAGACATAGTAAAATGGTACAAGTGACTACTCATACCCCCCTGGAGCATTGTGGCGCCCTAGGAGAACCATAATAACTACCATCTGTAATAAAAAAATATGATCTTCATCCGACCAATAATAAAGTGATAACAATCATTGATCATGCAATATGAGGCCAAACTCTAAAAAATGAAACCGCAGTATTGGTCCGGGCATGTATGGAGCAAATATAAACATTGCCAAAATTTTAGCCACTCTCTTGGGAATGTTTGACTTGGTGAAGTAGGTTGACCATGTCTAAATACCCATGCTGAAGGTCGGATGTTGAACTAAGCTGAACCTGCATGCATCCAAGGTAAGACTTGCGCCAAGATGTATATAACAACCCAACTTAAATCAAGCCATTTAGAATCATGGTGACAATAATAATA
Organism: Pseudotsuga menziesii; assembly: GCA_001517045.1. Taxonomy (NCBI): domain Eukaryota; kingdom Viridiplantae; phylum Streptophyta; class Pinopsida; order Pinales; family Pinaceae; genus Pseudotsuga; species Pseudotsuga menziesii. Next base: position 127,845 of record LPNX010506153.1, read on the forward strand.
ATAACCAATAAGAAATACCTGTGTCTTTGAAGAATCATTGAATCTTCTGGAAGTCTCTTGTATATGCCTGTAATATCCCAAATCCCGATATTTTCTAATTCTAAGCAAATACGCTATTACAATCGGGCATGCAAACTGCCATGCAAAAATCTCTATTTTATAGCAAAAATTAGGGTTAGGGTTTGTAGGATAGAATGAACACTTACCACTGATAAGCTGGCTGGTCTGGTCCTAAGAGAGTATGCATGCATCAAGAGCTGAATCGGAGATGAACTGATATCTTCTGCTTCTGGTGAAACCCTAGCAGCACGAACCCCAGATCAGCTAAGGGTGACATTTTCAGTGAAGGAGGTGTCCGATGAAGCTGCTGATTTGCAAGACTGACAGCCTTCCCGTGCCGGAGAGAATGCCTGGCACATGCAGAAGTTCTGAGGTCTCTAGGCAGGATGGCGACATTGTTCTAGAGGTGCAGCTGCTCACGCCCCCCTGATCCCGAAATGGCTGATAACTGCTCAGGATGAGCACGATCGGATCTGATAATCATCGAGTACTGGAGTACGATGCCGATGATGAGAATGGTGCCTGGGTTTCGAAGTAAAACTGAGATCTGAAGACCCAGTGAATGATTAGGGCTTTATGGATGAAAACCCCTTACGGCTGCGCACGTGCCCCTGCAACAATCTTTGCAGTATACTGGATAAATATGAATGAATGGAAGAGCAAATGGTGAACTTGTATGGCTTACCTTGAATGAGACTAGGGCAGATATCTCACTGCCGAAACCCCACTAGCTGAACACGCCGTCTCCAACCCCAACTGCTGTGTTGCACAATGTGTTGCTATTCAAGAGCTCCAAAATAATAATCATCGAAAGTGAGTCTCCTTTCACTTTAACTTCCTTTTATAACTTTTCAACTGCGAAAACCCTAATCTTTGACTTAATTAGGTCACTTTATTTTCTAATTTGCAGTTGACTTGCATGCATGCGCATGGAGACTTAAATGAGTGCATGCATCATTAAATAATGCTTAAATGGCATGCATGATGGTGGCCTTTGGCCCTGGTGGCCCTTCTTGACCTAATGGTGATAACATGATGATGCCCTAGATTTTCTATAGATGGCATCAGTCCTTAGATGATTCCCTAACTGTCAGTAACCGCTCGAACCCACAGGATTCACATAGGTTAGCGGTTTTGGTCCTCAATGCCTAATCAGATGAGGACATTACAATGTCATACTTACAAAGTTTAAACAATTTGCTAGTGCTAGGTGAGGATGGAAAACAAGGCTAAGTAAAGGGTGATGACCTCTAGTTGGTTTTGACCATGTCATCTCTCCGAATGATGACAAATACACACAACCAAAATTCCATATGCATGATAGATATCAATAGGGGATTGTGGTGTCTCACAAATGGATAAATTACTTGGGCTTGTTTCCTTCAGGATCTAACAAGTTTCCATTTAATAGATTTAACAATTTGGAACACTAGTCAACCTTTAAAGGCAAGTGCCCTGGAAAGCCTTTTGGGATTCCAGAAAATGTCAAAGACATAATCCTTGTAGACTAGTCTCACCTTGTTGCCCTGTAGGGGAAAATGGGTCAAACATTATACAAGGAATGAGTCAAAAAACTTTTAATTTCACATAAGATAGTAGCCAGCCTCCAAAGGCAAGTGCCCTGGAAATCCTTCTGGGCTCCAGTAAATGACTAAGGCCCAGCGCCATTGCTAGCGAGCATCCATATCCTCGATGAGTTTTCCTCACCTTGTTGCCCTTATGGGGGGAAAATGAGCCTTACATCATATGATGGATGACTGCTCATCCTTTGGCCACTAACTAATTTAGATATAATGTTTATGCGTTCCGATGCTTTAGTGTCAAAAAGCACTGTTGAGTGGAGCACTTGTTTTGAGGACTAAAGGAAAACCATTTAGTGAACCTAGCCACATTGGCCAAGCCACATACTTCATAGCCAAAGACATAGAAAAAATTGGATTCTATCATGCACATGGGTCAAGATGGGGAAAAAGATCTTCAATCTCACAGGTCTCAACCAACATAGGTCAAGGGAGGAAATAAATTATGGATGAACTGGATGGATGGGGACAAATGATACATGGAAACAACATAGCACTAAGGTTTAAAAGTTGTGTAAGGCATGGCATAAGCAATAATATTCAACATTAGATTCTTTAATCATTCTCAACACAAGTTTAAGCATTAGTATATATGTAATATAAGCATAGGTCACCATAATCATCATAACGTAACAAGCTTAGGTGTTAACATACATCAAAGAGCAAAATCCAACCAAGGAGCCACTTGCTCTTACCATATACTTGTCTCTATCTGATATGTCCATTTGTAACTGTGTACCACATCTGCTACTTTGCTCGAATGAGCTAGGTCACCACTCAAATCATCTCAATGGACAAGGAGATCTCAGTCATGGAAAGGAAATAATCTGAAACTGTTGCTGAACAAAAGCTCTGGATGGCTCAATATGTAATGATCCATGTTGAAACCCCATCTAAATGTGTATCTCGAAAAAATAAAGAGATCAATCTGTATGCTGCATCATGGTAGCCCAGCTGCAATACATATGTGATAACAGGCTTCACTAGATAGATCCATCATCTCAATTTTATTAGAGACATAGTTACCATGAGATATTATCATCAAAATTTCCATTAGGGTATTGAATCTGTCCATTAAAAAAATCAAATTCAACAGTTATGAGTGTCTTCTAATAATGCTTGACCCTTGCATGAGGTAGTAACCACTCCTCGTTACGGGCTTACTCTCATGGCCACATCCAATATAACTTCACCTGCAATCTATCCTCGATAGAGCTTTCATTGAACCAAACAAAACATGAGTATTCATGTATACAATCTTCACCTGCAATCTATCCTCCTTGATAAAGCTTTCATTGAACCAAACAAAACATGAGTATTCATGTATACAATCCTTTTCATTGCCATATTCACAACAACGGGTGATATGATCAGGGAATTATGACACACCATAACTCAATCACTTTCAACTGTTAATATTTAATCTGCAATGGAATATTGTTCATTAAATCTGCATTACAAGCACAAGCATGCATTCTAATAATGCAGTCAAACATGTGCAATTACTAGTATAATCAAGCAAATGTGCAGTTGTTTGCACAATCACAAGATCCACTTAATGCACACTAGCACTGCACCAAATACCATATCATTGTGTGATACAATCCACCATGACAAGATGGAGGTCTTAGCCAATGCCTCAACACATAATCCAACCAGCTCCCCAATGCTTATTCAACAATTTGGACACCTTCCTCTTCAACGAAACAAAAAACATAGGAAGGCCTTTACATTTTTTGGTCAACAGTCCCTTAGGAACCTTTCCCCTTCAATTATCTCTAGTGTAGGTAAGAAGGTTACAGTGGAAGACACCAATACAAGTGGGGAAACCGTGGGATATTTGTGCAGTGATATAGGCTTTCTTGAGTCCAACAATTGCATGGTCTCAAACATGGTTGTCTCACATGGCATTCCATTTGAAATGATGGGAATAAGTGTTTACTTTCCTTGGTTATGATCTCATAAATAACTCAGCACACATGCTATTTCATTAATGCATCAAATGGTTTCAACAATTTCACATGTTAGGCCTCATAAACAACCCAGCACACATGCTATTTCATTAATGCATCAAATGGTTTCAACAATTTCACATGTTAGACCACATTCATGCATTAAGATACCCCCACTTGGGTACCGACGACATTCATGCATTCAGATATCATTAATAAATCAGCTTTGATATCAAACATGATTGAAGGAATTCTTACCTAAATTCCCTTCACCACACATGCAATTTTGACATAGTTCATCATACCTATATGGCTGCCCACAACATCCTTGATGTTGCATGTTTGGTGGTGCCTCATGGGAACTTACAACATCCCTTCACTAACCTCTTCACAAATATCTTCTTGTTCACTAACATTATTCATGAAGTTGATTATCATATGCAACGGTATCATCAACATCTTCAACCATGTTCTCAACCATTCCTGGTTATATAACCAACTACATGCCATACTTAGCCAATGTGTAATGACTTATATCCCCGTACATATCTATATGCACACTACTACATATCCATTCTTCAATATGTCCACTTGTGTATATACATTCTGCTACCTCTCATATAGCATGAGGACTATTCTAGGTTGAAGACCCTACCCAAGTAAGCTGCATTTGGAGAATTTGGCTTCAGAAGTCAAGGTGTGGTGCTTTGATACATATTTTATTATGGCTTGTCATCTTTTGATTGACATCATCATCTCATTTTTTGGATGATTGCATCTTGCACATGAGGAGTTTGGTAAACTATTGGGTGCCTTCATGGGGTTTTAATTACACATTTGTTGACCCATAATGCACATTGCATAGAGAGGGAAACCTATCAACTAAGGGCTTTCCTTAGGTCTTGTGGTTCATTATTGGATTTGTTGGGCATATGTGCATTCATGTTAATCTTGGTGTACAATGGAGAGGAACACCTATTAATTTAGTTGTTTATTTAGGTTTGGAATGGTATTTGTTGAATCGTGCACCTTGAGATTTGTGATGGTTTAATTAGATAAATGAGATGTACATTTTGTTTCCCCCTAATTCACACCTCGGGTCATGTGGCAGAAATCTTCAAGCCACTACGTGCGACCTTGGGGGAAAGATAGATCCAAGTGTTGTCACTGGATACTCGACTCCTCTGTCTAGGCTAACTCCTAGTGAAGCCAAGGGGGGTGGTCCGTAGATAAATCTAAGTTTTTTTATTCTAAAACAAAAAGTAAAGAATCTAGGAGTTAAATGTGAAATGAATTAAAATTTGAACAACAAGTTACTGCAAATAAATTACAACTTTAGAAAATCAAACACCATTCATGACATGTTTAAAAAATTGATTTAATAAAAAAACAACATAGACCAGTGCCGATGAATATGGAGTGCTTGTATGGAAGGGGTGTTGTTGTAGTCTTAGTGAAAGTATTGCAGTTTCTCGTTTGTAAGGTTTAAGATTTATTAATGAGTAGATTAAGGAATAAGTAAATTGGGGTTTGGCCCAACAAGCCAAGTTCCCTTGAATTGAGTGCTAGAGCGGTTTTACCAAGTGTCCAACAAGGCAAGGCATAACCTGCTTGGAGTAGCCCCCTGACTTTATGGTAGTCACCCTATGCGACCTCCCATATTCTCAAGAAAGTAACTTGTGTGGATTTTCCTATTAATCTAGTCGCTCGTATCCCTTTCTGGTTACAACCAATTGACCAAACGAGTTGCAGCGGTGTAGAGCATATAGGGAAGGAGTCTTGGTCGTTTTTATTTAAAAATAAAAAAATGATGTTTACTAGCAAACCACTAACGACTAAGAATCTCTTACCCCCTTTCAGGATACTCGGAAGAGCACAACTGGGTTAATTTTAAATCCTAAAAGAAATAACAAAAAAGGGAAATTGTTTTTAATTATTCCTGCCATGAATCTCTTTTACCTTTTGGGTAACTCGGGAATGCGTGGGGTTGGTATTTCTTTTGCTGGAAAAGATAAAATAAACAACTTAACTAGGAAAATAAAACTAAACTACCAACATAATGAAAACATGAAAAAGCCACACCGACGTAGACCCCCCTAGGGGAATGGGGAGTGGGCTCTTAGGAGCCTACTCAAAAGTTTATTAAAATTTTTACAATTTTGATGAAATGCACTTTGGTCCTTATAAGTTGGATCCAAAGGCTTACAACTTGATAGAAAAGTGTTTTTTTGTGAAGAGGGGAGCTTTGTTAGGTCTTCTATTGGTTCAATTTCTTGAAATTTTGCGAGCAACTTTTTTTTTAAACCTGCAAAAACAAGCAAGCTATCAAATGTAGAAGATGCTCAAAAACAATTTAAGAATGTCTTTGAACAACCTCCCCAAAAGAATCCTAAAAATCTAAGTTAAGTGTCAAGTGTTGTCCGCCGATTGCACACTAGCAGCAGAAATCTAATGAAAGATGTCTCCTCACTTGAGAAAGTGGGAGAGGGCTGTCCTAAATAAAGGAAAGGGGCTGTCCAAAAAGCAAAAAGAAGGCTGCAAAACAGTAAAAAAGAGGGCAGCGAACAATCAAAAGAGGGCTGCCTCAAAAGGAGAAAGCTAGGGTCAAAAAACTAGGGCAAAAAGGGGCCAAAACTAGGTCAACAGATGGCTGTCCAAAAAGAAAAGGGGCTGCAAACTAAAGTAAAAAGAGGGCAGTGAAGAAGAAAAAGTAAAGGCAAGCCAAACAAGGCAATGGGGAGGAAGCCTAAAGGTTGAAAAAAGTGAACTAGGGCTTCCTAAGTGACCGGTAACCAAAGAACATTAACTTATGAAGATGGAACCAAAGAGAGAGAGTTATTCCAAGCTTCCTTTTCAAAGCAAAAGATGACGAACACTGTAGGTCCTGCAATTAAAAATGTTAGATTCAAATGGTTGTTTTGAAGCATGGGATATGTTGCCGCCTAATTCACACTTTAAGACACAGGAAAGTCACAACCTGCTATGTGTGTCCTTGGGGGCAAGTGAGAGCTGGGGACCACTGTCACCACAGTCCACAACTCCTCCGTTTAGGCAAGATCCCAACAGAGCCAAGGGGGATAGTCCCTACAGGAAAACTAAGTTCCAGATTTATTAATTAATTACAAATTAATTAAAGGGATCTTTTATTAAGACTAAGGCTAAGACTTTATAATATCTAAGGAATGACAAGCAGCATGCAAATGCACAGATTTCCTTTAATGACAAGCAGACCTTGAGATAAATGAAGACCAGTGCCTATTACAAATGGAGTCTAAAATTATAACTTTACAGATTTACAACTGAAACTGGAATGTAAGTTAATTAGGCCACAGTTTAGGTTGTCTAACAATGAGATGAATAAACAGACAAATGGTACAATTATAACAGTAATGAACCAAGATTATTAAGTAATGTACAGCTGATCTAAACTTATCAGTATAAACAAAAGATAGCAGAAGAAAATGCTTTCATGTGAAACTTATTGAACCAACAGGAAATAAAAGAAAGAAAGACTTTAAGTTTGATTTACTTGAAATAGTTTAAACAAATGTTAAGCATTCACCACATGAACAATTGCAGAACTGAAAGTAAATGAACTTGAAAAGTGAAGTGAAACTAAATGTAAAGAGTTGTAGTGCAATGCTGGAGTGCTGAAATGAAAAAGTGTTGTAGAACCGGTTTTGCAATGTCTCTTGGTTTATTTTAGTAAATTTTATTAAAGTTTTTCTTCTTGAAGTTAAGTTTTAGAATTGGTGGTGTGACTACCCCAATCTAGTACTTCTCAAGTTAAAGAGGGAGTGCTGTTGCGCTCAACAAAGTGGGAGCAAAGCCCACCCGTAGCTCACAGGTCAAACCCCAATGGCCTGGTGCTCAACAAGGAGGACGTCAAAGCGCCTAGAGACCCCCCACGGTCTACTACCCCAAGTCTCCTCCGAGGTCACTGTTTTTAATTAACTTAAAAAATAACTAGATGGATGCCTATTAAACTAGGACTTCTCTATCCCCTGTCGTATCTCGCGAGTACCCCGAAGGGTGATAACCGAGTAGAGGAGCAGGAAATAAAGAAGTTTTTGTTGGTAAATTTTAGGGGTTAATTTTAAGTCTTGGATGATTAAGATGCAAATGTAAATTTTAAGTTATCAACAAGATCACCAAGCGATATCCCTTATGGGAGATGCTGGTATTCGATCTTGGACTGAAAATTTAAATGTGAAGATTGTAGCAGGAAAATGAAAAATCTTGCTTTAATTACCTAAGCCCCCACTTCTCCTGCTTTTCATATCCAACTTGAAGTCCTTAAAGGGAGATGACAAGTGGATAGAGGATACACAGGATGGGTGAGTTGTATGATTACTTCTTTTAACAGAAAAATAAAAAAAACTGAACTTGAAAGAAACTGTAACTAACTAGAGCAATGCTTAACTGCACAACAATCTCTGTGACAGAGTGGTGGTCTGTCACAGAGATAGGTGGGTAGAAAAGAAACTGATTATACTAACCTCACAGCAATCTTTGTGACAGAGATGGTGGTCTGTCCCAAAGATAGGTGGGTGAATAAAAAAATAAAATTGAATGCTTAAGCTAACCTCACAACAATCTCTGTTACAGAGATGGTGGTCTGTAACAGAGATAGGTGGGTGAATGAATAAAACAATAAACTAAATGTAACTGAATAAAACAGTAAACTAACCTCACTTCAATCTTTGTGACAGAGATGGTAGTCAGTCACAAAGATAGGTGGGTAAATGGAAATAGAACTAGTGATCTACTTTACTTTTTAATCTATTTACATATGTGTTACAAGTGCTTATAAAACTTTGCAGAATACCCCAAGAGAAACTCTCATTGGGGTTTACAATAATCAGGAAATGAGAGAGAGAGGTGAGGGTTTGAACCCCTTTTGAACCGGTTGACAGTTGAGGTGTTTCTGGGCCAATTTGGGCAGCACCTCCCCTTCACCTGTGCAAAACCTGTCACAAACCAGCAAGCTTTACTTGCTGGAAATCACAGAAAAC
>LPNX010506153.1:136641-220499 GCA_001517045.1 Pseudotsuga menziesii
ATAGTTAAGGAAGACCCCAACCCCTTGAAGATCAACGGCTGAGATTAGATCTAGATCTAGGTTAAATCTCCACCACTAGATCTAGGTATTTGACTTTACATTCTTCTCAATCAATCTCCACCCTTAGATTAATTTTCAATCAATGGCTTAGAAGCTTGATCCATGTCTTAGGCATTTCCACCCTTAGATCTAGGGTTTTGACTAAGATTTCACCCTTAGATCACTTTGATGAGTTTTGATGTGGGTCCTCCTCCAAATATGGCTGGACGTCCTCCAAATTTAGCTTTGACCTTCATGTGGCGCCCTTCCAAATGATGGTAGCGCCCTCTTAAATGCATTAGCGCCCCTCTAAACATGGTGGTGCCCTCTTCTAGAGCTAGCGCCCCTCTTTATTACTTGGTGCCTTCTCTAAATATGGCGCTTCTACCAATTGGGTAGCGCCCACCTCTATAATGGGTGGCGCCCCACTAAAATGAGCCCTCCTTTAAGATGGTGACGCCCTCTACATTTGGCTGGCGTCCTCTACATGTAGCAACGCCTCCTCTATCATATAGCGCCCCCATTTTGGTGAGGCTTTTAACACTTTAGCAAGGGTTCAAACCACTAAACCTGGCTTTGACTTTAGACCTTGCTCCAAAAAATATTTAGCCTTTAGACTTAGGCTAAAAAATAATCCACCTTAGATTTAAAATTTTCAATTTAATTTTTAAAATTTCCCAATATTGACTTAGGAAAAATTTAAAAATATCTTGAAAAAATCATATCTTGGCCATGGGGGGGTGGAAAAATTTGAAATAAATTTTTCTAGGCTTAACAAACCCCAAACAAAATTACCATGGCATTATTTGATTTTTTCCTTCAAAATCAAATAAATGTGAATTTTTGACTTAGGGAAATTAATTAATTCCCTAGGAAAAATAGACCTTGCTTAGACAAAAATGGTCTATCTCCTCAACCACCTGTCAGAATGACATGGGACTTGAAGCAGTGGCTTAGGGGGTTTCATAGCAATTTTACCTTGCATTCATAGCCCCTATTACAAAATTCCATGCTTGAGCAATTACATTATTACATCAAAACTCAGTTAATTAACCACCAAGGGGTGAAATTAATTAACTGGAAAAAAATAATAAAAATACAACAACATAACGAAACTCCGCAAGACTCTATACAAATGTCTAGCATGGTCATGAATAACATTTGAAACCTTAGCCACCCCATGGACTTGACTGCTAGAACGCCCATCACCACTTTGGAGGATTTTGAGTGAAAAACCAAACCGATTAAACTCGTTTATACAACAAGATCAATTGGAAAGGGAAAAAACACTCGATGAGGGGACTTCCCTAACAACGAGTTCCATGGTGTGGCATCCATATCATATGACCCATACTAGTACATATAATTACATTAATTTTCCCACGCAGGGGAGCGGACATTTCGTTTTACAAAGGGGCAATTGCCCTGCAGAAGTGAAAAATCCTCAGATTTTTCCAAGGTACAATTTGTACGATTATGTACATCTTCATGTACATGGAGTTGCCACCTAGTCGAAATAGGTGGGCAACAAGATAGAAGTAGCTGAGCTCACACCCTTCTACAATCTGTGAAGCCTGAATCACATCAAAACTTAAAACAAGCAGTGAGATAAAATGTATGCTAGTATGTTAGGAAAATCAATTCAAGATCAACATTTTGTATAACTTACTACTTATGTCCATCAAAATATCGATTTACTTTGCATAAATAACCAAATTCAAGCTACAAATGGCTATTCTACTGTGCCAACAATGGCCTTCTTGAGCTAGCAAAATATTAAACCACATACAAGTATTTAAATGAGATGAGTTAGAGACAATATCACCTCAACCATGAGGAATCCAACATAATCAAAAGCCCATAGACCTCCAAAGTCGAATATCTTTATTAACAAAGCTAAAGCAAAATTCTTGATAAAATTTTCTCAGAGCAACCTTAACCCAAAAGTTCCATCTGAATAGAGCTAAAGGAGCCTCTATTTATGCAATGATTGAAGAACCCAAAACCCTAAAACCAGAAAACCAGACCTAACCAGACTAACCACCACTGAGAGAGCAAACCTAAAGAAGATGGGCTGGGAATGAGGGGAGGCATCCACCTAGGCAAGGCGCCCCCATTCCAATCCTCATCATTGCAAACCGAGCCCAAATGGAGCCCACACGTGTGATGACGCCCCTGTTGGAGAGAGGAGGCGTGAGCATAAGGAGAGGCGTGAGCATGTAGGTAGAGCCACATTCTAGGTATGGAGACAACCACTGCTAGGTTTGGAGAGGCCACTACAGGTGTAAACTTCAGTCTTTACGTCAATCAAATCATCAAACCAATGAGTGCTCTCCATCTCATCAAATTCGGGAGTTTCGCTGGAGATGACAAACCTGTTAACTGAATATAAATTTATTGCTCACTGAATGTTGACTGAAGCTGAGTTATGATAACTCCAATCATCATAAATGCCCAATGAGATGTCATTTAGCCTTTTATTTCGCTGAATTTGGATTAATTTGGAGAGTTTTAATTTTCTCCAAAATAATCATTTTTTAATAAAAACTCCATTTTTTCCCCAAAAATGACTTTTTTGAGAAAAAGTGCATTATGTGTCCGATTGATGATCTGAAAGTTGGATTTGACTGGCTGGCTGGTCAAGAATGATTTTTGGCTTAAGGTTAGAGCCTTCAATCACTGAATTTGGGGTCCGAATGACCAACTTATTACAAACGGGATTTTTCCATTTAATTTATGGAAAAATTAATTAAAAAACTTAGGGAAATAATTAAAAATAAAAAAAATAAAAAAATAATTTTTAACCCGTTCGAAGAAAAAAAAATTTGAAATTTTTTTAAAGGTCCTGATGACTTAGGACATGACCATGCTCTACTCTAATAATGCCTAGTAGGTTTATAACACTCAGTTGGGCTCTAATAACCCCCCAAGGCTCAGAATTCAACATTGGGCATTCCAGATTTGGAGGAAGCGGGAGAAAACCTCGTCAATTATACTCGGCTATAGGCAAAGCATAATTGTCAAGGGCAAAAAACTCTCTGGAATACCTTAGTTGAGATTCTACATCTCAGGAGACTGAACCACTCAAAAATACCCTACTAGCACATTTTATTACAAACCCCGCGGGGCCATGGTCAAAATTATTCAAATGAAAAATTGACTAGCCAATATAGGCTAGACATGAAGACGGATCAACTGATACACTGGAATCAGACATTGAACATGTCTGTCAACCGGCGCCTCCTCAGGTAACCCAACTATGGTACAAAAAGGTTGGTAACATCTGGCTCCAACTGTGGGACAGGTACTTGTTTGATCTATTGATCAGAAAGAGTGCCTAAGAATCCAGGAATCTCTGGTACCTGCATGTAAACAGAAGTGTCTTAAGCCCATGTATATGATAAAAATATGCCATGATGAAATACCAAAAAAAATATTTTTTGCTTTTTTCGAAATAAAGTACATGAAATAAACTTTTCTTTTTATCATGTATATAAGTGAAAATATAATACAAATGATAATATACAAACGGAAGGAGCTTTGATACAACATTCTAGATGGATATGATACATAACATATGATACAAAAATAAAGTACATAAAAATACAACAAGGATGGGTTTAGAAAAGCCCTAGGATGACCCCTTGGTCATCTTGGAGGTTGTTTCGATAAAAGGGCTTCAAGTGTTGGCCATTCATGGGCAGGTTTAATATTTCTCCGTCCATAGTGTTAAGGAGAAAAGAATTGGTGCCAGCCGTGTCGCGGATGATAAACGGGCTTTTCCAAAGGCTGTCAAATTTTCCATGCTTCCCAGGCTTCTCCCTTCTCTTATCCCATAAGAGAACAGTATCTCCTATTTGGAAATCTCTTGGCCTGGCTGACTTATCAAAAGTGCCCTTCATACTTTCTTGATGTCTGAGTGACTGATCAAGGGCAGCTCTTCTAGATTCATCCAACTCTATAATTTGATTGATTCTCTGCTCCATTTCTGCTTGTTCCGTGCCATACTCACTTAACATCCTGAAGATCAGAATTTGCATGCTGACCGGAAGGGTGGCTGTGAGTCCATACACCAGCTCAAAAGGTGACTTGCCAGTTGAGTTCTTCTTAGTGATCCTATCTGTCCACACAACATACTTAATCTTACTATCCCATGATCTTTTGTTATCCCCTACAGTTTTCTTAAGGATAGTCATCAAATTTTTATTAGTGGACTCAGCCAGTCCATTGCCCTGTGGATAGTAATCTGATGAATGGGATAGGATAGTGCCATATTTAAAACATAAGTCATTCATTTTTTCGGAACTAAAAGCTTTGGCATTATCGGTTGTTATTTTTAGGGGAGTTCCGAATCTAGTGATGATTCTTTCCTCGATGAAGTCTATAACAACCTTCTCAGTGGCAGTCTTAGTGGGTATAGCCTCTACCCACTTGGTGAAATAATTGGTTGCTGTGAGAATCCAGCAAAAACCATTGCTAGAGTTATCCTTAAATTTTCCAATAAAATCAAGCCCCCACTGCTGAAAAGGGGCAAGGATGACAACCGGAGTAAGGGGAAGAGCTGCCAACTTCTGCTTCCCAGTGAACAACTGACACTCCTGGCAACACTTGATATGCTTGTGAGCATTTGAAAAAATGGTTGGCCAATAGTAATCAGCTCTTAAGATTTTGTGGGCAGTTGTATTTGCTGCATAATGGCCTCCACAAAATCCTGAGTGAAACTTTGCTAATATCTTCTTAGAATCCTGTTCGTTGATGCACCTAAGTATGATACCATTTGGGTTCCTCCAACCCAGACCCTCTTGGGTAAGGCAATACCTAGCAGTCTTAAGTCTCAAAGCCCTACGCTTGTGTCCTTTGAGGTGATCAGGGCAGGTGAGATGGAGAAGGAAGAAGATGATGTCGAAATACCAATGATTATCAAGCTCTTGAAGGGCAGGAGTCATGGTAGGCTGAGGGATATCGTTTTCTGCAATCATTTCAATGGCTTCTTCGTTTTTCTGAGTAAGCATTCTAGCAAGGCCTTGTCCCTTGATCAAGTAAGTGGGTTTTATTTCCAGGACACTCCTGGATATTGGACACCCATGTTCCCTTTATTTCTAAACAATCCTTTTGAGAAAGGATATCCTTAACCGCAGTGTGGGGAACATATCCGATAACCTTGGAATACCCGATATAAGTCCTGAAATGTTTTAAAGATTTGACTAAGGCATAAACCTGCTTCTCCATAATGGTATACTTTAGCTCGGAATTCTGCAAGGCTCTACTCATGAATGCTATAGGTTGCTCGAACCCTTCGAAATTATTTTGGAGCAACACACCGGCAATGGTGTCTTCAGAAGCAAATGAGAAGATCATGAAATCCTTCGCATAATCTAGACTGACTAAGACTGGAGACCTGGTAATGGCATTCTTTATCGAATCAAAGGCTTTCCTTCCTTCACTGGTCCACACAAACTTGGCATTTTTCTTAAGTAAGGCTTGCATAGGCTTCATTAATTCGGCCAAGTTTGGAATGAATCTTCTGCTAAAATTTATATGACAATTGAAGGACTGGAGGGCTTTAACATTCTTAGGGAGGGGAATCTTTCTTATGGCCTCTACTCTTTCAGGATCAATTTTGACACCATCCTTGTTGATGATGTGTCCTAAGAGTTTTCCTTCTTCTATGACCAACACTGACTTAGCTGAATTCAAAGAAATGCCATACTTCCTACATCGCTCGAAAATATGCCTGAGATGACCAACATGGCTGGATCTTTCTTTTGAAAAAACAGTGAGATCATCTTGATATATCTCAATGACTTTGCCAATCAACTCCTTGAAAGCATAATCCATGGCCCTTTGGAAAGTAGTTCCTGCGTTTAAAAGGCCAAAGGGCATTCTCAGATATTCAAAAGTGCCCCAAGGAGTTGTGAAAGTGGTCTTATGCCTATCTTCCTCTTGAATGGCTACCTGATTATAGCCAGAAAAACCATCTAGCATCGACATCATGCTTGATCCAATGACCCATTGGAGGAGGGTCTCCATGTTGGGGAGGGGGTAATTGTCCTTCTGACATGCTATGTTTAGATTTCTGAAATCTATACATATCCTTATACTCCCGTTCTTCTTTCTAACTACTACCAAGTTAGAACACCACGTTGAATGTCTAGTAGGAGCTATTATTCCTGCTGCTAACATTTTCTCTAACTCCTTTTTAATGATTGGTGCTAACTTAGGATTTATTTGCCTAAGTTTTTGTCTGAAAGGCTTGCCTTTTTGACATTCTAGTTTCAAGGGAATAGTATGTTGAAATACATCTTGCCTATAAGCTTTGAGCTTGTCATAAGTAAAGGCAAATACATCCCTATACTCTTTGACCAGGTTTATGAGGTTGTTCCTTCCTTTTTCGGAAGTACCTTTTCCAATTTTTATAATTTTAGGTTCTGTTTCTGTCCCAATGTTGATTTCGATGTAATCCCCTGGTTTCATCTGCTCAACATTGCTTTTTCTTCTGTCTTGTCTGTCAAAGATGTTTTCTAAGGAAACTAGACACGTGGGACAGGATTGTTAAACTGGTCACCTTCTCCATAATATTCTTTGTTTTCTTCCTGATCATTTACTTTAAAGTTCAGGAATTCATCGACATTATGAATGAATCTCAAAATCTGCTCATCGTCTTTGAAGACCTGCCAATGTTCAACATTATCAGGAACAGAAGGTCCGAAGTTAATCTCTAAAGGACAATCCCCCTCTAACATCCCATTCGATGGCTGAAGACTTGATGCAGAAACTGCGAGCTTATAGGAGGCACTATTTTGATCTCTAGGGATTGCTTCTGTGTTAAGGGCATCAAAGAATTCCATTGTATCCCAGATTGCATTTCTATATTTTTTAAGTCTTTGACACTTACATGCAAACTGACAATTAACTTGTTGGACAATTAAGTCAGAGTCCCCTTTATTATTACGCAACTTGATCCCCATGTCCTTGGCAACCTTAATGCCCAGTAGAAGTGCCTCGTATTCCGCCACATTGTTAGTTGCTTCAAATTCCAATCTGAAAGCAAAGTTGAAAACCTTACCCTCTGGTGAAATAATGACAACACCAGCCCCCTTGCCTGTTCTAGAGTAAGCACCATCAAAATTCATTCTCCACAATTCACTAAGTTTTTCAGTCTTTATCTCTTCTTGGAGGGGTTCCAAGAAGGTGGAGTTGATTTGATAGGAACCATTTTCATCAGTGTGGTAAGCATACTCATTCAATGGTCTTTGAGGATTTTCAACATGGTGTCTCTTTTCCTTTTCAGAATACAACTTAACAAGTGAAAACTCCGATGCTGGTACGGTGGCATAGGTCCAATCCATCTGGATTGATCCTCCCAAGGTAGCACCCCATTTCCTAGAAAGCAACATACCCCATTTGTCTGGAACATCAATAACAAGGATGTCCATGGTGATCTGGATATACGGATACTTAGCCAATCTAACTAACTGGTTCTCAATCATCCCTTCAACTTTAACCGGTCTATAGTCCATGGCACATACATTCTGGTATGGCCTCGTGGTTCTTAAGTCAAGCTGATGCATGACTTTTTTGGTCATGATGCTGGAACTAGATCTTGAGTCTAACATACAATTGTGTAGAAGAAGATCACCCATCATTAATGATAGGTAAAAAGGGGGATGATCTTCTTTTCTTGGGTCCCTGGTATGTAGAACTATAGGTGGATCGGCAAAGACATTATTTGAAGTCAGCTCCACGGTATCAGAAAAAGTGACTTTTTTAGGGGTAAGGGGCTTTACAGGACTTGAAGGACTTTCTTCAGTTTGAGGATCAACATTACTTGGCGGATATAGGATTTTCAAAAGTTTCTCTCTTTGGCCAGGGATTTTACATCATTCAAGGACTGGAACAACACTTTTGTATTTGCTAGCCAATTACCTAAGTCAAAAATTAAATCAACAATTTCTTTAGTTTCTACTTCTTTGGGAGGATTAGGAGCTGTTACCTTAGGAATATTTTGTGCAGAAGACCCCTTCCTTTGATAAGTTATTCCCTTGAAGTTCTGAGTCACGAGTGTTGTTGATCTGCTTGGCTGAAGGCATCTCACCATAGTACTGAGTTAAGTTGTCAACTTTCTTTTCATGACGATTGGCCTGTGGCCAATTTCCTATGGGGATGCTAGGGATGTCATCTATGTTGTTGATAAGATCAGGCTCGCTTGTCGACGTATTCGGACCACAACCCTTAGGGTGATCGTGCTCCTGAACATAGCACGCATAGTGGCAGCCAGATTCCTCATGGAAATCTCTGCATGCTCTGCAAAATGGTTTATGCTGCTCAACCATGTTAGCGGCCTCTAGCTGATGGGGAGGCCTCTGCTCATGGTTGGGAGGCTTTCTTTGCCAAGTTGGCTTGGCAGGAAAGGTTTTAGGAGTAGGTTGAGTTTGAGTTCTTTCCATCGTTATCACCCTATTTTGAATCTCCTTCAACTGCGCTAAGTGTTTCTGTTCTGCTTCCTCCATATTTTTCTTCATCTCCCTTCTCATTTCAATCATTTGTTTTTCATGGGCATCCTTCATAGCTGATAAAGGATCCTTGTCTTTAGGTTCACTAATTTTCAAAGGGGTTGAAGACCTTGAATAACCGTGGAGGTTAGATTCACCAGATGACTGCATGTTCAGATCAATTTTAATTGCCATTTCCTGAGCCTGGAGCAAGTTAGCAGGCTCCTTGTCTCTGATTTGGTTTGCATTTTGCCACTAAGTGCCTCGATGTAATAGACCAGGATGGTTGGTGCAGTTGGGGCATAATCAGTAGGGATGGCTTTAGACAATTCAGTGAACCTAGTATTGAACTCGTCCATTGTTTTCGTGTCCTTTTTTATGTTGGTCAGGGATGCAAGTTGATGCTGAGGTTCTTTCTTTTCACCGAACTTGTTGGTGAAAGAAGTTTTGAAAGCAGCTAGCGTGTTAAAAGTATTATTTGATAAATTGTTATACCAGTCGCTGGCCTTTCCATTCAAAGATAGGGCAAATAACTTCATATATACGTCATCATGTTGGCTGGCCGAATCATTGACATAAGCATTGATGCACCTAGAAAAGTTCCTGAGGTGCATGGCGGAGGTAGTGGCATCAGTGCCTGTATACATCGGGAGCTTCTCGACAGCTTTGTCTGGAAGATGGTGGGGTTGACCTGCTATCTGAGAAAAGTCGAGCCGAGTAAAATACTCACCCATTATGTCAGAAATAGAAGTATTAGTGTTTTCTGGAAATAAAAGGTGGATGTCTGAAACAGACTCAGATCCAAGTTCTGCCAGGATTCTACGAGAAGCTAGTTTGTTCAGTCTCCTCCTATAGACTTTTTCAAGGTTAGGGATGAAATCGAACAAACCTTCAGAGTTTCTTCTAGTAGAATACCTTGAGGTGTTAACTGACAGTAGAGTCGCCAGGTGGACTTAAGTCTAATTTCGGAGAGTGATTGGGCTAAAAATCTACCAAAAAAGGGGAAAAAAGGTAAAAAAAACTAAAAGAAACAAAGGTCGTCCAGGAACAAAAAGATTTGTCTCCGGAAATGGTGCCAAAATATGTTGTCCGCTGATTGCACACCAGCAGCAGAAATCTAATGAAAGCTGTCTCCTCACTTGAGAAAGTGGGAGAGGGCTGTCTTAAATGAAGGAAAGGGGCTGTCCCAAAAGCAAAAAGAAGGCTGCAAAATAGTAAAAAAGAGGGCAGCGAACAATCAAAAGAGGGCTGCCCAAAAAGGAGAAAGCGAGGGTCAAAAAACTAGGGCAAAAAGGGGCCAAAACTAGGGCAAAAGAGGGCTGTCCAAAAAGTAGAAAAGGGGCTGCAAACTAAAGTAAAAACAGGGCAGCGAAGAAGAAGTAAAGGCAAGCCAAACAAGGCAATGGGGAGGAAGCCTAAAGGTTGAAAAAAGTGAACTAGGGCTTCCTAAGTGACCAGTAACCAAAGAACATTAACTTATGAAGATGGAACCAAAGAGAGAGAGTTATTCCAAGCTTCCTTTTTGAAGCAAAAGATGACGAACACTGTAGGTCCTGAAATTAAAAATGTTAGATTCAAATGGTTGTTTTGAAGCATGGGATAGAAGTAGCTGAGCTCACACCCTTCTACAATCTGTGAAGCCTGAATCACATCAAAACTTAAAACAAGCAATGAGATAAAATGTATGCTAGTATGTTAGGAAAATCAATTCAAGATCAACATTTTGTATAACTTACTACTTGTGTCCATCAAAATATCGATTTACTTTGCATAAATAACCAAATTGAAGCTACAAATGGCTATTCTACCGTGCCAACAATGGCCTTCTTGAGCTAGAAAAATATTAAACCACATACCCAAAAGTTCCATCTGAATAGAGCGAAAGGAGCCTCTATTTATACAATGATTGAAGAACCCAAAACCCGAAAACCAAAAAGCCAGACCTAACCAGACTAACCACCACTGAGAGAGCAGACCTAAAGAAGATGGGCTGGGAATGAGGGGAGGCCTCCACCTAGGCAAGGATCCCCCATTCCAACCCTCAGCACTGCAAACCGAGCCCAAATGGAGCCCACACGTGTGATGACGCCCCTGTTGGAGAGAGGAGGCGTGAGCATAAGGAGAGGCGTGAGCATGTAGGTAGAATCACATTCTAGGTATGGAGGCAACCATTGCTAGGTTTGGAGAGGCCACTGTAGGTGTAAACTTCATTCTTTACCTCGATCAAATCATCAGAACATTGAGTGCTCTCCATCTCATCAAATTCGGGAGTTTAGCTGGAGCTGACAAACCCGTTAACTGAATATAAATTTATTGTTCACTGAATGTTGACTGAAGCTGAGTTATGATAACTCCAATCATCATAAATGCCCAATGAGATGTCATTTAGCCTTTTATTTCGCTGAATTTGGATTAATTTGGAGTTTTAATTTTCTCCAAAATAATCATTTTTTAATAAAAAATCATATCTTTCCTCGAAAATGACTTTTTTTGAGAAAAAGGGCGTTGTGTCCGATTGATGATCCGAAAGTTGGCTCTGACTGGTTGGCCGATCAAGAATGATTTTTGGCTTAAGGTTAGAGCCTTCAATCACTGAATTCGGGGTCCGGATGACTAACTTATTACAAACGGGATTTTTCCATTTAATTTATGGAAAAATTAATTAAAAAACTTACGGAAATAATTAAAAATTTAAAAATTTAAAAAATAAATTTTAACCCGTTCGAAAAAAAAAAATTCGAAATTTTTTTAAAGGTCCTGATGACTTAGGACATGACCATGCTCTACTCTAATAATGCCTAGTAGGTTTATAACACTCAATTGGGCTCTAATAACCCCCCAAGGCCCAGAATTCAACATCGAGCATTCCAACTTTGGAGGAAGCGGGAGAAAACCTCGTCAATTATACTCGACTATAGGCAAAGCATAATTGTCAAGGGCAAAAAAGTCCCTGGAATACTTTAGTTGAGATTCTACGTTTCAGGAGATTGAACCACTAAAAAATACCCTACTAGCACATTTTATTATAAACCCCGCGGGGCCATGGTCAAAATTATTCAAATGAAAAACTGACTAGCCAATATAGGCTAGACATGAAGACGGATCAACTGATACACTGGAATCAGACATTGAACATGTTTGTCAACCGGCGGCTCCTCAGGTAACCCAACTATGGTACAAAAAGGTTGGTAACATTGAAGAAAGATAACCAAGGAAAGCAAGCTTTCCTTGGGATCTTGGATTGCTTTTGGGAAACCAATATGATGCACTAGATGCTTCATTAAAACTTTAATGCTGCAAAATAAAATGCTCTTTTCATGCAAACTTAAGATCTACCTTTAAGATGACCACAAAAATTGAGATCTTCTTAAGCTAGATCTACTTTATATAGATGAAACCTTGAACAAACTTGAGATCTAAAATTTTCAACTTGAAGGTGATATCCAAGAAATAATTACTTATTTTTAGCAAAACTATATCTACATTTACAAGTGATAGTAACAAGAAGGAAGTAGAAAAAGGGTTTGAGAGAAGGTGAAGTAACCAAGACTTACTGAATCTTGAACCAAGAAACTATTACGAGTAGATCAAAGAAGGACTTTCTCTTTCTTTTTAAATATCAAGAATGAAGAAGAAATCAAACAGCAATATCCTTCTTTCCATAATGAAGCACCTGAAACCTTAGCATAAACTTGCCACAAAGAAGCTTGTTAAATCTGTAAGGCCACACTCAAGATTAGGAGATCATGCAAGTAAACAAACTCAACGTGAAAAATCCATTTGTCTTCAAGCATAAACACTTAAATGAAAGATCTATAAAGTATTCATTCAACTCTTCATTCCTATGGATTAGAAACAATCACTCTTAAGGCAGTGAATAGACAATAAAAAAATAGACAAATTTAGCTAAGCGAAACACTAGTACAAATAACATCCACACAACCAAGATGATGCACCCGTGTAGCCTCCAAATCTCTTATTCGTTAAAAGATACACATAATGACAATAGCAAAATGGCAAAGCTTCAATCCTTCTATCTCAAAGAAGAGGAGTGAGCCTGTTTAAATAGAAACCGGAGCCCATGGGGGGTCCATCCTTCACTAGCAGTAGAGGTCAAGATGTGGAGAGGATTGCAGATCTTGATTGAGAGGATCCCAAGGAGAGGGCACCACTTCTATTAAAAGAGATGCGCCCTCACCTACTTTCCAACACATGCATTGAAACGTTGCCAAATACCCAAGCCATCTACATGGAGGAAGGGCACATCCTCTAACTCATATGAAGTCGCCACATCTCAAAATCAACACCAAACAAGTTGCTTTGGCTCCCAATGAACTCGCACTAATTTGGAAAAGACTCGTCTTTAAATTTAATGTCTTTCCAATGTGTCCATCCACAACACCATTTATCATATGCCGCACCTCACAAAGCGTGAGCTCTAAATGGGACATCACTCCAACTTATAATAATTCGCTAGCACATCAAATCACTCTCAAATATGACACTTTAACAAAGTGATGAGGTCTCCCACTATGGGAGACAAAAATGCCATGTAACCCCAACATATTAAACATGTGCTTTTGACTTTTTGTTAATTTGTTGCATCATTTTGCATTAATTTGCCATTTTGATGCCTCCTTACAGAAAAATGGCTCTAAGTGACAGTTTAATCACCCAAAGCATATGAAAAGTGAGCATGAGGTAAAGGGCATGCTTTGAGTGTGAAAACGAGCATCCCCACGCCAAATTCCGCCTATGGATCATACTTTTATGCCCTTTACAAATTTCCCATTTAAACCATGAAAATATGGCCTAAGTTTGCGGGAAAAAATATTTTCTTGGAACTTAAAAACATCCTAGGGGGACCTAACACATGTCCATATGACTCAGTAATAATGTCTAGCACGTTCATATACATTGACACATGAACTTTAATAACCTCCTATGGTTTAACCACTAGGATGATCATTTCAGCTTTGGAGATGATACATCGCTTGTTCAACATTGCATAATTAACAAGGGAGAAAACACCTTCGAATAATCGACTTGATAACCAAGTCCTAGGAATCCAAGTTTTTCACAAAAAAACCCATGCTAGCACATTTTGAAATTTGTACAATCTCCCTGCAGGGTATGAACATGTGTAATGTCCCCCTCTAATTAAGCACCCAAAACACCCGCTAACCTAAATAATTCCCGTAGGTTCGAGTGGGTATTGCATGAGAGGGAATTGACTGAGGGAATTTGACACTTGGAGTAGGTTAGGACATTCATTCAGTGTTAAAGTCATCATTCGGATAAAAGGAGCCTTATTTCTTTAGGCTTAAAAGTCAACATCAAAATAGAATTGCATGCATGCAAAAGTGAAGTAGAAACCACCCTAAAAGTGACATGCAACCCTAAAAGCGGATGAAACTCTATTTAAGAGGTTTATGAGACTAAAGAGACTATCTATTATTATTGTTGATTGATTTGGAGTTTTTGAGCAGCAGCACAGCGTGTAGCCGTGACAGTTGGGGTTGAAGACGGTGTCTTTAGCTAACGAGGGTTCGACAGTGAAATATCTGTCCTAATCTCTTTTTGGGACAGATCATCTAGGTTTATCCACATCATTCATCATATACATCAGTATCCAGGGATCCATCACACTCAGAAGGATTATTGGCAGATCCACGTTTTGCAGCTGAAAATAACTAGGAAACCACAGAAGGATTCGTTGGGACCATAATACCCAGTCTTTCCTCTGCATGTCAGCTTCCTCTTTCTCAGTAGGCCTATCCTACGGCATATAGTGAGTATCAGCCATCAATTTGCTCATCTGGAGCAGTTATCAGCAAATTCGAGAGGTTGAGGGGCGTGAGCACTAGACTGGTAAAGCTATTCACTAGGGCTCTTAGAGAGGTCAGAATCCTTGCATGCTCCGGTCATTCCCTCCGGCACGGGAAGATCTACATCCCGACAAAATCTCAGCACCAACAGGTCACTCCTCCATAAAAAACGTCACCTTCAGTCTAAGGGGTGCACACGTGTGCAGCTGGGCGTCAACAGTAGGAAGGTAGCACTCATACTTCACCTATTCGACACTTTATGCATGCAACCTATCTCGGGAGTATTATTAGCCGACTTATTAGTGGTAAGTGTTAAATTCCTTTCTGCAAACCCTAGCCTTAATTCAGCTATATTTTAGGGTATTTTTGCAAGGCAAGCTTGCATGCACGGTTATTCCATATTTTTGCACAAGATTGAGTGTACGAGTTAGCATCATACATAGTATCAGTAGAATATCAATATTTGGGATATTACAACATGTGGTAAAATTTTTAAAAAAAGGGCCTTGGAAGGCCTAAATGGACTTCTAAACATGATGATGAACATATAATATGTTCAAACTTTGCCGCTCGCTTGAAAGTCCAACTGAGTGCAATTCAGGTGGTAACATCTGGCTCCAATTGCGGGACGTGTGCTCGATATGGTCTTTAGGAAAGGAGATCATGCGAGAACCATATAATCTTTGGTTTCAATAATATGTAAAAACATCTCAACCTGGCAAACCAACCTTAGTAGCACAACATCTTGCAAAAAACCAATGAACCATAAGTTGCATTATTGGAAAGTGAAAAGAAAAAAAACTTTAACTAATGAATTTATTATTATTATTTATTCCGAAGTACAGAAAAGAAATGCAGAAAAAGAATTCTCACTTTAAGGAACTTATTTTCCTACTCTAAGCACAACATAATCAAAATGCTAAGTAAAATGAAAAATCCAATGCAATTATCTTAACATTTTTTATCAAAATTTAAATTTTTTCGCTTGGGTTTGGTTACCAGCCAAAACAAGGATACCTTCTTTACTAGAAAGTGCAAACCTGCGCGGATATTCAAGATGGGCGGGCTGGATGGGAAATCACAGGCATGCAAAACTTTATCAGATTGCATCCCAAGGTCATCATCACTAACATTCATGTGTTATTCTGAATGATCATATGAGAACTCCACATGATCCTCTTCCGTACTGAGATTTCCAAAGGTCTCCAAATCAACACTCCCTTCTATTGATACATAAAAAATGAGCTTCTCAATGTATGTCCAATACTCAGCATCCATACCTTTGTCAAATATGGAAGAGTCTTCATTCATGGCATCACGTCCCAGGCTATGTTCATCTTCAAGTTCACAGTAACCGTCTTCAAAAAGTCTAGTTTCAAAGATGTTGCAAGGGAATGAACTTTCCGAACCCTCATCACCATGCAGAGAAGATGGAGGAGTCTTCAGTCATGGCATCACGTCCCAGGTTATGTTCATCTTCAAGTTCACAGTAACCGTCTTCAAAAAGTCTAGTTTCAATGATGTTGCAAGGGAATGAACTTTCCGGACCCTCATCACCATGCAGAGAAGATGGAGGAGTGTCGGCATACACCATATAGACTTCATCATAATTTAATTTATAAGTTTCTATGATGGTTTCTTCTTGAGAAAAATTTGAAACACACATGTGAACATCCTCGCTGAGAGAATCCTGAGGATACTTCAAGTCTTTAGTAGTTTCTATTATGGTATCATGAAGAGGACTTTCAATAATATCTTCAATCAAGGGACCTTCATGAATATCTTCATGGGCTTGCTTGGGATATGCTGCTCAATGGGTTCCTCTAGTTTTTCCAAGTCTTTATTATTTTTTGTTAATGTGACATGAGGATGGTCTTCAAATGAGGGTTCTTTGTGAACTTTAATTAGATTGTCATGGATGTGCATGTCTTTAGATTCTTGTTGTGTATTGAGAGAGGCCTCATATTCTCTAATAGGTTGTTTAATCTCTTCCTTTCTAAAATAACTTAGAGGGACTTCCACACATTCGACGTTGTCTATGACACCACGAGGAAGTTCTTCAATGGGAGTATCATGTACCTCTTCTTCACTTAAATGTTCTAGAAGTAATTCCAAGTCTTCAATACTTTGTATCATGCAAAAAGGTCTGTCATATGTTTCCGTATGATACTCTTTCTCAGATAGGCAGAAGGTAAAGATATTTTCAAGAAATTTTTTCAAACCATTCATTCTACCACTACCATCATGCCACTGCTCTAAAAACATCCAAAGGAAGCTTGGAAAGGAAAGCTATACACTTATTAGGAAGGCCTTGATAGAACCAACAACAGGCCTCTTCCTGAAAAGTGCTAGCAAACATTTCCATCATATTGTCCTCATAAATAACTTTGGAGTCGACTGTCAATTGGAGGAAAGACTTGACATGCCAGATGGTTGAATCACCATAATTTCCATAAAAGACTCGAAGCCATTTATAAATATTCCCCATACCATGACCAAAGTTAGGAAAACCTGGGATGTTTGAGAAGTCGATGGGATGAAAAAACTCAACTATCTGAGCACCACATTGCCCCCTTAATTCATCCATATCAAGAATCAACAATGTGCATTTGATATAACCATGGAACTTTACACTGAAAAGATGGAGCTGTCAAATGATGAGCTTTGAAAAAATCTCAATGTGTTGCATGTGCTTATCCACACACAACAAATCTTCACAAGTTTCTTAGATAACAGGGTTTATCCCCTCAATGGAGTCGCCATGTGAGAAGAAAAATATGTATTCTAAAATTCTCACAAAAACTATTTTTGCTTTTTCTTTATACATAAAAATTGAAAAAGGTTAGTGGAGTCGTCAGATGAAAAATAAAGATCTACTCTAAACAATCATCAAACAAAGCAAAACGAAAAAGTGAAAAACAAAATCGTATTCAAAGAATAAAAAGATTTGTCCCCCGCAACGGCGCCAACACTAATTCGCACTTCGGGTCACGTCGCAGAAATCTTAATGCCACTGGGTGTGACCTTAAGGGCAAGTTAGAGCCAAGTGCTGTCACCTGATACTCGGCTCCTCCGTCTAGGCCAACTCCTAGCAAATCCAAGGGGGGTGGTCCCTAAAAACTGAATCTAAGTATTTTTATTCTAAAACAAAAAGTAAAGAATCTAGGAGTTAAATGTGAAATGAATTAAAATCTAAACAATAAGTTACTACAAATAAATTATAACAACAACTTTAGAAAATCAAACACCATTCACGACATGTTGTAAAAATAGATTTAATCATAAAAATAACATAGATCACTGCCGATGAATATGGAGTGCTTGTATGTAAGGGGTGTTGCTGTAGTCTCAGTGAAAGTATTGCAGTGTCTCGTTGGTAAGGTTTAAGATTTATTAATGAGTTGATTAAGGAGTGGGTAAATTGAGGTTTGTCCCAACAAGTCAAGTTCCCTTGAATTGAGCGCTAGAGTGGTTTTACCAAGTGCCCAACAGGGCGAGGCATAACCTGCTTGGAGTAGCCCCCTAACTTTGTGGTAGTCACCCACTGCGACCTCACGAGTTCTCAAGAAAGTAACTTGTGTGGATTTTCTTATTAATCTAGTCACTCGTATCCCTTTCTGGTTACAACCAGTTGATCAGATGAGTTGCAACGATGCAAAGAATATGGGGAAGGAGTCTTGGTCATTTTTATTTAAAACTAAAAAAATGATGTTTATTAGCAAATCACTCACGGTTGAGAATCTCTTTCTGCCTTTCGGGATACTCGAGAGAGCATAGCTGGGTTAATTTAAATACTAAAAAAAATAACAGAAAAATGAAATTGTTTTTTCATTATTCCTACAATGAATATCTTTCCCCCTTCGGGTAACTCGGGAATGTGTGGGGTTAGTATTTCTTTTGCTGGAAAAGATAAATAAACAACTTAACTAGGAAAATAAAACTAAACTACCAAGGAAATCAAAACATGAAAAAGCTACACTAACGTAGATATCCCCTGGGGGGATGGGGAGTGAGCTCTTAGGAGCCTACCCAGAAGTTTATTAAACTTTTTACAATTTTAAAAAATGCACTTTGGTCCTTATAAGTTGGATCCAAAGGTTTACAACTTGATAGAAAAGTGATTTTTGTGAAGAGGGGAGATTTGTTAGGTCTTCTATTGGTTCAATTTCTCGAAATTTTGCCAAAACCTCATTCTCTTTTTTGTTAAACCTGCAAAAATTAGTAAGCTATCAAATGTAGAAGATGCTCAAAGACACTTTAAGAAATTCTTTGAACAACCTCAAAAAAAAATCCTAAAAATTTAAGTTAAGTGTCGAGGAAGATAACCTAGGAAAGCAAGTTTTCCTTGGGATATTGGCTTGCTTTTGGGTAGCCAATATGATGCACTAGATGCTTGATTAAAACTTTAATGATCCCAAAGAAAATACTCTTTTCATGCAAACTTAAGATCTACCTTTAAGATGACTGCAAAAATTGAGATCTATTTAAGCTAGATCTACTTTATAAAGATGAAACCTTGAACAAACTTGAGATCTAAACTTTTCAACTTGAATATGAGACCAAAGAAATGATTACTTCTTTTTAGAAAAACTAGATCAATGTTTACTAGTGATAGTAACAAGAAGGAAGTAGACAAAGGGTTTGAGAGAAAATGAAGTAACCAAGACTTCTTGAATCTCGAATCAGGAAACTGTTATGAGTGGATCAAAGAGGGACTTCGTCTTTCTTTCCAGAATGAAGCACCTGAAACCTTAGCATAAACTTGCCACAAAGAAGCTTGTCAAATCTGTAAGGCTTACACTCAAGATTAGGAGATCATGCAAGTAAACAAACTCAACATGAAAAATCCATTAATCTTCAAGCATAAACACATAAATGAAAGAGCTAAAAAGTATTCATTCAACTCTTCATTCTTAAGGATTAGAAACAATCACTCTTAAGGCACTGAATAGACAAGCAAAAAATGGACAAATTTAGCTAAGCTACAATTACCTCAATGAAGCACTAAGACAAATAACATCCACACAACCAAGATGATACACCCCTGTAGCCTCGAAAGCTCTTATTCATTAAAATATACACACATTACAATAGCAAAATGGCAGAGCTTCAATCCTTCTATCTCAAAGAAGAGGAACGAGCCTGATTATATAGAAACTTGAACCCAGGAGGGGCGTATCCTTCACTGGAAGTAGAGGTCGAGTTGTGGAGATGATTGTGTATCTTGATTGAGAGGATCCCAAGGAGAGGGTGCCAAATCTCTCAAAAGAGATGCGCCTTTACCTACTTGCCAACACATGCATTCAAACGTTGCCAAATACCCAAGCCATCAACATGGAGGAAGGGCACATCCTCTAACTCATATGAAGTTGCCACATCTCAAAATCAACACCAAACATGTCGCTTTGGCTCCTGTAACCTGCTAGGTCATACCTAGTTGGTATTATCAAGTGAGCCGGGTGATGAAAACAAACACTTGTTCACTATTCAAAGTTCAGAAATCATTCAGGCTTCTTCTGGGAACTTTATGTTATTTTTTGTGAACACAAGTGCATACCCCCTTTGGGAATTGTAAAAAATGTCCTAGCATTTAATTTTTATAAAAGGTTCGGCTTTCTAGACTTAAGTATCAAGCCGACTAGCTTAGAGTGTTTTTTTCCTCGGTTATTATTGGATGTTGAACAAACGACTAATAATTTCTGAGTTTTTCGCTCACACCTCCAAAGTTGGGGTAGTCGTCTTGGTGTTTCAGCCTTAGGAGGTTATAAGAGCCTTAGTGTCAGTGTTTTTCAACATGCTAGGCATTGATTTGGAGTCGTATGGACATGTGCTAGGCCCCCCTAGAGTTTCGTCAGTTTTCGAGAAAATAAAAATTTTCCGCAAAATTAGGCAATTTTTTAATGGTTTAATTAAAAATTTTCAAAGTGTAATAAAAGTCAGATAGGGAGTCCGTTTCTGACGCGAGGACACTCATTTTCACACCCGGAGCGTCCACTTTACCCAGGGACCACTTCCACATCAATCGGGCAGCCGAAACACCCCGTGAGGCATTATTCAGCTAAAGATGCATCAGAAGAGCATTTTAATGCTAAATTTTGGCAAATTGACCCCATAGTCAAAGTTTGAAAAAGTGAAAAAATTAAAAAAATATTTGAGTGGGGTGACATGGCATGGGTCCCCCATGAAACTTATGATCCTTTCTAACTTATGTTTGTAATAAAACATGGTTATAAAGTTTTGCATGAAGTGAATAGAGCTCACGTGAAGGAAGGGTGACCTGAGCATTGAATGGTAGTGAATGGGGAAAAGGGGTGGACCCCTCTCCACTTGGATATTCGTTTCATCTTTGTTTAAAATTAAAGTATGATTTATGCCTTTAAAAGATAGTGAATATGTGAAGGAATGACATCATCCTCACCACACTCACGCTACCTCTGAAGCTCACACGTGAGGTAGGAGGAGTGGGTAGACCCCTCTCAAACTTGAAGTTGATTTAAAATTAAACTATGGCTTATACCTTTTGGAGATAGCGCATGCATTGTGGTGACATCACCCACCTTTTCACCAACCTCATGAGCTCGCGCATGTGGAGATTGAAGCCGATTTAGAGTTGGTGAATTAGATTGAGTGTGTTGGCAACTGATTAGGAGTTAACTGAGAGAGGCTTCAATCACCTCTGCAGTTCAACTCGGTCCCTCTTCACTTCAACTCAGATTGACTCAGTTAAGCTCAGTGTGACTTCAAGTGTATCTTTAGTGTTGGTAGAACCCCAGGGGCTTGGCTTTGGCTATAAATAAAGCAGCCTTTCTCTCTTCCAAGCTAGTTAGAGTTGGGGAGAAAGGCTTGTTATTGTGTAACATTGTATTGATCATTCTTTTGTTGGAATAAAAGAGAAGCTTTGGTGGCAAAATTGTGGAGTATTTTTCATGTGTGGATCATCATTATCATGTTGCTTTTGAGGTGAACTGCTATTTTTTCATTTTTTGCATTAAACTGTTCTCTTTTTGAATGATTATTGGAATCATAGGAATAGATCGTTGTAAGTAAGTTTACTTACTCCTATTTTGCTACATATGTTTGAATGAGCTAATATTTGCATGCTAAATAAGATTATTTTCATGCTATGTCATTTATTTCTCATATGTATATTCAGATTTAATGGTTTTGTTTGTAGGATTTGTTGTTTAGCTTGTAGGTTTTCCGTGATTGGAAGAGTTGTAGTTCAAGTTTGATTCCACTGATTTTCCAACAAAGATTGCGAAGATTGTGCCTCTCAGTGCTTCACTGACAAGTTTCTTTTGAAGATTTATTTCAGCAACAAGCACTTTTCTTTTCCTTTTCCTCCTTCAAAAATTAAATTTTCTTCAAATTGGTTATCATTTAAGAATCTTATCGCTTAGATCTATTTCACTAAGAAAATCATATAAAGACCTAGTTGGTAATATTCTTTCCTAAGTTTAGATCTCAGTTCTATTTTGCATGCAAAGTTATATTTGAAGAGATCTAGTTCAAATTACCTTCTTTTGCAAGCATTATAAAGGAAATTTGTAGCTTGTTTAAAGGTAGTTTATTTCAAAGTTTAAAAGACAAATCTAGCAATTGGTTGCATATCATATTAGCTGCCCAAAAGGCAAGCCAAGATCAAGCTTTCCTTGGTTCATTTTTGCTCTTCTTTCTTACCTTTTTAACTTAGTTTTTTTTTGGGTATTTTTTGTGTGGTCCAAAGACACTTTCAAAGTGTTTTGGGGCATCTTTTACCGATATTTGCTTGCTGGTTTTTAGCAGGTCCATTAAAAAAGAGAAGGAAACTCCGTCCGAAAACACATTTTTTGGACATCCGAAGCTTCTAGGAAGTTCCTCGCTCTATCGGGTTTCTTTTCTTTGTATTTTGTAAGCCTTTGGATCCCAGATAACAAGCACCAAAGAGCATTTTCGCTAAAGCATTGTAACCGATTAATAAAAAGCAAGTTCGAGTAGGCTCTTTCGATCCCACTCCCCATCCCTCCAGGGGGGTCCTGCGTTTTTTGGCTTTTTTGCATTTTTTCACCTTTTCTAGTTCAGTTGTGTATTGCAGTATTATATACTTTGATTTTGCATTACATACTTTCATCTTTTACAATTTCAAATTAATCATACCACTGACCCCACGACTTCTCGATTGACCCGAAAGGGGAAAAAGATGTGTGGTAGGATTAATTAGATAATCTATGAGTTGTGTTTTGATATTTTTTTTATCAAAAATTAACCGCTCCTCGCTTTCCCAATTGAGGTCCATTTGGACCGAAAGAGATTCCTAGAGGTTTTCCTTTTTTAACAAAGAACACAACTTAAAATCCTTAAAAATTATCAAGGCTCCGTTGTGTATGCTTTGCACTAGCTGGGGTTCGTCCGATTCGCCGGCTGCATCAAAAGCAGCGTGGGTGACTAGAATAATTATATCTCACATTTTTCAATTAACCTCCTCGGGCAAAAATCCAAGGCCTCGATTTAAGCCATTGCAGGGGCAAATTACCCAAAGGAAGCAGGAACAACTGGGCAGTGACCTCGAGGCACAAATTAGACTACACCTTTGCGGTGTAGTGTTGAACATCGTCTTCGAGACTCCAACCAACCTACATATTCCTTACAGGTAACCGTATCGGTTAAGGGTTTTGGACATACTCCCCGTATCCCCTGGGTATATCGGGAGTCCCCTTCCCCCCTAAGTAATCAACTCATCTTACATTAACTTAAAATATGACCAAGAGCACTTGCAACATCCATTTGGTATTTCAACAACAATCTCATTTGCGGACTCCATTATTGTCACTGATCTATTTTGATATTATCACATGTTTCCGCATTCTTGCTTATCAAGTGTTAATTTCTATGTTGTTGTGGTGTAACAAATCTTGCAACTATCTTGTGTTAAATTCATTTGTTGAAAATCCTAAGTAACCTACTTCATCACCATAAAACACTAAAGCTCTAAAAGCCTTAGCAATTAATAGGGTCTACCCCCCTTGGTTTCGTTAGGAGTTTGCCTAAACAAAGGAGTCAAGAACAAGGTGACAGCCTTGACTCAAGACTTTCCCCCAAGGACACACCGAGTGGCTTGAAGATTTCTGCCACGTCCCCCCTAGGTGTGTGAAAGGCGACAACTGCTCCCAATGAACTCACACTAACTTGGAAAAGACTCATCTTTAAATTTAATGTCTTACCAACGTGTCCATCCACCACACCATTTATCATATGCCACACCTCGCAAAGTGTGAGCTCCAAATGGGACGTCACTCCAACTTATAATAATTCTCTACCACACCAAATCACTCTCAAATTTGACGCTTTAACAAAGTGATGAGGTCTCCCACTATGGAAAACAAAAATGCCATGACACCCCAACATATTAAACATGTGCTTTTGACTTTTTTCAACTGTCTCATTATCAATTTCTTGCATCATTAGCATTAATTTGCCAATTTTATGCCTCTTTAACGAAAAATGGCTCTAAGTGACAATTTAATCACCCAAACCATATGAAAAGTGGGTCCCAAGTTAAAGGGCATGCTTTGAGTGTGAAAACGAGCATCCCTACGCCAAATTTCTCCTCCAGATCATAATTTTATGCCCTTTACAAATTTCCCATTTAAACCATTAAAAAAATGGCCCAAGTTTGCGAGAAAAAATATTTTTCTCGGAACTTAAAAAAATCTTACGAGGACCTAGCACATGTCCATATGACTCAATAATAATGTCTAGCACGTTCATATATATTGACAAGTGAACTTTAATAACCTCCCACTGTTTAACCACTAGGACGATCATTCTAGCTTTGGAAGTGCACGAGAAAAACTCGAAAATTATACATTGCTTGTTCAACATTGCATAATTAACAAAGAGAAAAAACATCTTGGAATAATTGGCTTCATAACCAAGTCCTAGGAATCCATGTTCTTTACAAAAAATCCATGCTAGCACATTTTTTACAATCTTCCCGTCGGGTATGAACATGTGGTAAAAAAGTGAAAAAAGGCCTTGGAAGGCTTGAATGGACTTTTGAACATGATGATGAACATATAATATGTTCGAACTTTTTTCGCTTGCTTGAAAGTCCAACTGAGTGCAATTCAGGTGGTAACACATTGCTTATCTTGGGATCCTTGAAGAAATGAGAAGGCTTCTTAAGGGGTGCTCCACATGTGCACACTTCCCTAGAACGCTCCATCTTATTGCACACATTTCTAGGTTTCCTTCGTCATTTGCCCATGGTTTTGGAGATGAGTTAATGAGTTGTTTCACATGATGGCATGTGGTTTTGGAGCAATTTCTTGCTTGTATTGGAGGTCATCCAACTTTTCATGTACATTCTCATAGGACACATGGTTTATGGTGCATTGATCTATGTTTTGGCACCTTTATTGAGGAGACCTAACTACCTTGCACACTCTACTAGGTTTCTCCATTTGTGTCCATGGGTTTAGAAATCAATTGATGGTTTTGGCAAATGGTTCTTACATCACGTGTCTTTGATAATTTTATTAGGAGAACATTCACTTGATGCACATTCTCCTAGGCCGTTCCCCTTATGGATCATGGTTTGAGGAGATTGATGGTGTTTGCACATGGATGTATGCCTTCGCACATGATCCTAGGTTGCCCCTCTCTTGGAGGTTGTTATAATAACCAAAGTGGACCTTCTTGCACACATTTCTATGGTATTTCTTGAGAGACAAGTTGGTTACTGCATGGGAGGAAGTGCCCTAGCTAATCTTCCTATCTTTAGTATTGTTTTGGTATCTCAAAGTTGTTGATTCATTAAACAATTGGTGTGCTCCCCTAGTTGGCATATTGGCATGTTTATTCATGATATAACTACCTAACACATTTATCTAGGGTGCATTTATCTTGGATGATTATTTTACTGATGATGGCCCTAGATCCTGTTACCAACATTTTTGTACCATAGTTGGGTTACCTGAGGAGCCGCCGGTTGACAGACATGTTCAATGTCTGATTCCAGTGTATCAGTTGATCTGTCTTCATGTCTAGCCAATATTGGCTAACCAGTTTTTGATTTGAATAATTTTGACCATGGCCCCGCGGGGTTTGTAATAAAATGTGCTAGTAGGGTATTTTTTGAGTGGTTCGGTCTCCTGAGATGTAGAATCTCAAATAAGGTATTCCAGGGAGTTTTTTTCCCCTGACAATTATGCTTTCTCTATAGCCGAGTATAATTGACGAGGTTTTCTCCCGCTTCCTCCAAAGCTGGAATGCCCGATGTTGAATTCTGGGCCTTGGGGGGTTATTAGAGCCCAATCGAGTGTTATAAACCTACTAGACATTATTTGAGTAGAACATGGTCTTGTCCCAAGTCATCAGGACATTTAAAAAAATTTCGAAAAAATCTTTTTCGAATGGGGAAAAAATTATTTTTCAATTTTTTTAATTTTTTAATTATTTTCCTAAGTTTTTTGGGTTAATTTTTCCATAAATTAAATGAAAAAAACGCGTTTGTAGTAAGTCGGTCATCCGGACCCCGAATTTAGTGATTGAATGCTCTAACCTTAAGCCAAAAATCATTCTTGATCGGCCAGCCAGTCAGATCCAACTTTCGGATCATCAATCGGACACATAACGCCCTTTTTCTCAAAAAAGTCATTTTCGAGGAAAAAAATGATTTTTATTAAAAAATGACTATTTTGGAGAAAATTAAAACTCTCCAAATTAATCCAAATTTAGCAAAATAAAAGGCTAAATGATATCTCATTGGGCATTTATGATGTTTGGAGTTGTCATAATTCAGCTTCAGTCAGCATTCAGTGAGCTATTAATTTATATTCAGTTAGCAGATTTGTCATCTCCAGCTAAAGAATGAGATGGAGAACACTCATTGGTCCGATGATTTGATCGAGGTAAAGACTTAGGCTTACACCATCAGTGGCCTTCCGAAACCTAGTAGAGGCTTCAGCCAAACCTAAAAAGTGGCTTTACCAACATGAAGGCGTCTCTCCTCAAGCTCATGCCCCTCTCTCTCCATGAAGGCGTCATCACACGTGTAGGCTCATGTTAGGCTTGTTTTCGGTGCTCAGGGTTGGAGTGGGGGCGCCTTGCCTAGATGGAGGCCTCCCCTCACTCCCATCTCTTCATTTTAGGTTTGGGTTATCTGTTAGGTGGCCAAGCCGGTCAGGTTATGTGATTTGGTTTTAAGGTTTTAGCACTCTCTCATTGTATAAATAGAGGCTCCTTCAGCTCTATTAGGATGGAATTTTGGGCATAGAAACTCTGCAAAAATTGTAATCATTATTTTATTGAATAAAGCTTTTCGACTTTGGAGGTCTATGGGATTGTTTCTTCATTGGTGGATGTGTTTATTATGAGGTGATCTCTTTCCTTGCTTTCAATTTGTTACTCATGTGTTGAATCAAACAACTAGCTTTAGAAGTCTATTACTAGAACATAAGATTTTCCATTTGCTGCTGTCCAGTTGGTTTATTATGCAAAGTTTATCATAATATAGATGGGTACAAGTATTCAGTTATATGAAGTATTGATCATGGTTTGGATATTCATAGCATACTAGTTTATTTTGTTTGATCTCACTGGGTTTCAAGTTGGATTGTTTTTACAGATCTCGCCATTTGGAGAAGGGTGCGAGCTCAGCTGCATCAATCTCATCTCCATCATCATAAGAACCTTCTAACATTGTTGTCTTTCAGGACCTACAGAGAGTTTGGCTTTTTCCAAGAGGAAAAACACAAGGAGATCTTACTCCAAAGTTCCATCTCAAATTCTTTCATAATTTTAATGCTCTTTTGGTTACCAGTCACTTAGGAAGCCCTAGTTTAATTTTTCCAACCTTTAGGCTTCCTCCCATTTCCTTGTTTGCCCTTCCTTTACTCTTTCTTCTTCGCTGCCCCATTTTTGCCTTAGTTTACCACCCCTTTTCTTCATTTTGGACAGCCCTTTTGTGCCCTAGTTCGTGCCCCTTTTTTCCCCCTCTTTGCCCTAGTTTTTTGGCCTTCTTCCACCTTATTTTAAGCCTTTTCTTCCCCTTTTTGTTCGCTGCCCTGTTTTTTACTTTTTATGACAACCATCTTCCTTCTCTTTCGCTGCCCCGTTTCATTATTCCTTGTACCCCTTTGGCCATATAGTTGGCTGCCCTATTCCTCCCTTTTCTTGTTTATTGACTTCCTCTTTGTCTTCCTTCCTTCTTCCCCTCCTCTTCCTTTTATTTCATCCTTCTTTTGCCTTGCTCTTTTGCTCTGATTCAAACAACCTCTTTTCCCTTTTTGCAAGTTTCAAAGAAAAGCTTCATGTAAAAGTAAATCACTCTCCTTTTCACATAAGTTTCAATAATAATAGAGTTGTATGCTTTCATTTGAAAGTCCTTTCAAGGATTAAATTCCTAAAGGCAAATTGTATAATTTTAATAAAGTATCTCTCGTTTGAGTAGGGTTTTTAAGCCCCCACTCTCATCCTCCCCCATTTGGGGAGGCTTGTGTTGTTTATGATCTTTTGTATGCTTAGGTTAGATGTGTTTGTTCTCATAATATTCACATCTTTTTCTTAGAATACTAATTGTTAGTTTATCACATTTAATCTGTTGAATAAGTTGATTACTTCATTTCTTAGTTGCTTATCTTTTATATAAGTGAATCAACTGCCTAACATTCATAAATCTCTTGAATCTCACCAGAAGGTGGATCAAGAGTGCTCTCTGTCGGAGAGTTTAATCAACCATCTTCATCTTAATTGTTGTGCATCATATTGTTTAATATTAATTAATAGATTAAGTAAGACTCTTGAACTTGCAGAAACACAAGTCAAGAGCACTCTCTATCAAAAAGCATCCTTAGCATTGCATCATCCCTGCATTAGGGATCTAGACTAGATAAGACTCTTGAACCTCTGTCATAAGACAAGGTCAAGAGCGCTCTCTAGTGGAGAGTTTAATTAATTAACTTAATAAAACCTTAAACACACACACACCCCTCTAATTAATTAACTTCCTTGATCAACCTTCACCTAGTATGCTCTGCCGACTTTCGGGTTGGGCTCGTACTCAGAACGGTGAACGGACTTGTTAAGTGCGCGCAAGAGAAACATAATTAAAATTTTTCCCCATAACCAACGCATCGGCGTTGTTTCGATTAAATACTGAGGCAAGTGGGCAAATTCCAAGTGTGGGCGTCGGGCAACCCAATCTGGGCATAGTTAGTTAAGTTATTGAACACTTAGCTGTGATCCCAGACAGGTCCGTCATGTCTTCAAATGGAGCCACTGAAGGTATTTACGGTTAGGATATCCAGACACTTTAAGCAAGATCACCATTAAAATCTTTTAAAACTTACCAAGAGCACTCGCACAATCTAACTACTCACTAGCTTAATTCCTAGACTTCTATTTTATTCACACATTTTATTGACTCCATAAGGCACTGGTCCTTTGTTATATCTGAATAATTTTCTATCTTGATCAATTGTCTGTGGTTCATTTTAATTGTTATATCTGAATGCTTAGTTAGAAGTCTGGAAGCTCTGCTTATCTGTGTAATCTCTTGTTAGCAACGTGGATTGCTTCTGATTAATCATCATTCTCTTAATAAACAAACATTTCAAATCATAATAAACTCCTAAATAACACCCATCCGCATCCGCAACTAATTAAAACACTTTAACAAACTTTAAAGAGCTTTAGAAAACTCTTTTGTAGGGACTACCCCCCTTGGCTTCGTTAGGAGTTAGCATAAACGGAGGAGCTAGGAGTAGGTGACAATACCTAGCTCTGTGCTTGCCCCCAAGGTCACACCTCTCCCACTTTCTCAAGTGAGGAGATAGCTTTCATTAGATTTTTGCTGCTGGTGTGCAATCGACAGACAACAGATCCAAAGGAGGCCATTACTACCATTGGCACACTTCTCAAGGTCATAGCTTTCACATAGTATTTTATAGTATATGGCATAGTTAAAGTGGTCCCAAATCCTCCTCCTTGCAAACTTTTCAAGGGCTCACTTCTTCCTAAGGGATAGTTTATATTATATGTTGGTCAAGAATTTTTTATTGGAGAGAACCCAAGCTATGGGTGATTGACATTTGGCATTTTCACAATCCCAAGGAGAATTCTCCTCTTTTGGAGAACATCTCCCTTCCTTTAGCTTAGCATGTATTAATATTTATTTAAGGGGGTTGTTGGAGGTTATCCTTGAAGTGTATTCCAATGGACAAGGTGACAAATTGCATCTTGCATAGAGGTTTTTGCGTGGAGAAGAAGACATATGGAACCCATTGATTATGGCCACACGATGTATTATTTTGCGAGGGTATTTTGCCTTGGAGAGTCCATTATGTAATAATTTAGTCTATCTTTAGTATTTTTCTTGGGGAATAAAGTGGATATAGATTCCACTAGAAATATTTTATTGTAAAGGAGTTTGAGCTTAAATCTATATAAGGATTCACTCTATCCATGGTATGGGATGGCTAGACTAATAAAGAAATTCTTTGGAGCCTAGATGAAGATCTATTTGGAGCAATCAATCAAGGTGCTAGCTTATGTGTGATTGTCACTTTCCCTTTCTTTTGTCTCATGGATAATTGAGTTTTATGTAGAGTCACCATTCCATTTGCTGCTAGATATAATATCTAGATCAACTATTTTTTGTCACATGAAAAGGAATTAATGTGAGATCGTAATCTTCCTAGTTACTTGTTATGGCCTATTATGCCACATTCTGTGGGCATACCAATGTTACAGACTTAATTCTTTTTTCCCCAAAGAATGGGAGTCCCTCTTTGCTTCTCTTGGACTCCCCATTGATATGATTATTATTTTGTATAATGGATGATTAGAGGATATGTATGAACTGCTACATGCCAATACCATGGTGATGATGATGTGTGCCTAAAAAATTAGTGAACATGAATGCTTATGATTGTTTGATGAGTATAGCTAGCAGTATCATCCTTAGGTTGATGAGGTTGAAATATGTGTGGTTTGTTTAATAGCCAAGGCACTAAGGTTACTCATGGTATCGTTAAGAGCTTTTACCCCCTTCTTCGGGTTCACCTTTATCTTCATCCATTATCCATTACACTTCATTTTTTGATTTAATACCTCTAGTCAAGGCTTGATAAATGGATTCTAGACCTATTCTCTCTATGACCTCTTGACCACGAGGACCTCCCAATTATCCATCCTATCTCAGAATTGATCATTTGTTGTGAGGAACAACGTGACGGGTTTTGTGGGCTTCCTTGTAGATTCCTCAGGCTTTATTAACACCAAGCAGAAGGATTTGTATGCCTCTTATGCCTCAGAGTGCTTGAAGCATTCCTTTCAGATATACCAGAGTGAGGGGTTTCTTTTTCTTTTGTAAAGGCCAAGTATTTGGGGCTATATTATGTAGAGTGTTGATTTTGGGGCTAAAGACCCCTGACCAAGTCATGGCAGGTCCTCTTGGTTTTCATTCTAGGAAGTTTTGGCTTAGTGGCATTGCCGAATGCCTCTTGATGGGATGAAGTCCCCTATCTTGTTGGGTCATTTGGGCCTTGGGTTGGTGTCCGACTCTTCTTTGGATGGGTCCATTAGGACACATGACCACACTCATTTTTTTCCTTGTGGAGGTGATTGCGTGTGTAAGGGTTGTAATACCTCGTTTAGCACACCTCATTTTTCCCACTTAGACCTATTGTTTGATGGAAAACCCCTCCTCCTGGTCTCCAAACCCATGATGTCATTCCTTAAAGAAGAAGCCCACACTGTCAAAAAGGAGGGCGTTGAGGGACAAGCATCGGTTGGGGTTGGTTGGGGCATGACGTCCTCCTTATGGATCACCTTGCACTTGGTGGAGCCTAATTGCACATTTTTATTCTTATTTTATGTCATTGTATTGTGTAGTCCCCAGTTTGTGGGTGCACTCACCTTTAATTTTATAATTTGTCTTAACTTTGTAGGCTCAAATTTGTAAAAGGTTGAGGGTTGTCGCATATAAATAAGGAAACCTCACCTCATTTGTAAATCATGGTCAAGGGTTAAAATTATGTATTCTTTTCTTTTCCTATTGGTTTATTGGGGCATTTGAGCTAGTGTGCACCTCTCTTTTGGATGTCTTTTCTCTTGCATGAAGGATGAATGGATTTATTTCTAGGGTTTAATTGTCACATGTTAAGTGGATACTAAGAATACTTGTAATAACTCGTGCTCAAGGGTGACCTAAGGTTCATTTTCCTTGCTCATTCTTTATTAATGTTGGTAAGTTTATCTCCTAACACTAGTTTAACATCACTCTTGAAGTGCTTTGGACTAGGGTAGGGTTTGTTTGCAAGCATTTTGTCTACTTGTTTGAGGAGACCATCTTACCAAGGAGCTCTCCATTGTTCAATTGGGCCTTGCAATTCTCTATTTTCCCTAATTAGGGTTTTTCTACCTAACCCTAGAGGTTGCTAGCTTTGCCCTAGTTGCAATTATTGAAAACCATCTTAAGAAGGACATTAGCCTTATCTCTCATAGCCATAAGGTTTGAGACAAGAATCTATTACCCTATCTATCAATCCTCTATTTATCAAAATTTACATGTTTTTATATGTTATTTTATGTCGTTATTTAATATTTTAGGTCCACCCTAAAATTTCGCCCTAGGGTTTTATCCACAAGCCCTAGAGTGCATCCTCTTTGAGGAATTGCATTGGGATACCATGAAACCCTCATAAGTCATGAATTAGAGGGGATGATATTTTCAGCTTATCATCCAACTCTGCCCCAGTCCAAGTTTCCTCTTCCCCTTGAGGGCACACTTTTTGGAGTGGCTTCCTTGGGAAGTGAGACATTGCCTTGGGCGGCATGAAATTGCCTCGAAAGGCATGATATTATTTGGAATTTGTGATAAAGTGAATAAATCCATTTATATATGATTCTTGTGTTTTGTTTTAATATTGTTTAACTCTTGTAAGGCACTGCTCGTAGCTATTAAGGTTTTGTGGAAGGTATTTGTGGCTTCACTGGCTTGTTGGTGGTGGTAGACCCTAGGTATCTTTTCATTGAGTAGGTTCTTACCTTAGGTTTGGAGTTACTTGAAGTGTTGAGAGGTTAGACTGTCGTGACATTGGGTTTAAATCTCTCTTGAGTTTACCATCACTAGCACTAGGTCTAAGCCTTGATTTGCAAAGGTGTGCAAGTTTGAGCGGTGTTACCGACTAGGCTGCACCTAGTTTGACTTTTAGTGAGCCGCTAGTGATGAACAAGATACTTGTTCATATTCAAAGTTCAGAAGTCCTTTCAGGCTTCCATGACCGTTTTATTTTTTGTAACACATGTTCATACCCCCTTGGGGAAATTGTAAAAAATGTCCTAGCATTTTTTTTTTATAAAAGGCTCGGCTTCACGGACTTAAGCATCAAGCCGACTAGCCTAGAGTGTTTTTTCCCTTGGTTATTATTGGTTGTTGAACAAACGACTAATAATTTCTGAGTTTTTCACTCACACCTCCAAAGCTGGGGTAGTCATCTTGGTGTTTCGACCTAGGGAGGTTATTAGAGCCTTCGTGTCGGTGTTTTTCACTATGCTAGGCATTTGAATTGAGTCGTATGGACATGTACTAGGTCCCCCTAGAGTTTCGTCAATTTCCGTAAAAAATAATTTTTTTTTCCGTTTTTTAAGCCATTTTTTAATGGTTTAATTAAGAAACTTCATATTGTAATAAATGTCAGATACGGAGTCAGTTTCTGACGTGGGGACACTCGTTTTCACACTCGGAGTGTCCACTTTACCCAAGGGACCACTTTCTACATCAGTCGGGCAGTCGAAGCATCCTGTAAAGCATTATTTGGCTAGAAGAGCATCAAACTGACGTTTAAATGCTAAAAAGCATCATTTTGGCATAAGTCAAAACAGTGAAAAGTCAAAAGGGGTGATTATTTTAATTGATTAAAGTGATGTGGCATGGTGGTCCCATATGGGAAAGCTCTTCCTAAGAAAGAAGCGTCATTTTAAAACATGATTCACTTACTTTTTTTAAACCATAGTGTATGCTCTCTCCATGCGAGTGATTCAAAAGAGTGTGGGCCACACTTTGGTTTGGTGAGTGGTGGTGATGTCACTCGATAATTAAATGGGACATTACATGTTAAGGTATGGAAATAATATAGGATGGCGAGTGATGAAATAAGGTTGACGTCAAGCTTATTGAAAGCGTGAGCATGGTTACACCAGCAAGGAGTAGACCCCTCGTATATACACGTCACTTAAGCTTTGGTTATACTATGGATTGTTTTACATACTGGTTTATAACCAACGCTATCTCCTCACTCACGTCATCTAATTTTGCACATGTTGGTATCATGAGCATGGTAGGTGGAGCTCACGCATGTTTTTTTGATACGACAGCCGTGAGGTGGGCCCCCTTTACACATGGGCTACGAGTTGTTTGGTGGTTCATTAAGTGATATTCACCATGTATTCTCTTTGAAGATCAAGCGAAGGTTTGGTTGGTGCGTTTCTTTCATGGGTGGAGGAGCCGTACAGATTCATGTGAGGTGGATGGAGATTGAGGATTGGAATTCGTGAATTAGCTTGGTAGGTGAGTGAGGTTGCCTACCTCATTTGAGGTGGCACCTCCTCCATCTCAACTCAATTACACTTTGACTTCATCTTCAATATTGATGAGGCCCCCCTGGGTCTCTCTTTTCCTATTTAAGCAAGTCACCTCTCCATTGTTCAGCATCAAAAAGGTGGAACCTCTGCTTGTAAGATTGTAATAGTTTTCTTGAGTATTGTGAATAAAAGGCTTTGGAGGCAATTTCTGTGTGGGATCTATGGATGTTTGGATAGAGTTTACTCTACATTAGTGAGGTAACCTGTATTTGTTTTCATGCTTGCATATGTTTGGGATTAACTTGCTTTCGGAAGGAAATGGTATTTTTGTAAAGATAAAAGGTAATTCTTGTTAGGTTACTCTTTTATTGCAAGTTGAAAAAGACTATTTGATATATGTATGATTTCATGCTTGGATCTACATTGTTGTTGTAGTCTCTTTTGGTTTACATGGGTATTTTTTAATCCCCATTGCTAGTGTTGATAATCTTTTGTAGGAAGATAAAGCTGGAGTATTGATGAGCGAATGTGCTCTACCTTTCCTTCAGTAAAATTAGAAAATAAGCTTTGTCCCTCTGATCTCACCAAGGAGGCGTTTTCTATCCTTTATTTCTTTCTCTACTCTGGGTTCTTTAACTTTTGATCCACAAATTTTTTAAAATTTTCTTTCGGTTTCAAACGTTTCCATATTAGATCTAGCATCTAAAGTCATATCAAAGGTAGATCTAATGTCTAAAAGTTTCTATTTCTAGTCTGCTTCAAAGGTACATTTAAAATTCTAGATCTAGTTACTGTTCCCTTTTTCCGCAAGTTTAAAAATTTTGAAAATTAAAAAAGCTTGTTGAAAGAGTTTTTGTGCATTTTAAAGTTTGATCTAGCATTTTTTGTGCTTGAGATTTGCTTGCCATTTTTCTCAAGAGGCAAGCAAAGATCCTAAGAAGGCAAGCTTTCTAGCTTGCCTCACTTAGTTGTTTCCTTCTTTTTTGTAATCAGTTGTTACTTAGATTTTTTATTTGTAATTTTTTGCATATTGTCAAAAGACACTTCAAAAGTGTTTTTGGGCATCTTTCACTTACATATGCTTGCTGGTTTTATGAGGCCCATCAAAAAAGAGAAGGAAACTCTACCTGAAAATAGCTTTTTCGAACATCCAGAGCTCCTAAGAGGCTTTCCCCTTAGTTGGGATTTTTTTTCTTTGGATGTTGTAATCCTTTGGATCCCAGATAACAAGGACCAAAGAGCATATCTGCTGAAGCATTGTAACCGATTAATAAAAGCAAGTTTGAGTAGGCTCGGTAGAGCTCGGTCCCCATCCCCCTTGGGGGATTTGTATCGGGGTCCTTTTTCTATTTTCTTATATGCTATTAGCGTAGTAGTTTTTCTTTATCATTTCATGCTTTGTTTGAGTTTTGCAAAAGTAACCTGAATACTTACCCACTGCGCTATACTGAAGTACCATAAGGGAAAAGATTTGAGCAGTGTAGTAATTAAAAACAAAAACAATTTTGTTATGCACTGCTAAGTTAAAATAAACCCCCTCGCTTTCCCGAGTACAGGTTCGTGGATAAGGGCTTTCCCAAGTACTGAATCTGGAAAGAGACTCCTGGGTTTTATCTTTTTTCTAAATTAGAAAACTTGTTCTAAAACTTTAAAAATAAACCAAGACTACTTCCCCATATGCTCTACACCGCTGCAGCTTGTCTGATCAGTTGGCTGTATCAGAAAGGGATACGAGTTACTAGATCAAATAGGAAAATCCACACAAGTA
This sequence comes from Pseudotsuga menziesii, assembly GCA_001517045.1. Taxonomy (NCBI): domain Eukaryota; kingdom Viridiplantae; phylum Streptophyta; class Pinopsida; order Pinales; family Pinaceae; genus Pseudotsuga; species Pseudotsuga menziesii. The sequence continues at coordinate 172,335 of LPNX010506153.1, forward strand.
ATTTTCTCGAGAACTCGGGAGGTTGCAAAGGGTAATCACTATAGAGTCAGGGGGCTACTCTAAGCAGGTTTATCCTCGACCAGTTGGACACTTGATATTACCGCTTTAGCACTCAGTTCGAAAGGACTTGACTTGTTGGGCCAAACCCACAATTTACCCATTCCTTAATCAGTTCATTTAATAATTTAAAATTTACCAACCGAGACATTGCAATACTTTTAGTGAGACTACACTAGCAACCCACATTTGCAAGCACTCTTTTCATTTCGGCACTGGTCTATTCTGTTCTTTTTGCATAAGTTAATCTCGCAATGTGTCACTGAATTTTGTGTATCTAATTTGAGTTAAAGTGTTCCTAAGGTTAATCTTGTTGGCGGTAATTGGTAATTTTTTAATTTCATCCATTCCATATTAAAATTCCTAGAATTAATTATTTCTCTCGTAGAGTAAAAACCCTAGATTTTACTTTTCACTAGGGTCCACCCCCCTTGGCTTCGCTAGGAGTTGGCCTAGACGGAGGAGCTGAGTATCAGGTGACAACACTTGGATCGAGCTTGCCCCCAAGGTCGCACCCAGTGGCTTGAAGATTTCTGCCACGTTACCCGAGGTGCGAATTAGGCGGCAACAAGCGGTAACACCCCCCTTAGACTTGAATCATGGAATTCCTTCTTCCCCTATGCTCGAAAAATAAATGGTGGCATATTAAGCAACTTCCAGTAAAAGACTCTTTCTACTTGCAAAAAGTCAAAGTCAAAGTTGAAGACCAATAGAAACAAAAATTCAAATCCAAAAAACTGATTAAGGCAAGAAAAGCTTTCCCATAAAAAAAGGCCTCAAAAGCAAAGAAAATAAAAAAAAGGCAAGGTCTCAATTACAAAAGAAGTACAAGAAAGAAGAGTCCAAGAATGAAATGAAGACTAGACCTTGAAAACCAAGTCCAAGATGATGTTGCCAAGCATATAAAGTAAAATGGGGTTGGTGAGTCTGATTACCAAGGTCCTAGGGGGTAGTACCTCCTTACAATTAACTCCCTTTGTGAGACACATTCCTATTGTTTGTTCAAATGGTGAAGAACTCAAAGTTACCTCTTTCCCTCTTGTTCAGAATGCATCAATCTCCTTGCACTAAAACTTCACTTGACTAACCTTGTCTAACCATTGTTAACTCCACACTGAAGGAGAAAATAACTCTTTTTAATGCCTTCATGTTGCTTTAGTAACTGGTTAATGGATAAATCATGCAACCCATGAACCTGTTTGAAGATATCTATGTGGTGGCATATCATCATGTAAGGCATGACTAGCTATGTGATGAGTCAACTATGGTGATTACTTGTATTCTTGTATCTGTTCACATGGACATTCTTTGCTTGTTGGTCAACCAGGGACAAATGTCAAAGGTGCACTTCATCAAGGCAATTGTTTAAGAGATACTTAGTTAGTACAATGTTGGCAGTTCCAATTTTTATTGTTTCAGGGTGGTTAAATGGGGGGTATGACATATTTTGAGATATATTTGATATAGTTTCATTATCAAGGAATTTTTGGATATCCATTTAGCCATTTACTCAGGTATGTTCCTTCAAATTGATCAATACTAGCATAGATCAATCAATTCAAAAACGTTGGTGGGGATTCCGTTAGTGACTGGAGTACAAATTTTCATGAACACAATTTTTGGAGAAAAAATCAGAGATGTTCTGGATTACTCTTGGTCTATACTTCCATCCTATATACTTGTATGTCAAAACACCCTCACCAATTTGGTAGGATCTGAGGTTAAGTCAACACTCTGTTAGTGGGAAACCTGTAGAATTTCATGAACGTGCATGGTAAGCTTCCAATTTGGCTCTTGACAACATTTTGGCATTTTTGTGTACCCATTGGTCCCTACTGTTGTCTGCCGATTGCACACCGGCAGCAGAAATCTAATGAAAGTTGTCTCCTCACTTGAGAAAGTGGGAGAGGTGTGACCTTGGGGGCAAGCACAGAGCTAGGTACTGTCACTTACTCCTAGCTCCTCTGTTTAGGCTAACTCCTAACGAAGCCAAGGGGGATAGTCCCTACAAAAGAGTTTTCTAAGGCTCTTAAGTTGTTAAAGTGTTTTACTTAGTTGTGGATGCGGATGGTTGTTACTTAGGAGTTTAATATGATTTGAAGTGTTTGTTTATTAAGAGAATGACAATTAATCAAAAGCAATCCACGTTGCTAACAAGAGATTACACAGATAAGCAAAGATTCCAGACTTTTAACCAAGCATTCAGATATAACAATTAAAATGAACCATGGACAATTGATCAAGATAGATGATTATTCAAATATAACCAAGGACCATTGCCTTATGGAGTCCATAAAATGCGTGAATAAAATAGAAGTCTAGGAATTAAGCTAGTGAGTATTTAGATTGTGCGAGTGCTATTGGTAGATTTTTAAAAGATTTTAATGGAGATCTTGCTTAAAGTGTCTGGATATCCTAACCGGAAATACCTTCCGTGGCTCCGTTCGAAGACATGACGGACCTGTTTGGGATCACAGCTAAGTGTTCAATAACTTAACTAACTGTGCCCAGATTGGGTTTTCCGGTGCCCACACTTGGAATTTTCCCACTTGCCTCAGTATTTGATCGAAACAACGCCGGTGCATTGGTTATGGGGTAAAAGTTTTAATTAGGTTACTCTTGAGAGAACTTTAACAAGTCCGTTCACCGTTCTGAGTACGAGCTCAACTCGAAAGTCGACAGAGTATACTAGGTGAAGGATGATCAACAAAGTTAATTAATTATGGGGTGTGTGTGTTGAAGGTTTTATTAAGTTAATTAATTAAACTCTTCGATAGAGAGCGCTCTTGACCTTGTCTTATGACAGAGATTCAAGAGTCTTATCTAATCTAAATGAGACTAATGGGATTATGCAATACTAAAGATGCTCTCCAACAGAGAGTGCTCTTGACTTGTGTTTTTGCAAGTTCAAGAGTCTTACTTAAGAATTAATTGATTAAACAATATGATGCGCAACAATTAAGATGAAGATGATTGATTAAACTCTCCGATAGAGAGCATTCTTGATCCACCTTATGGTGAGATTCAAGACATTTATGAATGTTAGGCAGTTGATTTATTTACATAAAAGATAAACAATTAAGAAATAAAGTAATCAACTTAATCAATGAATTAAATGTGATGGACCAATAATTAGTATTTTACGAAAAAGATGTAAATATTATGAACACAGACACATTTAATCCTAAGCATATAAAAAGATGGACACAACACAAGTCTCCCCAAATGGGGGAGGATGAGAGTGGGGACTTAAAAACCCCACTCAAACAAAAGATGCTTTATTAAAATTATACAAATTGCCTTTAGGAATTTAATCCTTGAAAGGACTTTCAAAGGAAAGTATACAACTCTATTATTATTGCAACTTGCATAAAAAAGAGAGTGATTTACTTTTACTTGGAGCTTTTCTTGAAACTTGCCAAAAGGGAAAAGAAGAAGTTTGAATGAGAGCAAAAGAAGGCTGAAATAAAAGGAAGCGGAGGGAAAGAAAGAGGGAAGGCAAAGAGGAAGTCAAAAACAAGAAAAGGGAGGAATAGGGCAGCGAACTATGAGGCGAAAGGAGTACAAGAAATGATGAAAACGGGGCAGTGAAAGAGAAGGAAGATGGCTGTCATAAAAAGTAAAAAACAGGGCAGCGAACAAAAAGGGGAAGAAAAGGCTTAAAACAAGGTGGAAGAAGGCAAAAAAACTAGGGCAAAAAGGGGTAAAAAAAGGGCAGAAACTAGGGCACAATAGGGCTGTCCAAAATGAAGAAAAGGGGTGGTAAACTAAGGCAAAAAACGGGGCAGCGAAGAAGAAAATGTAAGAAAAGGCAAAACAAAGCAAAGAGGAAGAGGCTAGCAAGCAAGGAAACAAGGAGATCAAAGAGCAAAGAGAGCACTAGAGGAGGGAAGTTCGGTAACCAAGAGAGTATTGAATTTATGGATGGAACCAAAGAGAGAGAGTTGGACTCCCAGCTTTCTTTTTGGACTTTAAAGAGGAAGATCCCTATAGGTCCTGTAATGAAAGTGTTAGATTAAAAAGGTTGCTTGAAGCCTGGGATAGAAGCAGCTGAGCTCACACCCTTCTTCAACCTGTGAAGCCTGATAACACACTACAACTTAACACAAACGTGAGATCAAAATAACATGCTAGTATGCTAAGAAAATTGAACCATGATCAACATTACGTATATACTGATTACTCATGTCCATCAAGATATTAATCTACTTAGCATAAACAATCAAATTGAAACTACAAATGATTGTTCTACTGTGCCGACAATGGCCCTCTTGAGCTAACAAAGAAACAATTAATTTCATATAAGCATTAGAGAAATAGGGGTTAGAGACAATATCACCTCAACCATTTGCAAAAACTACCACATCCAAGAGCTCATGGACCTCCAAAGTCGAATCTTTATTAACAATTCAAAGCAAATGCTTGATACAATTTTCTCAGAGTAACTCTGCTACAAAAGTCCATGCTAATAGAGCTAAAGGAGCCTCTATTTATACAATGAGAGAGTGCTAAAACCCTAAAACTAGACTAAGAGTAACATCGAAGTAATTGAATGAGCTCGGCATGATGATTTGGAGTTGAACTGAGCTGCAACTGAGTTGTAACTAAGTGCTGGAGTAATGGGGGGGGGTGAGGTGGCTCATCCTCCCTCGTAATGATCACCCAACCAATAGATAACCCACACTTCAACCAAAAACGGATTTGACCAAAGAGGGCAAATTTCTGACTGATAGTTCAACTGCTACACTTCGATACTTGATCTAAAACTGATCGATATTGATTGGAATCATCATAAATGCTTCGTGCCATGTCATTTAGCCTTTTATTTTATTCAATTTGGTTAATTTTGGAGAGTTTTTGATATTCTCCAAAATATTCATTTTTAATATTTTAATTAATAATTTCTCCGTAAATGACTTTTTTGAGAAATTATTAATTATGAGGCTGAATGAACTTCTGAAACTTGGAGATAGCTGACCGGCTTATCATGAATGATTTTTGGCTTAAGGTTAGAGCCTTCAATCACTGAATTCGGGTTTCGGAGGACTAACTTGTTACAAATTGAATTTTTCCATTTAAATTATTGAAAAATTTAATTAAAAACTTAGGGAAAATTAAAAAATTAAAAAATTAAAATTTTGATGCGTCCGGTAAATTTTTTTCAAATTTTTTTGAAGGTCCTAGTGACCTAGGACATGACCATAGTCTGTTCTAACAATTTCAGGTTTATATATACTCAGTTGGGCTCTAATAACCCCCCAAGGCCCAGAATTCAAAATCGGGCATTCCAGCTTTGGAGGAAGCAGGAGAAAACCTCGTCAATTTTACTTGGCTATAGGCAAAGCATAATTGTCAAGGGCAAAAAACTCCCTGGAATACCTTAGTTGAAATTCTATGTCTTAGGAGACCGAACCACTCAAAAACACCCTACTAGCACATTTTATTACAAACCCCGCAGGGCCAGGGTCATAATTATTCAAAACAAAAACTGACTAGCCAAAATAGGCTAGACACAAAGGCGGATCATCTGATACACTGGAATCAAACATTTATCATGTTTGTCAACTGAGGGCTCCTCAGCTAATCCAACTAAGTGCAAAATTAGTGGATAACATCTGGCTCCAATTGCGGGACGTGTGCTCGATCTAGTCTCTTATGCAAGGAGAGCATACAAGAACACTAGAATCTCTGGTTTCCACATCCTGTAAAAACATTTCAACTTGACAAGAAAAACCTCAGTAGCACAAATTTTATGAAAAAGAGCCGATGATCCAAAAGTTGCTTTATTCAAAGGAATGACAAAACTTAACTGAAAAATTTATTTATTCCCAAGTGCAGAAAGAAAATGCTACAGTAAATGCTCACTTTAAGGAGCCTATTTTCCTACTCTAAGCATGGAAATAAAAACGGTTATGTGTAATCAGAAATCCAATGTAACCACCTAAGCATTTTATTAATGTAAAAAGGTTTTTCCTTGTCTTTGGTTACCAGCCAAAACAAGAATATTTTATTCAGAAAATGCAAACCTGCGTGATAATCCAGAATGGGCGAGCTGGATGGGAAATCATAGGCATGAATAATGTCCTCAAACTTCTTTCCAAACTGGTAAGTGCTTGTGCAGGATGCTTCTATCCATGTCTGGATAGCGCTGATATACAAATCGGGATGATGAGGCAGGTTGACCACTCCATCATGCTGATCATCAAGGCTTATCAAATGATAACTCGTTGTATAAACCCCAAGCTGCTCCAAAACATAAGGAAAATCTATATGTGAAGACGATGGCTGAGAAAAAACTTCAACTAGTTGCACCCCATCTAATTCTTCACTATATTGCTTCTCCAAGTCCTCATTATAGATACTCAAATATAACTCTGACTGATCATAGGAAAACTCCGACTACTCTTCTTTACAACTTTAATGAGTTTCAGAATAACAACTCCCCTCGCTGGACACATCATAGATGAGATTCTCAAAAATATTTTCAAAAGTATCATTGGTTGGATTTTCAATAAAAGTCCAATAGTCATCATCGCCATCTATGTTGGATATGAGAGATGCCTTATCACTGGTATCAAGTCCCTAGCTACATTCCTCATTCTGCTCAAAACAATCTTCTTCAAAAAGCTGGGTTTCAAAGATATCACAAGGGACCCAACTTTCCAAATATTTGTCATTAGGTGGAAAGCATGGAGGATTCCCATCACACAAAACTTCTAGGATTAAAGTCTCGTAGTTATCATCCATCTTAGATGTAAGGGATTCCTCCTCACTTGTATCACATCCCTGGCTATATCCCTCCTAATGATCATAGTCATCTTCTTTAGAAAAAAGGTCACAAGGTAGTAAACCTTCCAAACTATCATCATTATGTTCATTTGTAGGATCAGTACCAAAGTTTTTAGTGAGGTTATCCAACTGTTGACTATAATCTTTGACTTGACGCCAGGATTCTGTGGTGTCAGGATGGAGCTATCCAATTGCATTAATGTATTCAGGCTCTCTTGAATATTGTTTTGCCTTTCTCCAACTTTCTCCGGAAAGATTATGTATGTCACCTGCATAGTTTATATACTCAGGCTCGCTTGATGATGCTTTAGGACCACAACCCTCTGAAAAACCTATTCCTGAACATAGCATGCATAATAGCAAGAAGATTCTTCATGAAGGTCTTCACATGGTTTACAAAATGGCGTGTAAGTTTCAACCATGTTAGCAGACTCTAGCTGATGAGGAGGCCTCTGTTCATGGTCGGGTGCCTTTCTTTGCCAATTTACTTTTGGAGGAAATGCTCTTGGGATAGGTTGTGATTGTGCTCTTTCCATACTAATGACCTTGTTCTGCATCTCTTTCATTTGAGCTAGATGTTTATCTTCCATTCTTCCAAGTCTTTCCTTCATTTCCATCATTTGCTTTCTATAGGAATCCTCTTCTTCATGCTCATTTGACTTTAACAGAGTCGAGGACTTTGAATAACTAGGAAGGTTGGATTCACCTGAAGACTGCATATTTTTGTCTATTTTGAATGCCATTTCTTGTGCGTCTAGAAGAGTAGTGGGTTCTTTATCCTTGATCTGATATTGCATCTTCCCACCAAGTGCTTTAATGTAATAAAGCAAGATAGATGGTGCAGGTGGTTTGTAAATGGCAGGAATGTCATTGGATAGTTCTGTGAATCTTTGGTTGAACTCATCCATAGTCTCATTCTCCTTCTTTATGTTTGTTAAAGAAGTTAGTTGATGCCTTGGTTCCTTCTTTTCACCAAACCTATTAGTGAAGGCAGTCTTAAAAGCTTCAAGTGTAGCAAAGGAGTTGTCTAGTAAATTGTTATACCAGTCGTCGGCTTTTCCATCCAAAGATAGAGCAAATAACTTCATGTAGACATCATCATGTTGACTTACAGGATCACTGACATAGGCATTGATGCATCTAGAAAAGTTTCTGAGGTGCATGGCGAAAGTTGTGGCATTAGTGCTGGTGTACATCGGGAGCTTCTCGATAGCTTTGTCTGGAAGACGATGGGGTTGACCTGCTATCTAAGAAAAGTTGAGTTGAGTAAAATACTCACTCATTATGTCGGAAACACTAATGTTAATGTTTTCTTGAGAATTAGTTTCTAGAAATAAACTATGGATGTCTGATAAAGACTGATATCCGAGATCTTCAAGGATCCTACGAGAAGCAAATTTATTTAGCCTCCTCCTATAAACCTTTTCAGGCTCAGGGATAAAACTAAGTAAACCTTCAGAGTTTCTTCTGGTTGAAAACCTTGGTAAAATTAAAGACAGTAGAGTCGCCAGATGGATTTCAAGTCTAAGATCAGCGGGGTGATTAAACTAAAAATCTATCAAAAAAGGTAAAAACTAGAAAAAACTAAGGTTGTCCAAGCACAAAAAAATTGTCCCCGGCAACAGCGCCAAAAGATGTTGTCCGTCGATTGCACACCGGAAACAAAAATCTAATGAAAGTTGTCTCCTCACTTGAGAAAGTGGGAGAGGTGTGACCTTGGGGGCAAGCATAGAGCTAGGTACTGCACCTACTCCTAGCTCCTCCGTTTAGGCTAACTCCTAACGAAGCCAAGGGGGGTAGTCCCTACAAAAGAGTTTTCTAAGGCTCTTAAGTTGTTAAAGTGTTTTACTTAGTTGCGGATGCGGATGGGTGTTACTTAGTAGTTTATTATGATTTGAAGTGTTTGTTTATTAAGAGAATGACAATTAATCAAAAGCAATCCACGTTGCTAACAAGAGATTACACAGATAAGCAAAGATTCCAGACTTTTAACCAAGCATTCAGATATAACAATTAAAATGAACCATGGACAATTGATCAAGATAGATGATTATTCAAATATAACCAAGGACCAGTGCCTTATGGAGTCCATAAAATGCGTGAATAAAATAGAAGTCTAGGAATTAAGCTAGTGAGTATTTAGATTGTGCGAGTGCTATTGATAGATTTTTAAAAGATTTTAATGGAGATCTTGCTTAAAGTGTCTGGATATCCTAACCGGAAATACCTTCAGTGGCTCCGTTCGAAGACATGACGGACCTGTCTGGGATCACAGCTAAGTGTTCAATAACTTAACTAACTGTGCCCATATTGGGTTGCCTGGTGCCCACACATGGAATTTTCCCACTTGCCTTAGTATTTGATCGAAACAACGCCGGTGCGTTGGTTATGGGGTAAAATTTTTAATTAGGTTACTCTTGAGAGAACTTTAACAAGTCCGTTCACCGTTCTGAGTACGAGCCCAACCCGAAAGTCGGCAGAGCATACTAGGTGAAGGATGATCAACAAAGTTAATTAATTATGGGGTGTGTGTGTTGAAGGTTTTATTAAGTTAATTAATTAAACTCTCCGATAGAGAGCGCTCTTGACCTTGTCTTATGACAGAGGTTCAAGAGTCTTATCTAATCTAAATGAGACTAATACAGGGATTATGCAATACTAAAGATGCTCTCCGACAGAGAGGTGCTCTTGACTTGTGTTTCTGCAAGTTCAAGAGTCTTACTTAAGAATTAATTGATTAAACAATATGATGCGCAACAATTAAGATGAAGATGATTGATTAAACTCTTCGACAGAGAGCACTCTTGATCCACCTTATGGTGAGATTCAAGAGATTTATGAATGTTAGGCAGTTGATTTATTTATATAAAAAATAAACAATTAAGAAATAAAGTAATCAACTTAATCAATGAATTAAATGTGATGGACCAATAATAGGTAGTCTACGAAAAAGATGTAAATATTATGAACACAGACACATTTAATCCTAAGCATATAAAAAGATGGACACAACACAAGCCTTCCCAAATGGGGGAGGATTTGAGTGGGGACTTAAAAACCCCACTCAAACAAAAGATGCTTTATTAAAATTATACAAATTTCCTTTAGGAATTTAATCCTTGAAAGGACTTTCAAAGGAAAGTATACAACTCTATTATTACTGCAACTTGCGTAAAAAAGAGAGTGATTTACTTTTACTTGGAGATTTTCTTGAAACTTGCCAAAAGGGAAAATAAGAAGTTTGAATGAGAGCAAAAGAACAAGGCAAAAGAAGGCTGAAATAAAAGGAAGTGGAGGGGAAGAAAGAGGGAAGGCAAAGAGGAAGTCAAAAACAAGAAAAGGGAGGAATAGGGCAGTGAACTATAAGGCCAAAGGAGTACAAGAAATGATGAAAACGGGATAGCGAAAGAGAAGGAAGATGGCTGTCATAAAAAGTAAAAAACAGGGCAGCGAACAAAAAGGGGAAGAAAAGGCCCAAAACAAGGTGGAAGAAGGCAAAAAAACTAGGGAAAAAAGGGGTAAAAAAGGGGCACAAACTAGGGCACAATAAGGCTGTCTAAAATGAAGAAAAGGGGTGGTAAACTAAGGAAAAAAACGGGGCAGCGAAGAAGAAAAGGTAAGAAAAGACAAAACAAAACAAGGAGGAAGAGGCTAGCAAGCAAGAAAACAAGGAGATCAAAGAGCAAAGAGAGAACTAGAGGAGGGAAGTTTGGTAACCAAGAGAGTATTGAATTTATGGATGGAACCAAAGAGAGAGAGTTAGACTCTCGGATTTCTTTTTGTACTTTAAAGAGGAAGATCCCTGTAGGTCCTGCAATGAAAGTGTTGGATTAAAAAGGTTGTTTGAAGCCTGGGATAGAAGTAGCTGAGCTCACACCCTTCTTCAACCTGTGAAGCCTGATAATACACTACAACTTAACACAAACGTGAGATCAAAATAACATGCTAGTATGCTAAGAAAATTGAATCATGATCAACATTACGTATATACTGATTACTCATGTCCATCAAGATACTAATCTACTTCGCATAAACAATCAAATTGAAACTACAAATGATTGTTCTACTATGCCAACAATGGCCCTCTTGAGCTAACAAAGAAACAATTAATCTCATATAAGCATTAAAGAAATAGGGGTTAGAGACAATATCACCTCAACCATTTGCAAAAACTACCACATCCAAGAGCTCATGGACCTCCAAAGTTGAATCTTTATTAACAATTCAAAGCAAATGCTTGATACAATTCTCTCAGAGTAACTCTGCTACAAAAGTCCATGCTAATAGAGCTAAAGGAGCCTCTATTTATACAATGAGAGAGGGCTAAAACCCTAAAACCAGACTAAGAGTAACACCGGAGTAATTGAATGAGCTCGGCATGATGATTTAGAGTTGAACTGAGCTGCAACCGAGTTGTAACTGAGTGCTGGAGTAATGAGGGGGGGTGGGATGGCTCATCCTCCCTCGTAATGATCACCCAACCAATAGATAACCCATAGTTCAACCAAAAACGGATTTGACCAAAGAGGGCAAATTTCTGACTGATAGTTCAATTGCTACACTCCAATACTTGATCTGAAACTGACCAATATTGATTGGAATCATCATAAATGCTCTGTGCCATGTCATTTAGCCTTTTATTTTATTCAATTTGGTTAATTTTGGAGAGTTTTTTATTTTCTCCAAAATATTCATTTTTAATATTTTAATTAATAATTTCTCCGTAAATGACTTTTTTGAGAAATTATTAATTATGAGGCTGAATGAACTTTTGAAACTTGGAGATAGCTGGTCGGCTGATCATGAATAATTTTTGGCTTAAGGTTAGAGCCTTCAATCACTGAATTCGGGTTTCGGAGGACTAACTTATTACAAATTGAATTTTTCCATTTAAATTATGGAAAAATTTAATTAAAAAATTAAAAAATAAAAATTTTGACGCGTCCAGTAAATTTTTTTCAAATTTTTTCTGAGGGTCCTGGTGACGTAGGACATGACCATAGTCTATTCTAACAATGTCTAGTAGGTTTATATATACTCAGTTGGGCTCTAATAACCCCCCAAGGCTCAGAATTCAAAATCGGGCATTCCAGCTTTGGAGGAAGCGGGAGAAAACCTCGTCAATTATACTTGGCTATAGGCAAAGCATAATTGTCAAAGGCAAAAAACTCCCTGGAATACCTTAGTTGAAATTCTACGTCTTAGGAGACCGAACCACTCAAAAACACCCTACTAGCACATTTTATTACAAACCCCGCGGGGCCAGGGTCATAATTATTCAAAACAAAAACTAACTAGCCAAAACAGGCTAGACACAAAGGCGGATCATCTGATACACTGGAATCAAACATTTATCATGTTTGTCAACTGGCGTCTCCTTAGCTAATCCAACTAAGTGCAAAATTAGTGGATAACACCTACTACACAGATCCATGGTCAGTTGGTGGAAGGCTATCCTCCTTGGCAATTTTCTAGGTAGTGAGGGTTTATACAGGCTCATTTCAACACGTGGATTAAATATGGCTATGACTGTGGTTTTAATTGAAATTTTCCCAAGTCTAGTCTAATTAATTTTTGAGGAGAAAAAAATGCATTTGAGCTTATAATTTTACAATGTGATTGAACTTTTTTATTATTTGGGGAAAATTTAATTCATTTCCCAAGTTATTTGAAGCATATCTTTAAAAAACAGTGTGGTAGGAATCGAAATTGGCCAATTTGATCGAGAAGAGGGGCTAAATTGATCCAACTGGCTCTTAAATCGGTTCGGCTGACCAGTTCAATATCGAACCAACCAAGACGGTGTTCGAATTGGTGTTCGGTATCGAGTTGGTCAAATCGGTCGAGTCATGATCGATAATCCATTATGGATTCCGAGTCCAATTCATTACTGATTCATTTTCTTGAAAATTTAAATATTTTATGTATTTTTTAGTAAACCGAGTCATTACATTCAAATCGGTTGAGTCATGACGGATTTATTATTGATTCAGATTCTGAGTCCGAGTTGACCCTCGAACGATTCCAATTTTTAAAACTTTGACAATTTTAAAACTCCACTAACTCGAACTCAGACTTGGCCAAGTTGACCAAGTCAACCCTAGGCCAAGCTGATTCGACAGATAAATCGGGTCAGGGGTTGAGTTATAGATTGGCTAGACCGAATTATGGATTGACTTTGGTGAGTTATGGACTGATTGGTTGACTCAGGCGAGTTACCTAGTCAGGCATTCTTTGTGGGTCCGCGATTTAGTTTTCGTTTCTCCATAAATTCAATGTCTCGGCCATAGTGTGCGGCGCGATGGCGAGCCAACTAAGCCAGTCCTCGACAATCCCAATTTGTAACTTGTAAGCAAAGAACAGAATCCTAGTTGCCTTCTCTGCTGTCGATTCATCTCAATATGTAGCGGGTACACACTACATAGACAGACGTGGATCCTCCTCCTCCACTTCGTTCTCTACTTACAAATTCAGATCTTGGCCAACAATGATGTTGATCCTGAGGAAACTCTTGATCCACTTGGATCCAGATTTTCAGAAGTTGATTCGCCACAGATTGAAACTCCCTTAATAAAAGAAGGCTTGGTCATAGGTGGTTCTAGTGGGGGCTTGGTTGTTTCATATTTACTACTATTGCGGGCTTTACTTGGCCATACTGACGACTACGAAATCCCTCCTTCCTATGTAGAGGAAAATAAAAAATAATAATTTATAAAGAAATGAGAAATTTATAAAAAATAAAAATAATGATAATTAAATTGAAAATTGCTAAAGTAAAAACTAATAATTAATAAAAATTTAAAAAAATAATAAAAATACCTATAACAATGATAATGAAAATAGTTCATGATGAACCCTATCATGTATATGGTATATACATGAGCAGACTTTGGATATTTTGTCTCTAGTGCTTTAAAATCATGGATTAGAATCTTTAAAATTTTAACATTCTATTTGTTTTTAGTAAACTGAGTCATTAAATTCAAATCGACCAAGTCATTACCAATTAATTGTCGATTTCGAGTTGACCCTCAACCGATTCCAAGTCCGAGTTCGAGTTTGAGTTTTAAAACATTGGTCTTGAAAAGAATTCTCAACCAGTGCCCTTCTTTCTCTTTCAATTCCAATACGATTCTCCTCTTGCGCTGGATCAAGAGGGGTTATTGTTGGAACTTAATCAATATTTTTGCCATGTGCCATGTTTTATCTCTATTCTAATATCCTTCCACCATAAATTGTTTTGGGACATTGAAAATTCCTATGTTGGAGTTTTTCACAATGAAACAATTTTCTCTCATGAAAGAGCCTATACCACCACGACCTCTACCTCTAAAACCTCCCTTTGCTTTGAAGTTAAAATTTGCTTCTTTTCCTTTCTCATTCTCCCCACTCTCTATAGATTTTGAAGAGCTCACTCTTCCTCTTGAAGAGATGTCACTGCATCTTTTATTTCCCTTAATCTCTTCCGGATTTAATTTTTGGTCTACCTTTAAAGCATATTCATATGCTTCATCCATGGAATTCACATTCATAAAGGCCAACTCATCTTGGATTTGGAACCTTAGCCCATTTATATACCAAGCCACTGCTTGCTCCTCATCTTCTTGCATGCCTGTCCAAATTTGCAATTTCAGAAATTGTCCAATGCAGTGTTGCAAACATCGGCGTGGTGAAAAATTCGGCAAGGTCCAAGAAACATCGTTTCAGATATTTCGACAAAACATCGACAAACATCGGGAAAAAATCGACAAACTTAAAAAATATAAAAATATTCATTTTTTTTCCTTTTTTTAAACATCTAAAGCAACAATAACATCAAATAAACACATTGCCACATGAATATGGAAAGAAAACCGATATAAAAGATATATAAGATGTCTAGAGATACATCACACATCAAAAATAGATCACGTCCCTGAATCCTGTGTCCTAAAAATTATAACAAATGTATCTCATGATCATCATCATGACTCATGAGTCATCTACAATGAAATAAAGTAAATAAACTATTGAGTCCCTCTACCCCTTTTATGGGAAAAGGTAATCGCCATGCAAATGGCCTTTCCTCTAGGACTAGAAGTAGGTGCCCTTGAGGGCTATGGACCTTGTATTGGACTCTGACGTCCTCTAGAAGAAGACCCTGCAAAATGATGTCCTCTAGAAACTAGAGAAGGTGGCCGAAACCAATGTCTTGAAGAATGAGAAGGTCAAGGAGGTAGTCCTTCTCCTCTACCAATACTAGTGCCTGTGCTACCACCGGGTTATCTCCCTCTAGCTCTGATTGTGGCACACTCCTGGAATCGATGTGAAACTCCTCTGGAACTGGAACATGCTCATCCAAAGCCTCTGTATGAGTATAACCATGATCACTATCAGTATCATGATCATCATCTAGCCAATCAGGGGCTACCTCCATAACAAGATCCTCACACTCTGCCCTCCATGCAGCAGTGGTGTCAATCTCATCCAATGAAATGGCCATTGCATCAACTTTTCTCTCATACTGCTTCACCCACAACCTGAGATTGTAGTGGACGTAGACCAAATCATTAAGGCGTTGAGTATCCAACCTGGAGGAGGATCATAAATATTAAATATTAAATTCGTAATTTACAAATTATAATGTATAAATTAGAAGGTAAAGTGGCATATATCTATAAATTAGAATTGAATAATTTATATTATATAATGAATTGGAAATTCTCTAACCTATTGCACTTTTTGGAGTGTACTTTTTCAAATACACTACAGTTGCGCTCGCAACCAGAAGAGCTGCATGTCTGGATGAGCACTCGAATGGCAAGCCTCTGTAGAATAGGTACACAACCACCATAGTTCTCCCACCAGGTATCTACAATGAAATATTGAATAAAATAAACATGAGAAATGAAAATAAAAATTAAAACAAAGAATTAGAAAGAGAAGATTAAATTTTAAACTTGAAAGTTTGAAACTAGGTGAAGCTTACTTGGCATCAAGTTCATCCTGTCATTTATTGCTATATCAAACCCAAATAATCCTGTGGCTCTCTTATACATTTCCAACTCTTGGGAAAGCTATATACGCTTAGTTGCACCAAGTACCATCGGCTGGACACACTCATAGAATCGAGACATAATCTCTCCATTAAATCTAAAGCCATAGGAGTAAGTAAATGTAGGGTTGAGGTATAGCCTTGCAACATGAATGGGGCGATGGTGTTTGGTTCCATCGCGCATCAATCACCGCCCATATCGTATGTTGTCTCTCCGGCCCCTGATTTCCCTTGTCCTCATAATAAGCACGGATGGATTCTTTGGCCCTATCTATGGCCTCATATGGGTAGCCCATTGTAGGCTTCTCTCCACCAACCAAGCAGAGAACCCTTACCAAAGGTTCGTGATGGTGCACACCTCCTTCACCGCACCCCAAAAACTCTCATCATATGCAACTAGCTTGAATGTGGCTTGCCCCTCTAGTCTAGTGCTAAATGATAAAACACACCACTTTGGTGAAAAGAACATCGCTTGCAAGTCCCACATAGAATTCAAGAGTGACTGAAGAGAAATAAAGCTCGTGGCAAAGCGTGTGATGGCAGGTTGCACCAAGTCTTTGTCACCTGTGAACTTTCTCATCAAGCTAAGCGCTGCATGGTTATATATGAAATTTGTGATGCTCCTCGCTGAATCAATAGTATTCTTGATCCAATCAATCTTGCCTAAATCCTCTAAGATCAAATCAAGGCAATGGGTGGCACAAAGAGTCTAGAATATTGTAGGATACCTGGCCATGAGCATCCTATCAGCAGCCACATAGTTCGCAGCGTTGTCCGTTATCACTTAGACAACATGTTGCGGCCCAATCTCTTGGATGAACATATCCAACAAGCCACATAGTAAATCCACATCTTTGATATGTGTAGATCCATCCACAGATCTCATGAACATAGTCCCCCTGGGGCAATGAACCAAGAAGTTGAGAAGTGTCCTACTCCTCATATCGGTCCAACCATCCGACATCACACTGCATTATGTTAAGTCCCATGATTTTTGAAGCTCCTCCAATCAACCTTTTCATACTGAAGGATAGGCCCTCTCAACTCCTCATAACTAGGGGGCTTAAACCTCGGTCCAACTATAGCAGCTGCCTCAAACATGGACACATAAAATGGGTTCTTTGCAAAGTTAAATGGAATAGCACTCCATAGAAAGCATCGACCAATAAGCTTGTTTGCGTTTGCTTTTTCCTTTACTTTCACCATGGACCTTATTGCATCTTGAAGATACAATGAAAGGCGATGTGGACTACTGTGTGGAGTGGGTATCAGTATCTGGACTCGTCCCACTAGCCCTCACTCCTACTGTGGAACTGGATCTTGAAGAAATTTGTTTCCTCACGGCCTCCTTGTATTGTTTCCTTAACCCAGTGCCTTGAATTGCTTCTGTGGCCTTAGCAATGAGTTCTGGGGTTGTTTGGTTGCAAGTACCCACATCATGCCTTGCTATTTGTGCAAGTTGGTATTTCAACCTACTTATCCCTCCTGTCAGTCTCTTTCCACGTGGATTGTAAGTGAGAATTTCTCAATTGAGTTGGTCAACATGTGTGCCCCACTCCCAAAATAGATCCAAAGCCTTCGGCATCTTGTATATGGACAAAATGAAGCTTGATACTTTAAACTTTGAACCCAAGGCAAGAAAAAAAACGTTTTTTAGCATATGTGATTGATGGAAATGTAAAACCCAAGAAGAAATCCAAGATATATTGAGCATTCTAATAAACACTATTTTGATGAGGGAAAATAAATAAACATTTTTGTGAGGATTTAGAAGAATCTAGGGCAAGGGAAAAAAAGCAAAAACGTTTTTTGGCAAGCAAAATACATAACAGATGCAAGAAACTTGCTTAAAACCCTATAAAAATTGATTTTGAAGATGGAGAATTAATTGGCAATGTCAATCAACAAGAATCCCTCTTGGAAAAATGAGAAATGATGGGCAAATTTTTTACTTACCTTCAGCTGTGATAAATGTGGAAAAAAACTCCAAATAACAAGATCCAATCTTCAATTTTGATGGTTGACGGCGAAGGAAATGTTGCCCAAATCTGTCCTTAAGCCCAAAGAAAGTGTTCTTGGTCTCCTTAGCTCTCCTCTCTATCTCTGCAGTGAGAAAATGAGAAAAAAATAAAAAAACAACTTAAAACTACGTTTTTCCTTCCATAGTCCGTGGCGGCCGATTTTTTCCATCGACTCACGATTTTTCGGCAAAAAATCGGGCCAATTTTTTAGGCGATTTTTCGCAGAATATCGGCGTCCTCGAAATCTTGCGATTTCTTGGACATCATCGATTTCTTGGCCAATGTTGGTAACACTGGTCCAATGTGCTCTTGCACAAAAATCTCCCTTTGCTTCTAGTTCTAAAATTTCTTGAATAACCATTGCTAGAAATTTTAGGGATTTTTTTTTGCCTTGAGATGTTTCAACTTCTTAGACCACAAATTCATCTTCTCTTTTTCCTGCCTTCTTCTTGACTGTTGTAGGTTATCCCACCAAAGAGCAGCATGGGACATCATTTATGCCACAATAAATTTGATTCTATGGGGGTCGACTTCCTCAATTTATATACAATTATGGGTTCAACTTTTTTTTTGAACTCTGAACTACCTTCCTTCACCTTGCTTCCTTGTTTTGGAGATTTCTTCAATCAATCTCTGCAGTGGATTTACTACCTGAAAATGTGCACCTACATTTTCATGCTCATCCTTGGACTCACCACCTCTCAAGTTCTCAACATAACCTCAAAAGCTTCCAATCTACGGAGTAACTCACAGGTGTCCACTCTTTTGTTTCCAGCCCTTGTTGCCATACTGGAATTCTTCTATTGGCCATCTCATCAATTGCTCTATATCATGATGGCTTGCCAAAACAACTGACTGTCCAGCCTTCAGAGTGCACAACATTATCGTTCACAAACAAGAAGAAAGAAAGAAAAATTTCCTTTGTTCCCCGACAACACACAAGAGAAATCTAAGATTTGTATTATCATTAAAATTTAAAACAGTAGCATAAAGCCATGCATAAATACTTCTTGATAAGATTCTCTGGCATTTATTGTAATTTCAAAAACTAAATTGGAGCTTTTCCCTTACACACTAGCAATCCCATCCATCCCACCTCCTACAGGTAACCTCTCAAACAATCCGTTCTTCTTTTTACCACTATAGTTCATGCATTCACTTACAGCTGGATTACTCAGCTAATGTTTCCTTATTCATGAGGATAGGGTAACATTACTTTTAGCTTCCACATGCTCAACTAATAATAATATTATTATTTTTTCTCAAATTAGATGCCCCTGCATCATGGAACAATCATTTATAGAGGCATACATAAGGACTCAGGAGCTTTTCTTAACCTTATGCTTAGCATATACCAGCATGCTTAACAGGCCCCAGGGGTAAACTGCATAAACGTGTTCATTCAATCCATCTCAATTCACTTGCCAGTTCAAAATGGTCCTTAATACAGGTTTAACTCTGTACTTGATTAAAATACAAGCATATCAGGTTCAATGTTTTGTTTGAACTTTGTTGTATGATATATAAGTAAATATACGTCAGTTAAGTTGGAAATGAGAAATGGATCTTTCAAGCTTTGAAGGTCCTCAACTTTTGACTGATCAACTGTCTTTTTGTTACTAATGTGTCCATGAACAGATGGGGATGGCAGGCGCATTAGAGACACTTTGTGGACAGGCCTATGGAGCAAAGCAATATCATTTGCTTGGGATTCAACTACAGAGAGCAATTTTTGTTCTCTTTTGTGTGAGCATACCACTTGCTGTGATATGGGCATATATGGGACACATTCTTGCAGGCCTTGGCCAAGACCCTTTAATATCTTTTGAAGCAGGGAAATTTGCAAGATGGATGATCCCTAGCTTGTTTGCTTCTGCGGCTCTTCAACCCCTTGTGAAATTTCTTCAATCACAAGGTGTTGTCTTTCCGATGATGTTAAGCACTTTCATAACTCTTTGTTTCCATGTCCCCGTTTGTTGGGTATTGGTGTTTAAAGTTGGATTAGGTAATACAGGGGCTGCACTGGCAAACAGTATTTCCAATTGGCTGAATGTTGCACTTCTATCACTTTATGTTACATTTTCCCCTTCATGCAAGAAGACATGGACATCCTTCTCGAGGGAAGCTTTATATGATATTACAAACTTTCTCAAGCTTGCTATTCCATCTGCAGTAATGCTCTGGTATATGAGTCCTTTCCCTTTGGCTGCAGAGTGTAGTTGATAAAAAAAGAATAGGCATTGCTTCAATCTCATTTACCATTTTTCTTATTCTACTTCAGGGTGTTCAAATTTTTTAAACTATCTCCCGTGGGAATCAAATTATGTATTATAAAATACTTGATATTGTCAATTATGCTATTATATTTGTTCCCAAGTTAATACTTCTATGTTTGTCAATAGCTTGGAGTACTGGTCTTTTGAATTCCTTATTCTCCTCTCTGGTTTGCTGCCTAAGCCTGAACTTGAGATGTCAGTTCTCTCCATCTGGTAAGTATGTCACGTTTAACAAATTTACTGCACATAAAGCTAATAATGACATCTGCTTTTCTATGGTCAATAGTTACTTTATTTTGCTCTCAGCTTGCTTTTGATTCTTTGCAGTCTTAGCACTGTTGCATTTGCATATATGATCCCCTTTGGTCTGGGTGCTGCTGTAAGGTGGGTACAACGGATTCAAAAATCTCTTCAGCAGAAAATTCTTTTGAGGATATTAAATTGCCAGTATTGTAATCTGTTCATATTTTTCATACTAACATTTTGCAGTGCAGTACTCGAGTTTCTAATGAACTAGGAGCTGGACGCTCACACACTGCACAGTTATCAGTGTGTGTTGGGGTTTCTATGGCAGCCATGGAGTCCCTCATTATAGGATCTGCTTTATTCTCTGTTAGAAATGTATGGGGCTATGTTTATAGCAGTGAAGGAGAGGTAGTTGACTACATTTCAAGCATGATGTCACTGCTTGCACCCTCAACAGTTATGGATGCCATCCAAGGTGTTCTATCAGGTAGATAACCTTTCTCATAGATGTCATCAGATCTGGAAATTCCTTTGAACCATTTAGATAGATAGATATAATCTCTCTCTATTGTCAAAAACATACCTTCAGAGGTCATGTTTTCAGCTGTTTTGAAACTTCAGTACTTCCCCAGGTATTGTTAGAGGATGCGGATGGCAAAAGTTGGGTGCGTATGCAAATCTCGGGGCATACTATGTTGTTGGCATTCCTATAGCTGTCATTCTGGCCTTTGTACTGCATGTTGGTGGCAGGGTCAGTTATCCTTCTCTCCTTGATTTAAAATACTAGATTTTTACTTTCAATGTTTAAGAGTAAGGTATGGATGGAAAGTTTAATCAAATTTTTAACTCCTTTCAGATGAGCGAAACCATCCTTTCTAAGAATGGGAGAATAAATGAAACAGTATTTTCTACTGTGATTCTTGCAATATTGATCAAATTTCCATTTCCCATAGCCCGTAGATATAAGATATTATACATTTGTGCTTCATCAGCTGTGCTTCATCATTGACAGTGACCTCTGAAATGGATGCGTAAGATCCCACATAATATTGAGAGCTAATATGTCTGGATGCTTTGGTTTTTTTCTCGTTTGAAAAGGGAAGTAAGCACAAAAGCTAGGAGATGAAATGACTAAATTATCTGCTGACCCTCTCTCTAGTAAACAGTAAAAAATATTAATATCTGATTCCACTAGTACATCTTTCAGAGGTATCAGTAATACCAGTACTAAAATAGGACCAAAAGTAGCAGGCAGCAGCTACCAATACATAGATCCAGCATTATTAAGGATCTCAAAACAGATTACAGAGCTAGTAGCTATTTTGAGTAACAGTTCTAATAGCTAGCAGAACCAACCATGTCATCAACATTAGAAATTCCATGTACAGAAACCAAACAAATAATCCAACCTGGGTGGCTGTTCTACAACAAAATGCATTTCCAGTATAAGAGTCTTGAAAGAGTTTAAACAGTAGAAAATCTGAAGGGGAAACTCCAAGTTTAAGCATTTGGATTATTTTTCTGGATAAAAAATCTGAATCTTATTTCCAACCTTTATATTCTATGGTATATAATAATATATCTCCTCCAATGGGTTCTTTGTCTAGGTTCTATTGACAGTGAGAGGAGGGTCCCCATTCTGATTAAGTTTGTTTCTCTTACAAAATTGACTATGCAGAATGCTCCCTCAGTGAAATTGGCCATTGTCACATGTTAACTCATTTTAATTTTCTTCAATGTTCCATCCTAATCTAGCTTCAACTGATATCCATGACAAAATGTTAGAACTATAAACTGGTCTTTAGAAGAGTCTTGAGATGCCATGTTAGATTAGCAGCAACAAGGAATGTCTTCCTGCATGCAAGTGTACTTGCATGTAGAAGACTCTAAAACAGGAAACCAGTTGTATGTAATTATTTTTCCTAAGTTTACTTTGGAAAATAATTAAAGTGATCTAATTAATTATTGACTTTAAGTGAAAGTGAAATTAGGGTTTTTGCTTTACCTAAAGTTATATAAAAGAGGTGAATTGGTTGAGAGGACACACACTTGTATTCCGACAGAGACAGGATACAGACAGGGAGAAAGTTAGACAGAAGATTTAGCAGGGAAGACGGAGGATCGAGAAGCACGTTCACCGAGCTAATCAAACCCACACAGGTCGACGGGCAGGAGCTATAGAGGGAGGTCGTACTATTCTGTACGGATTCTGTACAGACTGTACAGATTCCGTATAGCATCCGTATGGCCATACGGGTCCACACGTGTGAGGCCGTACAGCTGGTCCGTACACTCTTGCAGGAGGGTGCTGAGGTTTAGTTGGGGGTTTTTCCAGTGATTTTTTCGTGTAGCTGTATTCGCCAGGTTTGGGTGAATTCGCAGTGATTGTAACATTCCATATTTTCTCATAATAAAATCTATATTTGACTGCTGCACCGATTTTCCCATCTTGGGTTTTTCTGGGGGTTTCCATACCCAAAATAATTGTGTAATTATTGTGATGTGATGTTGTGATTTATTTCTCAGTTTTACATTCCTCTACATACTGTAAAAGATATTCATGTGTGGTTATCAGTAGAGATCTTGCATGCACTGTTAGCCCTAGTTTGAATATTAAAAGAAAATTTACATGGTATCAGAGCTTTGGTGAGCTAAAGCTGAGAGATTTGCAAAATTAGTGATAGATCAGGGGCAGATCTATAATAAGACACAAACCTAGACTTTCAGATCTAGGGTTTGACAGGTAACACTTCACTATGGCCGTATAGTTGAGAGTTGAGGATAGACTCCATGGTGCTCAGAATTTTTCTACATGGAAAGAAAGGATCACAAGGATCTTGGACGTCAGTGATGCAGAGGAGCACATTGACTCCACGAAGGTTCCACCCACAGATCCGATAGGTTTAGCAGCTTGGAAGAAGATTGATTCCAGAGCCATGTTGATCATCTTGGATGGGGTGAAGGATCACATAGTCCCTCACCTTTCCTGGAAGAAGACCGCATTAGAGATGTGAAAAGATTTGGAAAGTCTGTACCAAAGAAAGAACAAGAACCAGAAGATAGTGTTGCAAGGGAGGATGTGCAGCACCAAGATGGCCAAGGGAGAAGGAGTGGTGCCTTATATCACAAGGCTCACACAGATCAGGGATGAGCTTGGAGCTGTTGGCTCTTAGATTGAGGATGAGGAGCTAGTTCGGATAGCTCTCAATGGCTTCTCTAAGCCATGGGACACTTTTGTCAAAGGTGTTGTAGCTCAGGAGAAGCTCCCTGATTGGCAAAGGCTATGGGATGACTTTGTGTAGGAGGAGACCCGCACGGGTAAGGATCAGGCGCATCTAGCAGTTCCCCACAGATTGTGGATGAGGAGGATCTAGCCCTTACAGGGAAGAGCAAGAAGGATGGTAAGGAGAACCTTGACGTGTCAAAGGTCAAGTGTTTTATTTGCCACAAGCAGGGACACTTTGCGTCCCGGTGCCCAAAGAGGAAGAAGATGAGTAACACTCAGATGGCTGGATCTACAGAGGTGGATGAGTTCAGCAGGAGTTTTGCTTGATAGCTTGCATGGCAAGCACAACAAGGAGAAATATATGTTACATCGACAGTGGAGCATCTAGTCACATGACTGGACAGAAGAGATTCTTCAGAGACTTGCAGGACGGTGGAACAGGGATCCACGTTGAGCTGGGTGATGATGCACAGTATCAGGCGCAAGGAGTTGGCACTGTTTCATTTGAGAGGGAGTCTGGAAAACTCCTTAGTTTTGTTGATGTGTTATATGTTCCAGGACTGACCAAGAACCTTATATCAGTCTCCACTTTGGAGGACAAGGAATATCAGGTGAAGTTCCGTGACCATAAAGTATATATCATGCCCAAGGGGTTAGATAGGAGCTTGGATCGGGTGATTGTCAAGAGGAGTGGAAATTGTACATACTACACTTTGAGCCTACAAAGGCTCTAGTCAGGAGCAACAGTCAGAGTGAATTGTGTCATAGGAGGATGGCACACTTACACCATGGAATGCTGAGGCACTTGAGACAGGCGGTCATTGGAGTTCCTCAATTACAGGGGGAGAAGCATAACCACTGTAAGGGTTGTGCTTCGGGGAAGAACATCAGGAAGCCTTTCCCACAGAGTGAGCACAAATCTAAGGATCTCTTGGACTTGGTGCATTCTATGCAGACCTATGAGTGTCCATTCGTTCAGTGGTTATAGTTACTGCGTAACCTTCATTGATGACTATTCCAGGAAGACCTGGATCTATTTTCTGAAGGCCAAGTCAGAGGACTTTGAGAGGTTCCGAGAGTTTAAGACTCTCATGGAGAACCAAGTAGGAAAGAAGATTCAAGTGTTGAGGACAGACTATGGGGGTGAGTACACCTCCAATGAGTTCATGGAGTATTGTTCGGCTAAGGGGATCAAGAAGGAGCACACTGTGCCCCATACCCCACAACAAAATGGAGTTGCAGAACGGAAGAACAGGACCATGTTATTTTTTATCATAATCAAGCTAGCATTATGTTAGGATCTTTAACTAAGAGAACAACAAGTATAGCAATCAAACACAAGAGACAATGAACATAGTGTTTTTCCTCGGGGAAGCCATCAATGGAGAAAACCTCGCAACTTCCTCAGAGATAGAATCAGCACCAAAAGTAAAACCCCCAAAACAGTAAGATGATCTCTCGACAGTAGTAATCTCTTTCTTCCTTGCGCCAGTGTCTTTCTCTTCCTCAGCTATGCGCTACAACTGAGTGTGGATGAGTGTGTGCTAAATAGAGAGGCTAGCTCTCTATTTATACTAATTCTCGACATGACTAAAACCCTACTAGGGCCGACCTCTCTAGGAGAGTCTAATAACCCTAGTGCCCTAGAACTGCGGGGACTTTAACCCTTAGACAATAGGAGGGTTACCCACAATGACTTGACATGACTTGTTTACATTATAGATCCTCTCGATAGGAACATTGGGGCATGACATGACACAAGTACATCACAAATACATCCCGGAATAAACATCGGGTTACAATAAATAAGATATACAAGTGAATACATTCCGAAGTTACATATTCATCAACACTCCCTCTTAACTAGGAAGGTATTCTCTCGACACAGTTTTTCAGCACAAGTCTTCTTCTCTGTATCATCTGGGTCATTGTCAAGTTCTTGTCATCTTCATCTTCAAGTCATCTTTATCTTCAAGTCATCTTCATCTGGATCTATATCATCACTCAATCTGGATCGTCACTCGATCTGGATCATCATCACTGAATCTGGATCATCACTCGATTTGGATCATCATCACTGGATCTGGATCATCACTCGATCTAGATCATCACAATGTCATCATCACTGGATCTAGATCCTCACTCGATCTGGATCATCACTCAATCTGGATCATCTCGGAGACATCATAATTGGATCTGGATCATAGCTCGATTTGGATCATCACTGGGTCTCATCACTGGATCTATATCCTCACTTGATCCGGATCAGTACCATAGGTGCTATCTCATGATTCTTCTCGTCACAGGAATTTCTACAGAGCCAGCCCTTTTTCATGCTGGTTGTAGGCCTACCTCCTCGTAGGTCTTCGGTAGCACTTATATCTGACCTACTCGTTAGAAAGGCCAGCACTCACATCTAGCCTGCTCGTCAGAAAGGCGCAGCACTTACATCTGACCTACTCATCAGAATGGCATGCACTCACATCTGATCTTGTAGGAACCAATCCTACAGTCATATCAGAATGACCCCTAGTCCCAGACTGAGCTACCTAGTAACGGACCAGGTGCCTCCATTCTCCTAGAAAATGGCAGTAGCCCTTACATCTGACCTACTCGCCAGAATGACCAGCACTCACATCTGACCTACTCGACAAAAAGGCACAACACTCACATCTGACCTTGTAAGACTACATCTTACAATCGTCTCAGAAAGGCCCTCAATCCCAGATCAAGTATTCCTGGTAACTCACCAGGCAGCTCCATTCCCAAAATGGCAATAGCCCTTATATCTGATCATGTAGGAACCAATCCTACAGTCATATCAGAATGTCTTAGCACTCATATCTGACATGGAAGGAACCAAATCCTCTCACCATGACAGAATGGCTCAGCCCTTACATCTGACCTACTTGTCAGAATGGCTTCCAGACTCGTCATTTTCCCTTGGAAGGGACCTCGATCTGGAGAACACCAAGCTTCTCCCTGAAGTACTCAAACTTCACTCTGGCCAATGGCTTCGTCAACACATCAGCTATCTGATCGTCCGTCGCAACATATTGGAGCTTCACTACTCCCCTCTGCACCATATCCCTGATATAGTGATACTTGATCTCGATATGCTTCGACTTGTCATGGAACACTGGATTCTCTGACAACTTCACACAACTCTGGTTGTCACAATGTATACAAGTAGCATCCATCTGGAGATCAAATAAATCTGACAGTAGCTTCCTCAGCCATACTGCCTCACAATTAGCTGAACAAGCTGCAACATACTCTGCGTCAGCTGTACTCAGTGCCACACAGGATTGCTTCCTGCTAAACCAAGAGATCACACCTGATCCCATACTGAAGCAACACCCTGAAGTGCTCTTCCTATCGATGGCACTGCCTTCCCAATCTAAATCAACATAACCCTTTAGGTTAATCTTTTGATTTGCCTCGTACTTGAGCCCATAATCAATTGTACCTCTCAGGTACCTCAGAATATGCTTTGCAGCAGTCAAGTGAACATGTCTCGGATCTGTCAGGAATTGGCTCAAGGTGTTCACAGCAAAGCAAATATCTGGCCTCGTGTTTGTCAAGTACATCAAGGACCCAATCATCTGACGATACATCGTGGCATCAACCGCTTCTGATGAAGCATCACCCAATAGTTTCAGGTTCAGTGCCATAGGTGTGGCCATAGCCTTGCAGTCCATCATGCCAAACCTCTTCAGGATCTCTACTACATACTTCCCTTGTCCAAGGGAGATTCCATCCGCACTCTGCCACACCTCCATACCTAGAAAATAATGCATCATACCTAAGTCCTTCATTTCGAACTCGGCAGCAAGCTTTCTCTTCGTATCAGCAATCAACCCATCCATACCTGTCACAAACAGATCATCTACATACAGTAGGAGCATCACTGGGTTGCCATCTTCAACCTTGTAGTAAAGGTTGGAATCTGCTTTACTCTTGATAAAGCCCAAACTGGATAGAAAGTTGTCAATTCTGCTGTACCATGTCTTGGGTGTCTGTTTCAAACTGTACAGGGCTTTCTTCAATCTGC
This sequence comes from Pseudotsuga menziesii, assembly GCA_001517045.1. Classification (NCBI taxonomy): domain Eukaryota; kingdom Viridiplantae; phylum Streptophyta; class Pinopsida; order Pinales; family Pinaceae; genus Pseudotsuga; species Pseudotsuga menziesii. Next base: position 200,038 of record LPNX010506153.1, read on the forward strand.
ACACATGAGACTCCCTGTCATGTGTCTCGAAACCGAGTGGTTGTTCCACATACACTTTCTCTTCCACTACACCATTCAAGAAGGCAGTCTTGACATCCATTTGGTGTATCTTCCCTTTCATTACTGCAGCCAGAGCAAGTACTGATCTGATGGAAGTGTATCTGGCTACAGGTGCAAAGGTTTCTTCATAGTCACATTCCTTCTTTTTGGAAGAAACCTCGAGCAAATCTTGCCTTATATTTCTCCATGCTACCGTCTACAGCATGCTTGATCTTGTAGATCCATTTGGAAGTTACAACTGACTTCCCTTCTGGTCTTGGGACAACATCCCAAGCATCATTCTTCATGATCGATTGATATTCTTCAATCATAGCATCCTTCCATTCTTTCCAATCTGCCGCTTCTTCATAATTGGAAGGTTCTTTATCAATGAAATCACATAGTAATGCTACATACCCGGAGCAGGATCTGGTCCTCTTTCTTTCTCTGTGATTCTCTTCTGGGGCCCCATATCTTTCTGCACCTTGGATAACTTCTCGTACCCAAGCAGGTTTCCTCTTATGAGGATTCTTTTCTGGAGGTGGATCTATAGGTCTTTGTGATTCTTCAAATTCTCGAACTTCTTCTTGAGTTTCTTCATTCATGGTTGTATCATGAATTTTGGGTGCTTCCGATTCTTCAAGAACTTCAGCAGGTCTCTTTCTGGATTTGTTGTAAGCTATGTCTTCATCAAATGTCACATCCCTGCTGATGTCAATCTTTTTGAATCCTGGGAAGTATATTCTGTAAGTCTTCGAGCTTTCAGAGTATCCCACAAATATACCCTTCTTTCCTAAAGGATCTAATTTAGTCCTCTTCTCTTTTGGAATGTGTATGTACACTGGACAGCCGAATATTCTGAGATGGCTGACTTCTGGTTTCTTGCCGGAGAAGACTTCTTCAAAAATCTTGTTCTCGAGTACTTTGTGTGGAGTACGGTTCTGTACATACACCGCTATTCTGGTAGCTTCTGCCCAAAGATGCATAGGAAGATCTTGATCATGAAGCATTGCTCTTGCAGCTTCCATGATAGTTCTATTCTTCCTTTCTGCAATCCCATTTTGTTGTGGATTATAAGGAGTGGACAACTCCCTCTTAATCCCTGAGTCTTTGCATAGCTCTTTGAATTCATTTGAAGTGAATTCTCAGCCATTATCTGATCGAAAGGTCTTGATCTTCTTTTCAGTGTGATTCTCGATCAAGGCTTTGAATTCCTTGAACTTGCTGAATACTTCATCTTTGTTCTTCATGAAGTAAATCCATGTCTTCCTAGAAAAGTCATCAATAAAAGAAACATAATATACATACCCGCTTAGTGAGCTTGATGACATAGGACCGCATACATTGGAGTGGGTGATTTCCAAGATTCCTTTTGCTTTGCTTTTGCTACTTGGAAATGTCTTCTTTGTATTCTTTCCTTTCGCACATCCTTTGCAGACCCCATCATGTTTTGCTTGTATTTCTGGAAGACCTTCAACAGCTTTGCTTGCCAGTGGTAGTGCTCTGTAATGCACATGTGCAAGCCTTCTATGCCAAAGCTCATTTGGCTCAACTGTGTCATGGACCAAGTCTTGTTCTGGATGGCCCTTTAATTTGTACAATTCTCCTTCTTGTTCTCCAATCACTACCTCATCATCTATAGTCTTTCCTTTTGGCCACACGATGACTTGACCATCTATAAATGCAACCCTCATGCCTTTTGCATCTATTGCAGATATAGAGAGAAGGTTCTTCTTAAGACCTAGTACGAACAATACATCTTGCATCTTCATAGACTTTCCAGAGTCTAGTTTATAGGAGGATTCCCCACTACCTTTTATTGGATATTGGTAGTCATCTCCAAGCTTCACCTTGTGAGGTGATTCATGTTCTGAAAGTTTTACAAAGGACTCTTTGAATCCTGTCATATGTTTGGAAGCCCCACTGTCTATAAGCCAATCATTGCTTCCATGTGTGATGTTTCCCATGAGAGCAGAAATCAAGACGTATTCTTCTTCACTAGAAGAGTCTTCACTTTCATATCTGGTTCTTTTCTTCGATGGTTCATCATCCTCTGCAGCATGAGCATGATGTCTTCTCGTGTTGCTCTTTTTCTTATTCTGTCTTTTAGGACAATCTCTTGCAAAGTGTCCTACTTCATCACATGTATAACATCTGATTCTAGACATGTCTTTTCTAGAGATATTTTTAGAGAAATGCTTACCTCTAGAGTGATGAGAACTTCTTTTGGTTTTCTTGGAGTGAACTGTGAGACCTTGATCTTCATTTCCCATCTTTTCTTCTCGAGCTGTTATCCGAGCTTCTTCTTGAGAGCATTCTTCCCACATTCTGCTGAACTTGACTAACTTCTTTCTAGCACATATCTCTTGAATAAAGGAGTCCTATGATCTAGGGAGACCATTCAAGGTGGTCATCACAATCTCTGCATTTTCCACTTCTTCATCTACTGCTTCTAGCTGTTCCTTGATCTGAGAGACCCTTGTAAAGTAAGACTGGATGGTCTCAGCGTTCTGGATCTTTACATTCTTCAGTTGGTTTCTCAGAGTCATCTTTCAGTTTATGTTCTTCCCTTCAAACAATTTGGTTAGGACATCAAACATAGCTTTAGGTGTCTTAAGGGAGGACACCTGTGGTATGAGGTGATCCTTGATAGAATCAGCAATGATCCTCTTTGCCATAACCAACTTCTTCTTATGTAAGGCCTTTGCCTCATCTCCCTCTGGAACTGGAACCTCCTCATTGATATAGGAGTCCAACTCATTTTCTTCCAGGACCAAGGAGATCTTATACTTCCAGGCTCGGAAGTTATTAGCTCCCTCAAGCTTTTCATCAAGCTTGGTATCATGAGACATCTTAACTGAGAACCTCAAATGGAAATACAAAAGATTTAGATCTTACCAGGTCAAGATGTCAGATCTGGATTTGGAGCTGAAATCCTGCAGTGCTAGTTCAGGAGCAGATTAGGGTTTTTTCTTTTCTTGAGTTCTGTCCAACCAAATGCTTTGAATTTGATCCTTAACTTCGATTTTGGGGAGGAGATCAATCCAGGCCTGGGCTCACTGAAAAATTCCTTTTCTGTGAAAAGCCCTAATTTTCGGCAGTAGTGTCGGGTCCAAAACTGAAAAACCTCAGAATTGGATTCTGCTTCGACAGAAAGATACGCCCTAGGGAGGAGAGTTATTCCAACCTTATTTTGCTGAAAATCTGTGGAGAGAAATCCACAAAGTAGGAAACCCTAGTTCCTGCAGCTGCACAGTGTCTTCTTCTCAGGTTAGCTCTGATACCATGTTAGTTTTTATCGTAATCAAGCTAGCATTATGTTAGGATCTTTAACTGAGAGAACAACAAGTACAACAATCAAACACAAGAGACAATGAACACAGTGTTTTTCCTCGGGGAAACCATAAATGGAGAAAACCACACAACTTCCTCAGAGATAGAATCAGCACCAAAAGTAAAACCCCCAAAACAGTAAGATGATCTCCCAGCAGCAGTAACTCTTTCTTCCTTGCCCCAGTGTCTTTCTTTTCCTCAGTTATGTGCTACAACTGAGTGTGGATGGGTGTGTGCTAAATAAAGAGGCTAGCTCTCTATTTATACTAATTCTCGACATGACTAAAACCCTACTAGGGCCGACCTCTCTAGGAGAGTCTAATAACCCTAGTGCCCTGGAACTGCGGGGACTTTAACCCTTAGACAATAGGAGGGTTACCCACAATGACTTGACATGACTTGTTTACATTACAGATCCTCCCGATAGGAACATTGGGGCATGACATGACATAAGTACATCACAAATACATCCCGGAATAAACATTGGGTTACAATACATAAGATATAGAAGTGAATACATTCCGAAGTTACATATTCATCAACAGACCATGGTTGGAGCAGCCAAGGTCATGCTATTTGATCAGGGATTACCACTATTTCTCTGGGTTGAGGCATACAGGACTGCAGTTTACATTCAAAACAGGTGTCCCCACACAACTTTGGGGAGGAAGACACCAGAGGAGGTCTTCATAGGCTCTAGTCCAGATGTGAGTCACATTTGCATATTCAGAAGTGTCTGTTATTGTCATGTTCATGCTGACAATAGGAAGAAGCTGGACCCTTCTGGAGAGAAGGGGTTAGTTGTTGGATACAACGAGACTTCGAAGGCATATAGAGTTTACATTCCTGCTTCCAAGAAGATCATTGTGAGCAGGGATGTCCAGTTCGATGAGGACAGGGCCTTGCGGAGATCTATGGACTTACCAGCAGAGCAGTAGACAACACAGGATTTAGGGGTCAAGTTGAAGGAGCCAGAGGTACAGGTACAGGTACAGACATAGAGAACAGGTTCTGGTGGTCAAAGAGAGTCAGGTGGAAAGGATCCTATAGTCATTGACTTGGAGGATGAGCTACAGCAGGAGACAGCTATCTAGCAGCCGCAACAAGTTGACACTAGGCCAAGGCCTAAGTGGTTTAGGTCCACAGTACAGGATTCTAGGCAGGTTGATCCTCCACAGAGATCTTTTAGACGAAGCGTACCACCAGAGAGGGTTAGTTACATGGCACCGATGACAGAGTTGATTCACTTTGAACCTTTCAGCTTCGGGAAGGCTGCACAACATGATGTGTGGCAGGAGGCTATGGTTGAGGAGTATGACTCCATTATGAAAAAATAGGTATGGAAGGTTGTGTCAAGGCCACAAGAGAAAAAGTTGGTGGGATCCAGATGGTTCTACAAGGTGAAGCATGCAACAGACGGAAGCATGGAGAAGTACAAGGCACGCTTCGTGGCAAAGGGGTTTTCACAGAAGGAGGATATTAACTATGAGGAAACCTTCGCCCTTGTTGCCAAGTATTCTTCCATTCAGACCATTATCTCACTAGCAGCTGAGATGGGTTGGTGTGTCCATCAGATGGACGTCAAGACTGCCTTCCTCAACGGAGTGATAGAGTAGGAGGTGTATATTGAGAAACCAAAGGGGTTTGATGTGGAGAATAGGGAGACGCATGTATGCAGACTGCATCGAGCTCTTTACAGGCTCAAGCAGGCACCTCGAGCATGGTACTCAAGGATTGACAACTATCTATGGGAGATGGGATTTCAACGAAGTGAGGCTGACCACAACTTGTACTTCCTAACAGGTGAGGTGCCTCCCATACTGGTCTTATATGTGGATGATCCCTTTTTGACAGGAGATGAGAGGCTGATTGGAAACTGCAAGTCCAATCTTGCAGTGGAGTTTGAGATGAAAGACCTTGGGCTGATGCATTACTTTCTGGGCTTGGAGGTTTGGCAGAGAGATGGATGCTTCTTCATTGGACAGGGGAAGTATGCAGTTGAGATCTTGAAGAGATTCAAGATGGAGGACTGCAAGCCTATGGACATACCTCTAGTTTCCAACTGGAGGAAGATTGATGTATCAGGATCACACGGATTTGATCCTACCTTGTATCGCTGACTTATCGGATCACTTATGTATCTAGTCAACACACAGCCAGACATTAGCTTTGTAGTCAACTCTTTGATCTAGTTCATGGCAGACCCTCAAAGAGTGCATTGGACGGCTGCGAAGCACATACTTCGCTACATCAAAGGTACAATGGAGTATGGATTGGTTTATGAGCGCATGGGGAGAGTATAGTTAGCAGGATTCACGAATGCTGACTGGGCAGGATGTGTAGAGGACATGAAGAGTACTTCAGGTTGCCGTTTCAGCATTGCATCAAGGGTTGTGTCTTGATTTAGCAGGAAGCAGAAGTCAGTTGCATTGAGCTCAGCAGAGGCTGAGTACATGGCAGCCAACATGGCTGCTTGTGAGGGTATATGGCTGAGGAAGTTACTTGTAGGGTTGTTTGAGTGTGAGCTAGAGGCTATAGTAGTTCACTGTGACAACCAAAGAGGCATCAGGCTATCTGAGAATCGGTGTTCCATGACCGGAGCAAACACATAGACATCAGGTAACACTTCTTGAGAGATTGTGTTCAGAGGGGAACCATTCGGTTGGAGTACATACAGACAGATGAGTAGGTGGCGGACATTTTCACAAGGCACTTTGCAAACATAGTTTTGTGAAGTTCAGGGATAAGTTGGGGTTGCTACCGAATCCCTTCCTCGTTGAGAGGGAGTGTTAAATTAGCAACAACAAGGAAGGTCTTTTTGCATGCAAGTGTCCTTGCATGCAGAAGACTCTAAAACAGGAAACCAGTTGTATTTAATTATTTTTCCTAAGTTTATTTTTGAAAAATAATTAAAGTGATCTAATTAATTATTGACTTTAAGTGAAAGTGAAATTAGGGTTTTCGCTTTACCTAAAGTTATATAAGAGAGGTCAATTGGTTGAGAGGACACACACTTGTATTCCGACAGAGACAGGATACAGACAGGGAGAAATTCAGAAAGAAGATTTAGCTAGGAAGATAGAGGATCGAGAAGCAGGTTCACCGAGTGGACAAAACCCACACAGGTCGACGGGCAAGAGCTGCAGAGGGAGGTCGTACTATTCCATACAGCTGTCATATAGACCATACAGATTCCGTACAACAACCGTACGACTGTATTGATCCACACGTGTGAGGCCGTACAACTCGGCCATACACTCTTGCAAGAGGGTGTCGAGGTTTAGCTGGGGGTTTGTCCAGTGATTCTGCCATGTAGCTGCATTCGCTAGGTTTGGCTAAATTTGTGGTGATTGTAACGTTCCATATTTTCTCATAATAAAATCTATATCTGACTGTTGCATCGGTTTTCCAATCTTGGGTTTTTTCGGGGGTTTTCATACCCAAAATAATTATGTCATTATTGTGATGTGATGTTGTGATTTATTTCTCAGTTTTACATTCTGCTGCATACTTTAAAAGATATCCGTGTGTGGTTATCAACAAAGATCTTTCATGCACCGTTAGCCCTAGTTTGAATATTAAACGAAAATTTACATGCCAGTCCTTGAAGAACAAAGGCCTAACAATGGACTCATTATTCCATATTCATCCATAGCTTCACAGATAAATACCTATAAAACAATAAAAGAAACCATGACCTGTAACTCAAAGTTAATGAGCTCTCTACTGTCCATGAAGAGATAATCATTTCCTGTTTCCCACAATGTTCAAACTTTCTAGCTTAGTTGTCCAATATCAAACCAGCAGATGCCACTTTCAGTTTTATGAGGTCAATTTTGAGAAATTAACCATATATTATCTTTCTCAAAATATTTCAGCAAAGAAAAAGGACAATCATAAAATAAATGGTGGAGACTTTGAGAGACCCAAGATTATCACAAACACTACAACAATTAGATTTAATTCCTCTTTACTCCAACACTTAATGGATACTCCTTTTTTATTCCATAGTTAATAGAAAGGGAAAGCAAAAATTTCAGACATGCTCCTCTTTTTTTTGAACATTCTTCTTTTAAACTTTTATAAAAGAAATTACAAAAAGAACTTGGCACCAGAGCAAACATCCACAAGCACAAGCAAACTATAAACAGGGACCCCCTAGATTAACAAGCAACAAAGCCAAAAGAAACCGTCCCTTTACAAAGCACCAAACACATACAAGGGAGCAACATGCATCTGAAGATATTCAATACCCCATGAACAATGGATAAAGGATGCAGGAATGACACACTCCTGAAGCTGTAAACAAAGAACCAAGTACAAGCCCTAGGATCCCATTCCAGGTCTAGGGCACAGACAAAGGGCACCAGAGTCTAATTAGGGTTGGAGGTGGAGATAGCAAAACTAACTACCAATCCACAACAAAATCTGGATCTACGATTAGAAACTAGCCAAACACGAACTGGGTTGTGCTCTCGGGCCACCAGAAGAGAACAATATACCATAACAGATCCAATCAATGATTAGGATGGTCGTCATGATCCACAACTCAACCTTCACTTTCCAGCTCCCTGTCAGAGCTGGTACACACATGTTACAACCAGAGTTGAAACTCTACCATGATCCTCATCAACAAACAAGCAAATAGCTATCATAGTCGAAGTACTTATAGCATAGCCTCTCCTGCACCAGATCCATGTGATCTTGGGGAACACAATCACCACAAAGCTGAGACAACATAGATTTAGCCACCATAGATAGAAAAAAATAAAACGAGTCAAGAGCCCACACAATTCTCTATAGATGTTTTTCCTCTGCTCTCCAACCCCATACCATTGCCTTCCTGCACATTCTAGTCACCTATAGGCCACTCTTGACCTTTGGAGGATAAAACCCTAATAGGGTTTGGGGCAAGGAAGACAAGAGAGAGAGCGAGGAGAGAGCCTCTCCCCCTCGCTCTCAATGCATCACCTATTGATAGTCACATTCAGAATAGTAATATTTTTCAGCATACTCATCTTTGGACTTCAAATATCATAACAATGTGATCTAACAAAGGATTATAATATGGAACCGAACAAGTAGCTAGCTTCAAATGCTTTTGGCTTCTAGGCAATCCAAAGAGACGTTTAACCAATTCTTTCTTTTGACGGGGAGGACAAGAAAGCCCCGTAAAACAAGATTATGCAAGACTTGCTTTCTTCAGGTGGAAATTGATAGATTGATAACCAGGGAAGAGTCCTTAATTAGTGAGGAGCTATAACCATGCCTTTTAAAGCCTAAGTATCAAATTGTTTCTAGTATCATTAACTCCCAACCTCTTTTTGAATATTGATAAGATCACGGACCTTGAGTGAAGGACTTGATAGAACTTGTGAGTGTCAAACACAAAATAGGCTTACTAAATTTCCTTCACCAGTGAGTTTAGATTGGTCCCTCAATTAAGCCACTTATTATAAACAAATCCTCTTCAATTATAAGCTTTTGAGGATATTTTGCTTTATCTGAATTTGGAAAGCTCTTACCCCTCTTTAGAGTATACCAATCCTTCCATGTCTGATACTCAAGGTCTCTAAGCTCTACCCACAAGGTGACTGCATTTCTACTCATTCTCTTGGCTAGGTATCTGGGCTAGTGAGCAATTGTCATGCTGAAATATTTCCAAGACCAAATTGACATGTTGTTGACCAGATTTTATGAATGAGTTCAACTACGGAAAATCAACCCACACAAGTTGCTTACTGTAGCTTCCGGTGTGTTTGGGTTAGCTGATTTTCACAGGTTTTGGTACTGCTACCATTAGGTTATAACTCTCTTAAGGAGAGTTATCTAAACTTTAACCTAGAAAAGTATAATCTAAACTACTTAATGTTACTGAATTTTAATTAACACAACTAAAACTATTAAAACATAAATATTAATCTATAAGTTAATATTAAGCTATTTGTAAAAATATATCTATTTAACAACTAAATTCTTTTTAGCAGCTACTAATTGAATTTAAATTTAATTATGCCTAATTGATATTTTTTTTATGCTCTCTTAAGAAGTCTTTCAATTTTTTGAAATATTTCCTAGGAATAAGAAAATCGAAACTCAACTAACAACTATTAAATTAATAATATAAAATTTAAACTAAAAAGGAAAATTTAATCTAAATTATCTATCCTATCTTGGTCAAGCATTGATTGTAAATTGTGTTAACAGTTATTAACTATTTAACAATAGAAATTTTAATAAATATAACTATGACAGTAAAAACTAATCACAATTATAATTAAAATCACTGTTTATTGTAAAATAGATTATGATTAAAGAGATACTAATAAATAATTATTAATATCTTAAAATCATAATAATAAGAAATTAACACATAACACTTTAATGTCAGAATCTTAAAATTATTAAACTAATTGATGGAATACTTGCAAAAACACAAAGTAAATCAATCAATCAATTTATTCATGCATAACTTAATCAAATTATTCAGCAAACATAATAAAATGATTAAAAAACATTATATGTGAGTCATTTGAACAGAATCCATACAATCATATCGTAGTATAACTGTACATGGATAAATATGAGAAAATCAAATATATATATTTTAAAAACCAAAACGAAATGATACCAGTCTTGAAATTTGTGCTTGAAAATATCCTTAGAAGAAAACTCCAACAGAATACTTGGAGCAAGTATTTTTATTTCAACATAGAATTTTCTCTGTCGTCCTATCCTCTTGGCGGTGTCTCATATTCATTCGGCAAATGAAAATCTTACAAAATAGAAAACAAAATAAAGAAAACAAACTCTCTCTTTTCTTCTGCCGAGGCCCCCCAACAACTGATATCTTGCTCTTTTTATAAGCAATGAATGTTTGTTTAACACCCTCTCAGGCATAAAATATTCAATCTCCCTTTTTCTTTGATGAGTTATTGAATCTATCTCCATCGTGCTCGCAATCTGGTGTAACTTTCCTATTTGCTAGCAAACAGATCCAGTGGTATTCGGGTTCAAAATGATTTCGTCTCCTTTTCTGTTCTGGTAACACCCTTTCCCACGACCAAATATGCACATCAATAAATATATTAAATAACAATCCCAAATGCAGTGCATGAATGCGTAACAGTTTAAGAAAAGAGAAGAATAATTTAAAAATGAATGCATGAAATATTTATGTGGAATAGTACGAAAAATAATAATAAACTTCCCTTTTCAACTCGTGCTCTCTAGATATGTAGTTTGTTACCATGAAAGCTCGGTGTTATCAACTATTTTGTATCATAGTTGAACCTCCTATTGAGCTGCCATTTGATGAGCATGGCCAATGTTCATGTTCAGTGTAGCAGAAGTTCAGAATGTTTTTCCTAGCCAATTTTGGCTAGTCACTTTTATTTTTATGTTGAAATGACCATGCCCCATGGGGTTTTTGTAATAAAGTGTGCTAGTAGGGGTTTTGAGTGGCTTGGTCCCCTAAGACATAAAATTTCAATTAAGGTATTCCAGGGAGTTTTTCCCCTTATCAATTATGCTTTGTCTATAGCCAAGTATAATCGATAAGGTTTTCTACCGCTTCCTCCAAAGTCAGAATGCCAATTTTGAATTTTGGGCCTTTGAGGGATTATTAGAGTCCAACTAGTAAATATGAACCTACTATGCACTATTGGTATGTTCTATGGTCATTTTCTAAGCCCCGGAATGCTTTAAAAATTTGTCAAAATTTTTTTTTACTGACGGCGTTGAGTTTTTTAATTTTTATTTTTTGACTGTAGGGAATTAATTAAAATTTTCAATTAAGTAAATCATTTTGACCATGGTTTAATTGAAAATTTTCAATTTGTAATAATTAAGTGGTTTGGGGATGTTTTTGGCAAATAAACACTTATTTTCTAAGCCAAAACACTCATTTAACCCCTAGACACACTTATCCTAAGTTTCGGACTATTATTTGGCCTTATAATTAATTTTTTCTCAAAAAACCCAAAAAATGAGAAATATTAATTAAAATAATAAAAAATAATAAATTGGAGAAAATCAAAATATCTTCAAAAAAGACCAAATTGAATAAGATTAAGAACTAATTAGCTCGGCACAGAACATTTATGATGATTCGAATCAATATCGGTTAGTTTCAGATCAAGTATCGAGTGTAGCAGTTGAACTATCAGTCAGAAATTCACCCTCTTTGGCTAAATTCGTTTCTGGTTGAAGTGTGGGTTATCTATTGACTGGGTGATCATTACGAGGGAGGATGAGCCACCTCACCCCCCCTCATTACTCCAACACTCAGTTGCAGCTCAGTTCAACTCCAAATCATCATGTCGAGCTTAGTCAATCAAGAGATTCACTCTGGTGTTACTCTTAGGCCAGATTTAGGGTTTTAAGCCCTATCTTTCTTTTCTTTTGGTATAAATAAAGGCTCTTCTTCCTCATTCTGGACGGAAGCAAGGGACCTCTGCTCATATGAGTTGTAATTGTTTATCTTTTGATGGAATAAAGTTGAGTCTTTGGAGGACAAATCTGCTGGTGTAATACTCTTTCATGGTGAATGTTAGGTTTTAACCGAGGTGATATCTATTTAGTTATGTTTGTGGCTCATGCAATTTTGAATATCTAGCGTAGAAGTTTATATTCCAATCCATAGAATAGGCATTTGAATCTCAATTTGCTTATTTATGTGTAATCATTTAAGATTCAAGAGTTATACTTTGTAGTCGGTAATACTTTTATGCTTTTGGTTTTAGGTGATTTCCATACTAGATTTGATCTTTGCATGAAGGTTTCTTGTGTAGCTTTGCAGATCACCGACGGTGGAGTAAGATTGGAGCTCGGTTGCATCTTGTCTTCTTCATTGCTTCACTTTGGATCTAACTTGTTTACCATGTAGACACCCTCCTCCTCAACCTTGTTCAAAGCTTGAAGCTTGAGCTCTTTCTCTTCCTTCTCAATGAAAAAAGGACAAAAACACTCAACCTAAATCTCTTTTCTTTTAAATTGTTTTGTTTTTTGTTTGCAAGTTAAAAGTTGATCATTAAAGATTTTTCATTTTTCATTTTACTTGTTTCATTTAAGATCTAAGAAATGGCTGGAATTTTACATCTTAAGGCTTAGATCTAGTTTCCATTTACGTTACCATTTTGAGGTAAAATTTGCAAAATCTTTTCCAAGTGTTGAAGGTGTAGATTATTAGTTTATTTTTGCATTTAACACACTGATTTGCTATTGAAAGCTTGCTGGTTTTTAGCAGGTATACGAAAAAAGAGAAGGATGTGCTGTCGAAATTTTGAGTTTCAAGCCACCCAGAGCGTCCATATTCGATTTTGTCTTCCCCCTTCTTCATTCCCTTGTTATCACGACACTTTAGGGCCTTTTTTTACCCTAATTTTCAGGGCTCAAAGGGCACTATTTATTTCAAAGCATTGTAAAAGGTTTAATAAAAAGCAAGTGGGACAAAGACCCCCGCACCCCTCTTCCCCCAGTTGGGGGAAGCCTGTATCGCCCCTTTTGCTTTCTTTTTCTGTTTTAGTTTTGCATGCATAATAATTGTTTAGAGTAGTTTAGTTTGTTTTTGCTTTCATAAAAAAGAAAAGAAAAACTTTGTTTAGTTTAGTTTTACTTTCGCATTTTTTGCTTTATATAAATTGCAAAAGGTAAAAATAACCAAAGCCTCTTGAATCTCACTGCAAAGTGGATCAAGAGCACTCTCTATCGGAGAGGTTTAATTTCTTTAGATTAGTTTTGTTTATCATTTTGTTAAGTAATAAAAGGAATCCAAAATATCTTGAATCTCATCGAAAGGTGGATCAAAAGTGCTCTCTGTCGGAGAGTTTACTGTTAGTTTTAATTTTTCATATTTATTTGTTTATTTAATCAATCTGACCGTTGCTCTCCTGAGTACCCGAAAGGTGAAAGAGACTCTTCGGTTGTCATCTAAACAACCCATTGTTATATCTCTAATAAAATAAACCAAGACTCCTTCCCCGTATGCTCTACACCGCTGTAGCTTGTCTGATCAGTTGGTTGTATCAGAAAGGGATACGAGCTACTAGATTTAATAGGGAAATCCACACAATTCATTTTCTCGAGAACTTAGGAGGTTGCAAAGGATAAGAACTACAGAGTCAGGGGGCTACTCCAAGCAAGTTCATTCTCACCCCATTGGACACTTGGTATTACCGCTTTAGCACTCAGTTCAAAGGGATTTAATTTGTTGGGCCAAACCCACAATTAACCCACGCCCTTAATTATTCATTTAATAATCTAAAATTTACCAACCGAGACACGGCAATACTTTCACTGAGACTACACTAACAACCCACATTTGCAAGAACTCTTTTCATTTTGGCAGTGGTCTATCTTGTTCTTTTTGTATAAGTGAATCACACAAATGTGTCATTGAATATTGTGTATTTAATTTGAGTTAAAGTGTTGCTAAGGTTAAATATTGTTTGCAGTAATTGGTAATCTTTAATTTCATCCATTTCATATTGATGCCTAGTTTTAGTCTTTTCTTTTGTAGACTAAAAACCATAGATTTTCTTCTAGTAGGGACCACCCCCCTTGGCTTCGTTAGGAGTTAGCCTAAACAGAGGAGTTGGGATGAAGTGACAACACCTGGATCTTTACTTGCCCCCAAGGCCACACCTTTCCCACTTGAAAAACAACAGTTCAAAATATCTCTGCTAACGGTGTGCTTTCGGCGGACAACATCTCTGTTTCGGACATCCATGTTTTGTTTCGAGAAAAATTTGAAAACTCTGAAAATAATAACTGTTTCCTTACCACGATGAACGAGTACTTTACTCAGTTAGACTTCTCTCAGATAGCAGGTCAACCCCATGAGGTTACTGAAAAGGCCATTGATAAGCTTGTCACTTTCAAAGGCATTGATGCCTCTACCTTTGCTGAGCAACATCTCAGATATTTTTCAAAACACTGTGGTGCCTATGTTAAGGGTGTTGACAAATAAGATGTATACACGACTCTGTTTGCTTTATCTTTGGATGGTAAAGCTGGAAACTGGTATGACAACCTGGCAAACAATGCATTTGCTACCATGGTAGCCTTCAAGACTACTTTCCTCAACAAATTTGGTAGTAAAAAAGAACCTAGACATCTAGTGGCAACCTTAACCAGTATGAAGAAATCTGATACGGAAACCATGGATGAATTCAACGATAGGTTCACAGAGTTATCAAATTCCATCCCTGCTACTTATGCTCCTCCTGCAGCTTCCACTTTGGATTATTACATAGAAGCATTAAGTGGCAAAATCCAGTATCAGATAAGAGACAAGGATCCCACCACATTGCTTGAAGCTCAAGGTTTGGCTATCAAAATTGACAAAAACATGCAGTCTTTAGGAGAGTCTAACCTTCCTGGTTATTCAAGGCCCTCAACTCCTTTGAAGGAAGAGGATCTTTATAAAAAACAAATGATGGAAATGAAGGAGAGACTTGAAAGAATGGAAGATAAACATCTGGCCAAGATGAAAGAGATACAGAACAAAGTTATCAGTATGGAGAGGGCACAATCACAACCTGTCCCAAGAACATCCCCTCCAAAGGTAAACTAGCAAAGGAAAGCACCCAACCATGAATTGAGGCCTCCTCATCAATTAGAAGCTGCTAACATGGTTGAACCTTACACACCATTTTGTAGGGCATGTGAAGACTTTCATGAGGAATCCTCTTGCTATCATGCATGCTATGTTCAGGAGCATGGTTTTCCGGAGGGTCGTAGTCCTAAAGCATCATCAAGCAAGCCAGAGTATATAAACTATGTAGGTGACATGCATAATATTTTCAGAGAAAGTTGAAGAGAGGCAAAACAATATTCAAGAGAGCCCGATTACATTAACATAGTTGGGCAGCTCCATCCTGTCACCATAGAAACTTGGATCCAAGCGAGAGAGTACAGTCAAGAGCATGATACAAGTGATGAAGAGTCCCTTACACCTGACGTGGATGATGACTACGAGACTTTAATTGAAAATCCAATCTTAGAAGTTTTGTGTGATGGGAATCCTCCATGCTTTCCACCTGATGACAAATATTTGGAAAGTTGGGTCCCTTTGTGATATCTTTGAAACCCGGCTTTTTGAAGAAGATTGTTTTGAGCAGAATGAGGAGGGTAGCCAAGGACTTGATACCAGTGATGAGGCATCTCTCATATCTGACATAGATGGTGATGATGACTATTGGACTTTTATTGAAAATCCAACTTATGATACTTTTGAAAATATTTGTGAGAATCCCATCTATGAAGTGTCCAGCGAGGGGAGTTTTTATTCTGAAACTTATGAAAGTTGTAAATAAGAGCAGTCGGAGTTTTCCTATGATCAGTCAGAGTTGTATTTGAGTATCTATAACGAGGACTTGGAGAAGCAGTGCAGTGAAGAATCAGATGGGGTGCAACTAGCTGAAGTTTTTCCTTGGCCATCTTCTTCACACATAGATGTTCCTTATGATTTGGAGCCGTTTTGGTCTTACACACAGAGTTATCAACAGATAATCCATTTTGATGAGTATGATGATTAGCCTCATCATACAAATTTTTACATCAGTCCTATCCAATCTTGGATGGGATAATCCTGCAGGAGCACCTACCAGTCTGGGAAGAAGTTCGATGACATTATTCATGCTTATGATTCTCCATCCAGCCCGCCCATTCTGGATCATCACGCAGGTTTGCAATTTTTGGAAATTGTGTCCTTACTTTGGCTGGTAACCAAAGACAAGGCAAAACTTTTTTACATTAATAAAATGCTTAGGTGGCTACACTGGATTTATGATTACACCTGACCTTTTTTATATCATGCTTAGAGTAGGAAAATAAGTTCCTTAAAGTGAGCATTTACTTTAGCATTTTCTTTCTGTACTTGGGAATAAATAAAATTTTCAGTTAAGTTTTGTCATTCCTTTGAATAAAACAACTTTTGGATCATTGGCTCTTTTTCATAAAACTTGTGCTACTGAGGTTTTCTTGTCAAGTTGAGATGTTTTTACAGGATATAGAAACCAGAGATTCTGGTGTTCTCGTATGCTCTCCTTGCATAAGAGATTAGATCGAGTACACGTCCCGCAGTTGGAGCCAGATGTTATCAACTATTTTGTATCATAGTTGAACCTCTTGTTGAGCCGCCGTTTGATGAGCATGGTCAATGTTCATGTTCAGTGCAGCAGAAGTTCAGAATGTTTTGCCTAGCCAATTTTGGCTAGTCATTTTTATTTTTATGTTAAAATGACCATGCCCCATAGGGTTTTTGTAATAAAGTGTGCTAGTAGGGGTTTTGAGTGGCTCGGTCCCCTAAGACATAAAATTTCAACCAAGGTATTCCAGAGAGTGTTTTTGCTTATCAATTATGCTTTGCCTATAGCCGAGTATACTCGATGAGGTTTTCTCCCGCTTCCTCCAAAGCTGGAATGCCCGATTTTGAATTTTGGGCCTTGAGGGATTATTAGAGTCTAACTAGGAAAATATGAACCTACTACACACTATTGGTATGTTCTATGATCATTTCTTAAGCCCCGAGATGCTTTAAAAATTTGTCAATTTTTTTTTTAACCGGCAGCGTTGAGTTTTTTAATTTTTATTTTTTGACTATAGAGAATTAATTAAACTATTTTGACCATGGTTTAATTGAAAGTTTTCAATTTGTAATAATTAAGTGGTCCGGGGGTGTTTTTGGCAAATAAACATTTATTTTCTAAGTCAAAACACTCATTTAACCCTTAGACACACTTATTCTAAGTTTCGGACTATTATTTGGCCTTATAATTAATATTTTCTCAAAAAACGCAATAAATGAGAAATATTAATTAAAATAATAAAAAATAATAAATTGGAGAAAATCAAAATATCTCAAAAAAAGACCAAATTGAATAAGATTAAGAGCTAATTAGCTCAGCACGGAACATTTATGATGATTCCAATCAATATCGGTCAATTTTAGATCAAGTATCAGAGTGTAGCAATTGAACTATCAGTCAGAAATTCACCCTCTTTGGCTAAATTCATTTTTGGTTGAAGTGTGGGTTATTTATTGGCTGGGTGATCATTACGAGGGAGGATGAGCCACCTCACCCCCCCTCATTACTCCAGCACTCAGTTGCAGCTCAGTTCAACTCCAAATCATCATGCCGAGCTTAGTCAATCAAGAGATTTCACTCCGGTGTTACTCTTAGTCCGGATTTAGGGTTTTAAGCCCTATCTTTCTTTTCTTTTGGTATAAATAAAGGCTCTTCTTCCTCATTCTGGACGGAAGCAAGGGACCTCTGCTCATATGAGTTGTAATTGTTTATCTTTTGATGGAATAAAGTTGAGTCTTTGGAGGACAAATTCGCTGGTGTAATACTCTTTCATAGTGAATGTTGTTTTTTAACCGAGGTGATATCTATTTAGTTATGTTTGTGGCTCATGCAATTTTGAATATCTAGCTTAGAAGTTTGTATTCCAATCCATAGAATAGGCATTTGAATCTCAATTTGCTTATTTATGTGTAATCATTTAAGATTCAAGAGTTATACTTTGTAGTCGGTAATACTTATATGCTTTTGGTTTTATGTGATTTCCATACTAGATCTGATCTTTGCATGAAGGTTTCTTGTGTAGCTTTGCAGATCACCAACGGTGGAGTAAGATTGGAGCTCGGTTGCATCTTGTCTTTTTCATTGCTTCACTTTGGATCTAACTTGTTTACCATGCAGACACCCTCCTCCTCAACCTTGTTCAAAGCTTGAAGCTTGAGCTCTTCCTTTTCCTTCTCAACGAAAAAATGACAAAAACACTCAACCTAAATCTCTTTTCTTTTAAATTGTTATGTTTTTTGTTTGCAAGTTAAAAGTTGATCATTAAAGATATATCATTTATCATTTTACTTGTTTCATTTAAGATCTAAGAAATGGCTAGAATTTTACATCTTAAGGCTTAGATCTAGTTTCCATTTGCTTTAGCATTTTGAGGTAAAATTTTGCAAAATCTTTTCCAAGTGTTGAAGGTGTAGATTATTAGTTTATTTTTGCATTTAACACACTGATTTGCTATTGAAAACTTGCTGTTTTTTAGTAGATATACGAAAACGAGAAAGATATGCTGTCGAAATTTTGAGTTTCAAGCCACCCGGAGCGTCCATATTTGATTTTGCCTTCCCCCTTCTCCATTCTCTTGTTATCCCGACACTTTAGGGCCTTTTTTGACCCTATTTTTAAGGGCTCAAAGGGAACTATTTATTTCAAAGCATTGTAAAAGGTTTAATAAAAAGCAAGTGGGATAAAGGCCCCCTCTTCCCCCAGTTGGGGGAAACGTGTATCGCCTCTTTTGCTTTCTTTTTTTGTTTTAGTTTTGCATGCATAATAATTGTTTAAAGTAGTTTAGTTTGTTTTTGCTTTCATAAAAAGAAAAGAAAAACTTTGTTTTGTTTAGTTTTACTTTCGCATTCTTTGCTTTATATAAATTGCAAAAGGTAAAATAACCAAAGCCTCTTGAATCTCACTGAAAAGTGGATCAAGAGCACTTAGATTAGTTTTGTTTATCATTTTGTTAAGTACTAAAAGGAATCCAAAATCTCTTGAATCTCATCTTTTCAGATTTATTTGTTTATTTAGTCAATCCGACCGTTGCTTTCCCGAGTACCCGAAAGGTGAAAGAGACTATTCGGTCGTCATCTAAACAATCCATTGTTACATCTCTAATAAAATAAACCAAGACTCCTTCTCCGTATGCTCTACACCGCTGCAACTTGTCTGATCAGTTGGTTGTATCAGAAAGGGATACGGGCTACTAGATTTAATAGGGAAATCCACACAAGTCATTTTCTCGAGAACTCAGGAAGTTGCAAAGGGTAAGCACTACAGAGTGAGGGGGCTACTCCAAGCAAGTTCATCCTCGCCCCGTTGGACACTTGGTATTACCACTTTAGCACTTAGTTCGAAGGGATTTGACTTGTTGGGCCAAACCCACAATTAACCCACGCCCTTAATTATTCATTTAATAATCTAAAATTTACCAACCGAGACACTGCAGTACTTTCACTGAGACTACACTAACAACCCACATTTGCAAGAACTCTTTTCATTTTGGCACTGGTCTATTTTGTTCTTTTTGCATAAGTGAATCACTTAAATGTTTCATTGAATATTGTGTATCTAATTTGAGTTAAAGTGTTGCTAAGGTAAAATCTTGTTTGCAGTAATTGGTAATCTTTAATTTCATCCATTTCATATTAACTCTTAGTTTTAGTCTTTTCTTTCGTAGACTAAAAACCATAGATTTTCTTCTAATAGGGACCACCCCCTTGGCTTCGTTAGGAGTTAGCCTAAACGGAGGAGCTGGGATTAAGTGACAACACCTGGCTCTTTGCTTGCCCCCAAGGCCACACCTTTCCCGCTTGGGAAACAACAATCCAAAAGATTTTTGCTGACGGTGTGCTTTCGGCAGACAACACTCAGTATCTTTATTTTACTTGCGAAATTGGTGGTAGCAGCTTTAGATGGCGCCTTCTTCTGCGAACTCAAGAATATCAGCTCTTCTTTCAAAGATGTGCACACAATGTTATCTTTTTCTGCAGATCAAACAGGGTTGTTAAAAATGGAGAACCCATTGGCGTGCTTTCATTCTTCATGAAGTATTTTGTTGAGGTTGCCACTTCCGGGCGATAAAAACTGCGCCTATTTCTCCATGAGCTCCATCTCTGTGTGATGGAGTTCCTTCAAAATCTGCAAATTTCATGTTCGTTATAACCGTGGAAGTTCAGTTCCTTATGAATTTGGAAACAGACAACTTATTGGCATGGTATATGTTGGATAATAACTCTCGATTCATTTATTTCATAGCCAAAGCATTTATTTATACATTTACAATGACTCTTGGGATCACAGATCCGAGAGTCTTTTCATCTTCCTATTATTTACACTAACGTATAATCCTGACGGATTATATTCCAACAATCCCCCCCTTAATCCGAAGGGGTGTTAGTAAGTCCGAGCATGATTCTAAATCTTTCAAACTTTTCTCGTCCAAGCGCTTTGGTGAAGATGTCTGCAACTTGATCATTTGTGGAACAATGTCGAAGATGGACTGTCTTGGCCTCT
>LPNX010506153.1:223216-259229 GCA_001517045.1 Pseudotsuga menziesii
GTCTTTGATGGAGTCCCATGAAGCCCAACACAGATCTGATGTGTGTCTAGCCTTTCCACAACGCTTGCACTGCAAATCTGATCTTTTGTTGGAGTTGTTTCTGCCTCCTCTTCCTCTGAAGTTTCTTCTTCCTCTGCCTCTCTTGCTGCTTTCTCCTTTGGGATGATCTTTGCCAGAGAGAGTGGCACCAATTACAGATGTTATAGATTGCATCTTTTGCAACTGCTAGTGTAATTTACAATAATGAACTTAATATGACAAACAGAATGAGATAATAGAAAAACAAAAACCTTGCAGGTCTACAGCCTCTGCCAAGGTGATTTACAATCTTAATATGCTGTCAATAAGTTCATAAGCAAATTTTTAGCACTAGAAGAACTGCTCAGCAATACGCCAAAGGAAATACCATTGTTTGTGAACTGTCACAAAATATAGGGTTTTGAATAGCACCAGTCAACGATCTCAGCTATATGAAAAAAGCAGGTCTAAGTCTCTGCTACTTTTTACAATACAGTCTATGTAGAATTACAGCTGCACTAACTAGAAACAATGTCTTCAATGAGCTCTCTTTACTATACAGTACAGTTTATATGGTAAGTGCACAGACTTCATAATGACCATACACAATTATGCAGCACTTCAAACTTAAATAGCAGTCACCTTGGAGGTCGTAGCAGTCTTCTAACCAGTCTTCAACAAACATTCAACACCAATGTGTCTTCATGAATCTATGGTGGTCGCAGCTCGTATCAAGTTCTTTGGAAGTAGATCAATCCATAAAGGCATGGTCAAGCACGCAGCAGCTCATCACAGGTTCAGTCTTCCACACGTACCACACCAACACTTCAGCAATCTTCTCAGTTGTGAACAGAAAACAGGAGAGAACGCCCACAATGGAAGGACAAAGGAGCAGGTCACAGCTTCCAGATTGAGAGAACGCCTCTTCAATGCGCAGCATATATACTCAATGCATATAAAAATATACAGTAGCCACGGCTCATTAAATATACAACGATCATGGCTCATACAGCGATTACATTATTCTCATTTCATTCACATTTGCAGAATTCCCACTCGCACTTCATGCAAATAAGAAGGCGTGATCCTATGCAGCCACACCATTCAAATAAGTCGCAGCATCAAAAGAATGTTTTGACACCACTTCAACGCACATAATACAAGAGCAGTCATGCTCCATGCAGTAGTGACGATGGAGGATATGAAGAGTATTTACTCTTCAATGAAGTAGCACATGCCACAATATTCCACGGAGTAGCACAAAGACGCAAAGATATATAGCAGTCTTCGGGTAGAGATATATAACAATCTTCAGTAGAGATTCCAAGCACAAACTTGCAGCAGCTGAGGGTGACCCAATTAGAGCTCGATCCACATCCCAAACTTTAGATAGAACCCAAATATGATAGCTTCATTTTTCCTAATTGTGAGGTAGTTCAAAAATTAGGGTTTCTTTCGAGTAACACTAGAGAGGAGAAACGCACTCTTGAAAAATAGACAGATTGTGAGGAATGAAGAGGCGGCCCGCAAAAATTAGGGTTTACTTCAGTGGCAGATGCGTTCTTCTTCAATCGTTGTGGATTTAACAAAGGGTTGGTTCACAGCCCTCCCAGGTTAAACACAAACCCAACACAATTCAAAATCGCAAGTGGAGGATCCCTCAACACCGCGAATGCAGAAAGAGATAACTGAGAAAAACTGTTATGCAGATTGGGTGGCGATTTACAAGAATAGAGGGTAATGGAGTGGATCTCTACAGCTTCTTACCACGCGAAGAGAAAGGAATTCTTCAATAGAGAAGACTCTATCAGATGATAAACACAAATGAAGGTCGCAACACAAAACTTCAGCCTAAAAGGATTAGGGTTAATAATATTGTTCTATATCTCAATGCACAGCATGGTAAAGAACACACTCAACAGAACTCTCAAACTTTCCTCAACCGAGATTGGACCATGCATGAGAACGCATATGGTAGACTGGCGATTGGCAGGCAGCCATTCCTCAACGCAGTTCTGGAACTGTAACGCATACAATGAATGTATGCAGGCTGGCAGGAGAAACGCACGCAGAGACAGACTGACTATGGGCAGGCAGTCTGAAATAAATTGACAAAGGGCAGAATGGAGGTCTGGCAGGTAGAATGGCAGGCATGTAGGCAGGAGTTATGACAGGCAGCTCTGATACCACTGTTGGATAATAACTCCTGATTCATTTATTTCATAGCCAAAGCATTTATTTATACATTTACAATGACTCTTGGGATCACAGATCCGAGAGTCTTTTCATCTTCCTATTATTTACACCAACCTATAATCCTGACGGATTATATTCCAACAGAGTAAATTAAGAATTTTCTTTACTGCGAACACGTATTGATTTTATCAAGAGCTGGCATGTTTCCTGGTGTTCTCCCTTATCTGCCATAAGCTTGACAGATATATAATCCATTGGGTTCACGAGGCACTGTTCCATTGATGTATTGACAGACCGTCTTATTGTGGAAAAAATATAGCAGCGATCTCATATTTGATATGATCTGGCCTTGTAATTTGATTTATATTGAACTTAATCTGGATTTGGATTTAGTAACATAATGAAAAGAATTAATTCTTTATGTGGAATTATGGAGCTATCGAGACGTGTTATGCCCACATAAATGGATTGTGCATAAGATATAAATAACGATACCACCTTAACTAGATTCAAGATATTCACAAATTCAATTGAAGGTTCTGGAACGATAATATTGGTGCGATCTTTCTGGAACTCATATTAATACCTGCAACATTCCTTTTAACATGTCAAAAGAGATGAATTCATATTAATGTTAATGATACTTCATGAAGTTAATGATCCCTTATGTGCATTTTTGGTTCACGTGACAAATCCATTAATGTTAATGATGCTTCGTACCTGCAACATTCCTTTTAACATGTCAAAAGAGAACGGATACAAAACAATTTAATAATAGGAAATGAGCGAACCCTATCTTTGAACCAATTTACTTTCACTTCATTAAGATGTAGAGTGATCCCTTATGTGTATTTTTGGTTCACGTGACAAATCCACCTTGAAACAGATTTATGAGACGTGAAGAGAGTAAAGAAAATTTTATCTTTAATATTTCAATCTTTATATGAATGTGGTTTTGGATTACATGAGTACTTTACCAAACTTTTGTTTATGTTTTCAACTTTTAACACTTTTACCATTTGAAAAGAGTATCAACTTTCAAGTTATTTCTAGAAATTTATCAAAAGACATAAGCTTTTATACAAAATCATGATTCATTTAAAAACCAATGGATAAGCATAAAAAGGAAGCACATTCCATTATTTTCCAAATGTATGTCATATCTTAGTTATAATGAAAACTCCTTTGATTAAGATTGAAATAAAAAGATTAAAGTTACAAAAAGTCCTTTTATAAAAATATTAATTAAATGTCTAAATGACTTTTATTAATTGGAATACCAAGGTAACTTTATAAGTTTATAGTGTTAACAAAATAAATAAAATCAAAGGGTTTAAAATGTAAATGACATTTTGAATTACAATTAGTTAATCCAAGAATGTAATATCAAAATTTTAAATATTAATTTTGCGGACTATTTTCATGTATAAAAATAAAAATAAAAAATTTGCATTACAGTAATGAACTTAGTAAATATCAAAATTTAGGGAAAATAATTAAATTCATTTACCAGTTAGAAAATGCAAATTTGATGAACGCAAAAGTCTTATGAAAAATATGACATTCAAAGCTCAAAATTGAAAATATATGGTCTCATGTTCAACCCTCAATTTTTAAGATATTTGTTCCATCCTTTAATATGTAATATTTCAAGGTGTGAATCGAAATCCTAAAATATATTAATACGCCAAAGTTCCCTTTTAACTCATTGATGGAGTGAAGGCCAAATTTCGTCAAAAATGCTGAAGCTTCATACCTATTTAATTAAGACAAACCCAAGCATGAAAATTACTCAATCAAATTCAAATAAGAATATGCAATCCTTGCAGAGCATCCAGAGTCAAACGAAAAGATAATTTAAATCACCCAAATCTCATAAAATGGAGACCAAGCCAAAGATCAAGTAGTGCAGAAAGCCAAGGATCAAAATGAAGAAAGTCAAGAAATCACCTACCAAAGCGAATATGATAAGATGAAAGAAAACTAAAAGCCAATATTTACAAAATTATAATGGGGCCCTTTTATTTCATGTAAAATCAATGGGAGTTGTTGGGGTGCCAACACCTGTATGGAAGATCCCATCCATGCCTGACCCTGAAAAGTTATGTTCAAACAAAGTAGGGATTTCTTTCCGTGCTTCCCATATTCTCTTCAGAACTAGGGACCCCAAAATTACAAAATCCTTTGGGGAACCAATGATATCACACAAGTTCAATGGGGCTCTTATGTTACATGTACACCATTCATGATCGTACAAATCATCATTTGATTCCAATGGGCCTCACCATGAAGCCATCTTACAATGCATTGAACAACCAGGAATTTTCCTTGGGTAGCAATATCCATCAGGCATAGCCAACCTTCTTCCTTTGGAGGAAAACAAAAATTCCATGGGACCTTGACGTACTTAGTCACCCCCAACTTTTGACAATAGATAGTTCTTTGATAGTTTATCTAGTTTTCTAAACCAACAAAACCTGTAATACACATGGCTAGCTTGAATAATTCTACTTACTGTTGTCCGCCGAATGCACACCAGCAACAGAAATCTAATGAAAGTTGTCTCCTCGCTTGAGAAAGTGGGAGAGGTGTGGCCTCAAGGGAAAGCACAGAGCCAGGTACTGTCACCTACTCCCAGCTCCTCCGTTTAGGCTAACTCCTTACGAAGCCAAGCGAGATAGTCCCTAACAAAGAGTTTTCTATGGCTCAATGTGTTTGAGTGTTTTTGATGTTTGAGTGATGCGGATGGGTGTTGTTTAGGAGTTATTATGATGAGATCGCAGTTTTAGATGAAATAAACACAACATAAAGGGCAATCCATGTTGCAACACAAGATATAATATTAACTATATAATAAAGACTTGAAAAATAAAAGCATCCACAGATAGATAATAAATTCAAGTAGAAACTTCAAAAGGACAAATGGCCTAGATTAATTAAAACATGTAAGTATAAATAGACCAGTGCCAAATGGAGTAAAAAATTGTATAGTGCATGGGGATGCTGGAGATACAAGTCTTGAAAATAACTGTTTGTGAGAACGTTTTGCAAATTGTTCTTGGTTTATTTTATTGTAAATTTTAAAGATGATCTTGCTTAAGGTGTCTAGGAAACCTAACCGAAAATACTTTCAATGGCTTCGTTTGAAGACATGATGGACCTGTCTGGAATCACAAGCTAGGTGTTCGGAAAATTTAACCAGCGAGTGTCTAGATTGGGTTTCCTGGCGCCCACACTTGGAATTTGCCCACTACCTGAGTATTTATCGAAACGTCGGTGCGTTGGTTGTGGGATGAAAATTTTATTATGTTATCACTTGCAAGATTAACAAATCTTATCACTGTTCTGAGTACGAGTTCGACTTTTTAGGGTCGGCAGAACATACTAGGTGAGGGATAACAACGAAGTAAATTTTAATGGGAAAGTGAGTTGAAATGATTTTAAATTAGGAGCACACAGTTAAACTCTCCGACAAAGAGCGCTCTTGACTTTGTCTTATGACAGAAGTTCAAGAGACTTTAACTAAACTATATGCTTGATACAAGGAAATGCAGTGGAAATGGTCTCCGACAGAGAGTGCTCTTGACTTGGGTTATGGCAAGTTCAAGAGACTTAGGTTTATTTTAAGAGACGATCAGATTTGTAAAAAAGAAACCAAATGATAGCTCAACGAAATTGATAAACAATGACTAGCAATTAATAAACTACTCACAAAATGAACTAATCTAGCATTTAGTATTCTGTAACAAAATGAAACTCGGCTAAGAAGAAGCAAACCACTCAAAGGACAATGCAAGGCTTTCCCAAATGGGGGAAGTTGGGTGTGAGGGATTAAAAACCCCACTATTAGAGGAAATTTCAACTCAAAATGGGCCTCTTAAAAAAATTAATAAAATAACAGTTAAAATAATAAAATAATATTTATTAATTTTGGAGGATGAAAAATTTCGATCGGGATAGCTTGTTGGATGCGGAATTAAATTCCGCATCCAACGAGTACCAATTCAACATACTTTTGACAGACCCGCTACCCCCAAAACACGAAATACCTGAAAAAACGTGATGATGACATCATCATCACGTTTTTTTAGGTATTTCATGTTTTTGGGGTAGCGGGGTCCGTCAAAAGTATGCCGAGTGGGTACTCCCGATCGAAATTTGAGTAAAAAACCAATGAGATATGTCGAAAATACTAACAAAAAAAGTAGTTTTTTTATGATATCTATCCCCAAATATATAAAAAAAAATTGCTTAAGACCTATATGGTATTTCAAATTTAAATCAATTTTATTGGCTAACACATAATGACATGGAATTTGAATTGTAGTTAAAAGGCCCATTTTGAGTTGAAATTTCCTCTAATGTTAATCAAACTTTATTATTATGTACAGATGCCTTTGGGATTTGAAATCCTTGGAAGGACTTTGAGAGAAATAACTTGAAAAAAAACTTGAAACAAGCTCTTAAGAGCTATTACAAAGGATAATGGCTAATCAATGACTTTTGGTTTGGATCATCCTTAGGGTTTCTTCACTTTCTTCTTGGTTTAGATTTTTTTGTTTCAAAGCTTCTCAAGCTCTTTTCTCCTTCAAAATGCCTACACAAATGATCCAACTCAAGGCACCCCTTAGCATTGGTCAAAATAAAATATGAGATCTAAACTAAGTATAAACTAGAAACTTGACAAGCAATGCAAGTCTAGTCTTAAAGATGAGATCTAAGAATTAAACTTAACAATGGAAACTAGCTAAAATGCAAATAACAAAACTAACTTTGTAAAGAAATCTAATGCAAACTTAACAAAGAAACTATATGCTTGATCACTTTTTTAATGCAAAATTTAATTTTTTGAAATGAGATCTAATACTAGTGTGAAAATGCAAACTAAGATCTAAGAGATGCAATCAAGAAGCTAACTAAAAAAAAGGAAATTAACTTAACCAACACTCTTTTTTGTTTTATGGACTTTTGAAGCAAGGAAAGATAAACAAGCAAAAGAAAGAAAAAAAGGGGATTGGAAGAAGGGGCAAAGGAAAGCTGAAAACGAAGATAGAAGGGGCAGCCAAATAGTGGATAGAGAATGACCCAACAACAGGATGGAAAGAAGCCCACACGGTGGGTAACAAGCCCAAACTATGGGGTCAAAAAGGGTGCCCAAAAAGAGATGAATGGGGCAGCGAACAGTCAACAAATGGCGCTGCAAACAACGAGGAAAAGAGATGAAAACAAAGGAAAAAAGGAAGGGTAAAAAATGAAGCTAGAGAAGAGGGCTAAAATCAGGACAATACTTTAGTATAGAAGTAGAAGAAGAGGAGTGTGGGAAAGATAGGCTTGTAGATCCACTACTCAACAATAGAACCAAGTAACCAAGTTTTAAGTTTTGAAAAATAGATAGATCTTCGAACTTAGCACTTCTTTGCCAAATCTCTAATGCTTGAGATCAACTTTGGGAGATCCTGAGATGCACACGAATGTTAGAAAGTAGGTCTTTTGAAGAGGTGAGAGATGCAATCGAGCTCAAGCCTCTCTTCAACCTATTAGATCTGCACAAGAAATTACTCACAAACACACCTTGATCAAATATTGCATGTAAAGCAAAATGGGACTAGAAGAGTATAAGTATTTCCAACTACAGTCTACTCTTTCCAGATCACATAGAACCCCAACATGAATGGACAAATTGAACCCAAATTCCCACCCTATGGGCTTAAGAAATCCTTCTAAGCTAAATAATTGATCAAAGTAATGAAATATGAGCAATAAACAAATTACAATATCACCTTACAATAGATGAAGCACTTCCATAACAAGCATCAACACCACATAGACCTCCAAAGTCGCTTTATTTCAATAAGCCAATGGCTATACGATTACAAAATGGCAGAGTAAGTTTGCCCAAAATATCCATGGTAAAAAAGGAGGCAATGCCATCCTTATATAACAAAACTAGGCTAAACCCTACCCTAAATCAGACTCGACATGCAAGGAGAGGCAATAACATCAAATACAAGTCGAAAACTCCAGTTTATCTCCAAGCCTGGCGTGTTATCCCCAATCAGCAAGCCATGTGTATACACGTGAGATCAACAACAAAATATTAGCCTAACTCCAAGCTTGGAGTGGTATCCACCTACATTCGAACGCATGCATCCCTGTCACCATGTGTGATTATCATACGTTAATGCGAGCCCACACAGCCTCACGTCACTATCTCATGCATTAATTCGCAGCACCAAACAAATCGCATGGATGTGGTCTATAATATCATGGTTTAAAAATTTAATTTAATGTGGATAGGGGACCACACATACCCACTCATCAACCAGATACTCCAAGCTAGCGCGAAATCCATCCATCCCACTTCCACATAAGCGTGGGCATTTCAAAACGCACGTCACCATCTTTTAATTAAATCGTGACTTATACAATTTGCATGGTGTGGCATATACAAGGTTTATAATTATTAATAATATGGTGAGATGGGTCCACCCTCAATGCCATTCATCACTCATGCTAGCGTGAATCCCCTTCACGTCACCATCCTCATGAATTTAATCGCAACCACTTCTTTTATCCAAAGTCTATACTCCATTATATGCTAAAGGGAGTCATGACTCAATATGGAACCCATGCCAAGTCATCCGCATCAATTTTTAATTAATTTTGACTTTTTTTTGAATATTTGACTTAGGTGAATTTCATCCATTTTTAGCATTAAAATGCTACTTTAATGCTCTATTAGCCGAATGATGACTTTCGGGATGCTTCGGCCGGCTGAAACTTAGTGAAAGTGGATCTTGGGGTGATGATGTTGCTCCAGGCTTGAAAATGAGCCCAACCATGCCGAAAACAGACTCCAGATCACATATTTTTTACATTTTGAATTTTCTCATTTAAACCATTAAAAAATGGCTTAAAAAACGGAGAAAATTACTTTTTCTCGGAATCAAACGAAACTCTACGGGGACCTAATACATGTTCATATGACTCAATCAGAATGCCTAGCATGGCAAAAATGTTAGAATTTTATCATTCAATCTAGCATTATCTTAGGATCTTTAACTGAGAGAATAACATGCACAGCAATAAACACAAGAGACAAGAGACACCAAGAATTTTCTTCGGGGAAACCATAAAGGAGAAAACCTCACAACTTCCTCAGAGATAGAATGAGCACCAATAGCAAAAGTAAAACCCGAAAACATAAAGATGATCTCCGACAGCAGTTGTCTCTTTCTCTGATCCCAACTTCTTCTCTCTCACTCATGCGCCCCAGTGAGTGAATGTGTGTGTGATAAATAGAGAGGCTCACTCGCTATTTATATTCTTTCGTTCACTTAATGTTCACTCCAACATGTCTGCC
This sequence comes from Pseudotsuga menziesii, assembly GCA_001517045.1. Lineage (NCBI taxonomy): Eukaryota > Viridiplantae > Streptophyta > Pinopsida > Pinales > Pinaceae > Pseudotsuga > Pseudotsuga menziesii. The sequence continues at coordinate 232,794 of LPNX010506153.1, forward strand.
CCACTTAACAATTACTTACTAGGGCCAACATCTCTAGGAGAGTATAATAACCCTAGTGCCCCACAACTGTGGGGAATTTGCCCTCCGATCAACAAGGAGGGTTAACCTTGACACAATTGTGGGGACTATTGCCCCGACTTACAATGGAGGGTTAACCTCAATGACTTTACATGAATTGTTTACATTATTGAATCTCCCGATCGGAACATCGGGGCATGACATGACTCAATTATATTATAGATACTTCCCGGAATAAACATCGGGGTACAATACATAGGATATACAAGTGAATACATTTCGAAGTTACAAATACATCAACACTCCCTCTTAACTAGGAATGTATTCTCTCGACACAATTTATCAACACGTCTTCTTCTCTGTATCCACTAGATCATCATCGAGTTCTCGTCATCTTCATCTTCAAGTCATCTTCATTATTGGATCTGGATCATCACTGCTGGATCATCATCACTGCTGGATCATCATCACTGGTGCTATCTCTCGATTCTTCTCGTCATAGGAAGTTCTACAGAGCCAACCCTTTTTCATGCTGGTTGTAGGCCTAGCCTCCATGTAGGTCTTCTTCAGCGCTTATATCTGACCCTAAGTCAGAATGGCCCGCCCAACACTTACATCTGACCATGAGAGGAACACATCCAACACCATGTCAGAAAGGCATGCCCAGCACTCACATCTGACCATGGGAGGAACACATCCAAAAATCATGTCAGAAAGGCCCAGCACTTACATTCACCAGCATGATAGGACACACCTATTATTATCTGTGAAAAGGCACTGCACTTACAATCACCAGCATGGTAGGACACACCTACTACCATCTGTGAAAAGGAACAGCACTCACAACCACCAACATTATAGGACACACCTACTATCATCTGTGGAAAGGCTCAGCACTTACAACCACGAGCATGATAGGACACACCTACTATCATCTGTGGAAAGGCACAACACTTATAATCACCAGCATGGTGGGACACACCTACTACCATCTGTGAAAAGGCTCAGCACTTACAATCACTAGCATGATAGGACACACCTACTATCATTTGTGAAAAGGCTCTGCACTCACATCTGATCATGTGGGAACCAATCCCACAGTCACATCAGAATGGCTCTTAGCTCTAAGCTAAGGATTCCTGGTAACTGACCAGGTGCCTCCATTCTCCCGAAGAATGGCATTCAACACTTATATCTAATCATGTGGAAACACATCCCTCAATCATATCAGAATGGTCCTCAGCTTTAGGCTGAGTATTCCTGGTAACTGACCAGGTGCCTCCATTTAGAGAATGGCATTCAGCGCTTATATCTGATCATGTGGGAACACATCCCTCAATCACATCAGAATGGCCCTCAGCTCTAGGCTAAGTATTCCTGGTAACTGACCAGGTGCCTTCATTCAAAGAATGGCATTCAGCGCTTATATCTGATCATGTGGGAACACATCCCTTAATCACATCAGAATGGCCCTCAGCTCTAGGCTGAGTATTCCTAGTAACTGACCAGGTGCCTCCATTAAGAGAATGGCATTCAACGCTTATATCTGATCATGTGGGAACATATCCCTCAATCACATCAGAATGGCTCAGCACTTACTTCTGACCATGGAAGGAACCAATCCTCTCACCATGTCAGAATGGTTCACAGACTCATCACTTCCCTTTGGAGGGAACCTCGATCTGGACAACACCAAGCTTCTCCCTGAAGTACTCAAACTTCACTCTGGCTAATGGCTTAGTCAACACATCAGCTATTTGTTCGTCCGTCACAACATACTGGAGTTTCACTGCTCTCCTCTGCACCATATCCCTGATATAGTGATATTTGATCTCGATATGCTTCGACTTGTCATGGAACACCAAGTTCTCAGACAACTTCACACAACTTTGGTTGTCACAATATATACAAGTAGCATCCAACTAGAGATCAAATAAATCAGACAGTAGCTTCCTCAGCCATACTGCCTCACAACTAGCTGAACAAGCTGCGACATACTCTGCTTCAGCTGTACTCAGTGTCACGCAATACTGTTTCCTACTAAACCAAGAGATCACACTTGATCCCATACTGAAGCAGCACCCTGAAGTGCTCTTCTTATCGATGCCACTGCCTGCCCAATCTGAATCCACATAACCCTCCAGGTTAATCTTTTGATTCGCCTCATACTTGAGTCCATACTCAACTGTACCCTTTAGGTACCTCACTGCATGCTTTGCAACCATTAGGTGAACATGTCTTAATGTGCTCACAGCAAAGCAAATATCTGGTCTCGTATTTGTCAGGTACATCAAGGAACCAATCATCTGACGATACATCATAGCATCAACCGTCTCTGATGAAGCAACACTCAATAGCTTCAGATTCGATGCCATAGGTGTGGTCATGGCCTTACATTATGTTGTCCGCCGATTGCACACCAACAGCAGAAATCAATTGAAAGTTGTCTCCTCACTTAGGAAAGTGGGAGAGGTGTGACCTTGGGGGCAAGCACAGAGCTAGGTATTGTCACCTACTCCTAGCTCCTCCGTTTAGGCTAACTCCTAACGAAGCCAAGGGGGGTAGTCCCTACAAAAGAGTTTTCTACGGCTCTTAAGTTGTTAAAGTGTTTTTGAAGGTTGCGGATGCAGATGGGTGTTTTTTAGGAGTTATTATGATTAGAAGGTGTTTTACATATTATGAATGTGACACAAGATCAAAAAGGCAATCCACGTTGCAACAAGAGATTAAACGATAAATTTAAATTCTAGACATCAATTAGCATTCAGCGATAACAATTATATTAAGCCATAGACAATTGATCATATAATTATGCAAAACAAAATAAAGACCAATGCCTTATGGAGTTGATGAAACTGAAATGTGCCAGAGAAATAAACACAAGTCTGGAATTTAAACCAATGAATGTTAGATTGTGCGAGTGTTCTTGGTAAGTTTTAAGGATTTTAATGGTGATCTTGCTTAAGGTGTCTGGGAATTCTAACCGGAAATACTTTCAGTGGCTTCGTTCGAAGACATGACAAACCTGTCTGGAATCACAAGCTAGGTGTTCAATAACTTAACCAGCGAGTGTCCAGATTGGGTTTCCCAGCGCCCACACTTGGAATTCGCCCACTACCTGAGTATTTTATCGAGACAATGCCGGTGTGTTGGTTATGGGGTAAAAGTTTTAATTATGTTGCTATTGCGGTCTTAGCAATTCCGTTCACCGTTCTGAGTACGAGCCCAACTCGAAAGTCGACAGAGCATACTAGGTGAAGGATGTCAACGAAGTAAGTTAATTAGAGGGAGTGTGAGTTGAAAGATTTTATTAAGTCAATTAATTAAACTCTCCGACAGAGAGCGCTCTTGACCTTGTCTTATGACAAAGGTTCAAGAGTCTTATCTGATCTAAAAGCCCACTGTAAGGATGTGCAAAACTAATGATGCTCTCCGATAGAGAGTGCTCTTGACTTGTGTTTCTGCAAGTTCAAGAGTCTTACTTATTGATTAACTTGATTAAACAATATGATGCATGAAAGTAAAGTGAAGATGGTTAATTAAACTCTCCGACAGAGAGCACTCTTGATCCACCTTATGGTGAGATTCAAGAGATTTCTACTTTAAATAGTTGATTTACTTATTGAGAGATACAAACTTAAGATATGAAGCAATCAACTTGATTAATGAATCAAAACTGGCTAATCTAACAATTAGTATTCTAAGAGAAATGATGCAAGTGTTATAAGTAGAAGAACATCTAATCTAAGCACATAAGAAGATACGAACACCACAAACCTCCCCAAATGGGGGAGGTTGAGAGTGGGGACTTAAAAACCCCACTCAAACAAAAGATAACTTTATTGAGATTTTACAACTTGCCTTTAGGAATTCAACCTTTGAAAGGACTTTTGAAAGAAAGCATGAAACTTTTTATTATTGAACTTTATGTAAAAAAGGAGAGTGATTTACTTTTATTTAAAACCCTTTCTTCGAACTTGCAAAAAGGGCAAAAGAAGATGGAAAAGGGCAAAAAGAGGAGGCAAAAGAAGGCTAAAGCAAAGGAAGGAGGGGAAAAAAGGGAGGAAGAAAAGCAGGAAATTAAAAGCAAGAGAAGGGAGGAATAGGGCAGCGAACTAGATGATCAATGAGCTGCAAAAAATAGTGAAAATGGGGCAGTGAAAGAAGAGGAAGATGGCTGTCATAAAAATGCAAAAAAAATGACAGCGAACTAAACAATTGAAAAGCTGCAAAAATGGTGAAAACGGGGCAGCGAAAGAAGAGGAAGATGGCTGTCATAAAAATGCAAAAACAGGACAGCGAAGAAAAATAAGAAGAAAAGGCACATAAAAAGGTGGAAGGAGGCCAAATCCAACCTAGAAGAAGGGGGAGAAATCACTCAATAATAAACAAAGGTGGGATCAACCTCCGAACAAGGTGACCACTAGAAGCACTAGTCCCGAAACCGTCCAGACTAGCTGGATGTACGCGAGGATGCTAATGGGGTAAGAGAAGTAGCCATAAAACTTTGTGGCACTTGGGATCAAATCCCAAGCTACTTTCTCAAGTCAAAACAAACATGAGATACATGGAAATAATGGAGAGAAGAAACTTAGATAAAACCTGGAAAAAGTAACCGGAAAGATTTCTTTTGTTTGATGGTGGATGAGGCAAAGAAATTGTGCTTCTCGATCTTCTTGAAAGAAAATGACTTCTTGTGGAACCTGCAGAATGAATGTCAACCATAAAAGAGCCCCTGTATATCGGACAATACCTGAAAGCGACACAACTTAAAGAGAAAAGCATGGATTATAAAATATAGTGCCAGATTGTTAGACTTCAACAATTATATAATCAAATGCTTAAGAATCAAGAGAGAAGGGTGCAAAGAAAGGTATCACCTAACAAGGTGAATCATGACCAACAAAAAGCTTCCGCATTGACCTCCAAAGTCATAAACTTTTTAAACCTCAAGCAAAATATTACAATGAAAATTCTGTAGAGCTTCTATGCCAAAAATCCCCTCCCAATAGAGCTGAAAGAGCCTCTATTTATACAATGAGAGAGTGCTAAAACCCTAAAACCAAATCACATAACCTGACTGGCTCGATCACATAATTGAGAGCCCAGACCTAAAAGAAGAGTTGGGAGTGAGGGGAGGCCTCCACCTAGGCAAGGCGTCCCCACTCCAACCCTAGCCACTGAAAACCATGCCCAGAAGGAGCCACACGTGTGAGGGCGCATTTATCCAAGAGAGAGGGGCGTGAGCTAATGAAGGAGGCGTGAGTCTGCATAGGAGAGCCACCTGCTAGGTCTGGAAACCACATATGCTAGGTATGGAGGAGCCACTACCCAGTGATCATCAGTGCAAGCTTCTGTTCCGCCTCGATCAAAACACCGGTCAAATGAATGGTCTCCACCTCATCCCACACATGAGCTTAGCTGAAGGAGGCGCAATTGTTAAGTGAAGGTGCCAATTATCTCATTGAATGCGGACTGAAACTACCTTCCGTTAACTCCAATGCTCATTAATTCCCAATGAGATGTCATTTAGCCTTTTATTTCGCTGAATTTGGAGTAATTTGGAGAGTTTTAATTTTCTCCAAAATAATCATTTTTTCCCCAAAAATGACTTTTTTGAGAAAAAGAGCATTATGTGTCCGATTGATGATCTGAAAGTTGGATCTGATTCGCTGGCCGATCAAGAATGATTTTTGGCTTAAGGTTAGAGCCTTCAATCACTGAAAACGGGGTCCGGATGACCGACTTATTACAAACGAAATTTTTCCATTTAATTTATGGAAAAATTAATTAAAAAACGTAGGGAATAATTAAAAAATTAAAATTTTTTAAAGGTCCTATTGACTTAGGACATGACCATGCTCTATTCTAGCAATGTCTAGTAGGTTTATAAACACTTAGTTGGGCTCTAATAACCCCCCAAGGCCCAGAATCCAAAATCAGGCATTCCAGCTTTGGAGGAAACGGGAGAAAACCTTGTCAATTATACTCGGTTATAGGCAAATCATAATTGTCAAAGGGCAAAAAACTCCCTGGAATACCTTAGTTGAGATTCTACGTCTTAGGAGACCGAACCACTCAAAATACCCTACTAGCATATTTTATTACAAACCCAGCGTGGCCATGGTCAAAATTATTCAAAAGAAAAACTGGCTAGCCAATATTTGCTAGACATGAAAACGGATCAACTGATACACTGGAATCAAACATTGAACATGTCTGTCAACCAGCGGCTCCTCAGGTAACCCAACTATGGTACAAAAAGTTGGTAACATTTGGCTCCAGCTGTGGGACAGGTACTTGCTTGATCTATTGATCAAAAAGAGTGCCTGAGAATCCAGGAATCTCTGGTACCTGCATGTAAACAGAAGTGTCTCATGCCCATGTATATCATAAAAATATGCCATGATGAAATACCAGAAAATATTTTTGCCTTTTTTGAAATAAAGTACATGAAATAAGCCTTTTTTCTTTTTCAACATATATAAGTGAAGTATAATACAGATGCTAATATACAAAAGTAAGGAGCTTTGATACAACATTCTACAAAGATATGCTACATAAAATATATTACAGAAATAAAGTACACAAAAATACAACAAGGATGGGTTTAGAAAAGCCCTGGGATGACCCCTTGGTCATCTTGGAGGTTGTTTCAATAAAAGGGCTTCAAGAGTTGGCCATTCATGGGCAGGTTTAATATTTCTCCATCCATGGTGTTAAGGAAAAAAGAATTGGTGCCAGCTGTGTCGCGGATGATAAATGAGCCTTTCTAAAGGCTGTCAAATTTTCCATGCTTTCCATGCTTTCCAGGCTTCTCCTTTCTCTTATCCCATCTTATCCCATAAGAGAACAGTATCTCCTATTTGGAAAGATCTCGGCCTGGCTGACTTGTCAAAGGTGCCCTTCATGCTCTCTTGATGTCTGAGTGACTGATCAAAGGCAGCTCTTCTAGATTCATCCAATTCCATAATCTGATTGATTCTCCGCTCCATTTCTGACTGTTCCGTGCCATATTCACTTAACATCCTGAAGATCGGAATCTGCATGCTGACTGGAAGGGTGGCTGTGAGTCCATACACCAGCTCAAAAGGTGACTTTCCAATTGAGTTCTTTTAGTGATCCTATCTGCCCACACAACATACTTAATCTTGCTATCCCATGGTCTCTTATTATCCCCCACAGTCTTCTTGAGGATAGTCATCAAATTTTTATTAGTAGACTCAGCAAGTCCATTGCCCTGAGGATAGTAATCTGATGAATGGGATAGGATAATGCCATATTTAAAGCATAAGTCATTTACTGCTCCTGAACTAAAAGCTTTGGCATTATCGGTTGTTATTTTAAGGGGAGTTCCGAATCTGGTGATGATTCTTTCCTGGATGAAGTCAATAACAACCTTCTCAGTGGCGGTTTTAGTGGGTAGGGCCTCTACCCACTTGGTGAAATAATCGGTTGCTGTGAGAATCCAGCAAAAACCATTGCTAGAGTTATCCTTGAATTTTCCAATAAAATCAAGCCCCCCTTGTTGAAAAGGGGCAAGGACGACAACCGGAGTAAGGGGAAGAGCTGCCAACTTCTGCTTCCCAGTGAAAAGCTGACATTCCTAGCAACACTTAACATGCTTGTGAGCATCCGCAAAAATGGTTGGCCAGTAATATCCAGCTCTCAGAATTTTGTGGGTAGTTGTATTTGCTACATAATGGCCTCCACAAAATCTTGAGTGAAACTCTGCTAATATCTTCTTAGAATCCTATTCGTTGATGCACCTAAGTATGATACCATCTGGGTTCCTCCAACCCAGACCCTCTTGGGTAAGGAAATACCTAGCAGTCTTAAGTCTCAAAGCCCTACGCTTGTGTCCTTTGAGGTGATCAGGGCAGGCGAGATGGAGAAGGAAGAAAATGATGTCTGAATACCAATGGTTGTCAAGGTCTTGAAGTGCAGGAGTCATGGTAGGCTGAGGGATATCGTTTTCTGCAATAATTTCAATGGATTCTTCATTCTTCTGAGTAAGCATTCTAGCAAGGCCTTGTCCCTTGATTAATTTGGTAGGCTTTATTTCAAGGTCATACTCTTGGATTTTGGACACCCATGTACCCCTTATTCCTAAACAATCCTATTGAGAAAGGATGTCTTTCACCGCAGTTTGGGGAACACATCCAATGACTTTAGAATATTCAATATAGGTTTTGAAATGTTTCAAAGATTTAACCAAGGCATAGGCCTGCTTTTCCATAATGGTATATTTTAACTCAGAATTTTGCAGGGCTCTACTCATGAAGGCTATAGGTTGCTCGAACCCTTCGAAGTTCCTTTAGAGCAACACACCGGCAATAGTGTCTTCAGAAGCAAAAGAAAAAATCATAAAATCTTGTGTAATCCGGGCTAACTAAGACAAGAGATCTAGTGATGGCATCTTTAATAGTGTCAAAAGCAACCCTTCTTTCATCTGTACACATGAATTTAACATTTTTCTTTAGGAGAGCCTGCATAGGTTTCATGAGTTTTGCTAGATTAGGAATAAATCTCCTGATGAAGTTAATGTGACCATTAAATGATTGAAGACCTTTAACATTTCTGGGAAGGGGAATCTTTTGTATAACTTCTATCCTCTCAGGGTCAATTTTGACCCCGTCTTTGTTGATAATGTGACCTAAAAGCTTTCCTTCTTCAATACCTAAGACCGACTTAGCCGGATTCAAAGAAATGCCATACTTCCTACATCGCTCGAAAATCTGCCTGAGATGACCAACATGGCTGGATCTCTCCTTTGAAAAAACAGTGAGATCATCTTGATAGATCTCAATGATTTTGCCAATCAACTCCTTGAAGGCATAATCCATGGCCCTTTGGAAAGTAGCTCCTGCATTTAAAAGGCCAAAGGGCATTCTCAGATATTCAAAGGTACCGCAAGGAGTTGTAAAAGTGGTTTTATGCCTATCCTCCTCTTGAATGACTACTTGATTATAGCCCGAAAAACCATCCAGCATCGACATCATGCTTGATCCAGTGACCCGTTGGAGGAGGGTCTCCATGTTGGGGAGGGGGTAATTGTCCTTCTGACACGCTATGTTTAGATTTCTGAAATCTATACATATCCTTATATTCCTATTCTTCTTTCTAACTACAACCAAGTTGGAGCACCACGTTGAATATCTCGTAGGAGCTATTATTCCTGCTGCTAGCATTTTTTCTAACTCCTTTTCAATGATTGGTGCTAACTTAGGATTTATTTGCCTAAGTTTTTGTCTGAAAGGCTTGCCTTTTTGACATTCTGGCTTTAAGGGAATAGTATGTAGAAATACATCTTCCCTATAGGCTTTGAGTTCATCGTAAGTAAAGGCAAATACATCCCTATACTCCTTGACTAGATTTATGAGGCCGTTCCTTTCTTTTTTGGAAGTACCTTTTCCAATTTTTATGATTTTCGGTTCTGTTTCCATCCCAATGTTGATTTCTATGTAATCCCCCGGTTTCATCTGCTCAACATTGCTCTTTTTTTTGTCCGGTCTGTCAAAGATGTTTTCTAAGGCAACAAAGCCACGTGTCATAGGATTGAAGTGGTTACCCTCATCCTGATATTCTTTACCTTCCTCACGTTCATTGGCTTTATAATTGGAAAATTCATCAATATGATTAATAAATTTCAATATTTGTGCATCGTCTTGGAAAACCTGCCAATGTTCAAGGTTATCAGCAATAGAAGGTCTGAAGTTAATATCTAAAGGACAATCCCCCTCTAACATCTCATCCGATGGCTGAAGAGTTGACGCTGAAACTGCAAGCTTATCAGAGGCACTATTCTAATCTCTAGGGACTGCTTCTATGTTAAGGGCATCAAAGAATTCCATTGTATCCCAGATTGCATTTCTATATTTTTTAAGCCTCTGACACTTACATGCAAATTGACCCTTAACTTGTTGGACAATTAAATCAGAGTCCCCTTTAATATTAAGCAACTTGATCCCCATGTCCTTGGCAATCTCAATGCCCACTAGAAGTGCCTCATACTCCACCACATTGTTAGTTGCTTCGAATTCCACTCTGAAAGCAAAGTTGAAAACCTTACCCTCTAGTGAAATAATGACAACACCAACCCCGTTGCCCGCTCTAGAGTAAGCACCATCAAAATTCATTTTCCACAATTCACTAAGTTTTTCAGTGTTCATCTCTTCTTGGATGGGTTCCAAGAAGGTGGAGTTGATTTGATAGGAACCATTTTCATCAGTGTGGTAAGCATACTCATTCAATGGTCTTTGAGGGTTTTCAACATGGTGTTTTTTTTCCTTTTCAGAATACAACTTAACAAGTGAAAACTCCGATGCTGGTATGGTGGCATAGGTCCAATCCATCTAGATTGATCCTCCCAAAGTGGCACCCCATTTCCTAGAAAACAACATCCCCCATTTGTCCGGAACATCAATAACAAGGATGTCCGTGGTGATTTGGATATTCGGATACTTAGCCAATCTAACTAACTAGTTCTCAATCATCCCTTCAACTTTAATCGGTTTAGAGTCCATAGCACATACATTCTGGTATGGCCTTGTGGTTCTTAAGTCAAGTTGCTGCATGACTTTTTTGGTCATGATGCTGGAACTAGATCCCGAGTCTAACATACAATTGTGTAGAAGAAGATCACCCATCATCAATGATACGTAAAAAGAGGGATGATCTTCTTTTCTTGGGTCCCTAGTATGTAGAACTATAGGCGGATCGGCAAAGACATTATTTGAAGTTCGCTCCACAGTATAAGAAAAAGTGACCTTTTTAGGGGTAAGGGGCTTTATAGAATTTGAAGGACTTTCTTCGGTTTGAGAATCAACATTACTCAGAGGGTCTAGGATTTTCAAAAGTCTCTCTCTTTGGCCAGGGATTTTACATAATTCTAGGACTGGAACAAGGGCTTTTGTATTTGCTAGCCAATTACCTAAGTCAAAACTTAAATCAACAATTTCTTTAGTTTCTACTTCTTTGGGAGGATTAGGAGCTGTTACCTTAGGAATATTCTGTGTAGAAGACCCCTTTCTTTGATAAGTTATTCCCTTGAAGTTTTGAGTGTTGTTGATCTGCACGGCTAAAGGCATCTCACCATAGTACTGAGTTAAGTTGTCAACTTTATTTTCATAACGATTGGTCTGTGGCCAATTCCCTATGGGGATGCTAGGGATGTCATCTATGTTGTTGATAAAATCAGGCTCGCTTGTCGACATATTCAGACCACAACCTTCAGGGTGACCATGCTCCTAAACATAGCACACATAGTGGCAGCCAGATTCCTCATGGAAATCTCTGCATGCTCTGCAAAATGGTTTATACTGCTCAACCATGTTAGCGGCCTCTAGATAATGAGGAGGCCTCTGCTCATGGTTGGGGGGCTTTCTTTGCCCAATTGGCTTGGCAGGAAAGGTTCTAGGAGCAAGCTAAGTTTGAGTTCTTTCCATCGTTATCACCCTATTTTGAATCTCCTTCAACTGCGCTAAGTGTTTCTGATCTGCTTCCTCCATATTTTTCTTCATCTCTCTTTTCATTTCAATCATCTGTTTTTCATAGGCATCCTTCATAGCTAATAAATGATCCTTGTCTTTAGGTTCACTAATTTTCAAAGGAGTTGAAGACCTTGAATAACCCTGGAGGTTAGATTCACCAGATGATTGCATGTTCAGATCTATTTTAATTGCCATTTCCTGAGCTTGGAGCAAGTTAGCAGGCTCCTTGTCTCTGATCTGGTATTGCATTTTTCCACTAAGTGCCTCAATGTAATAGACCGGAATGGTTGGTGCAGTTGGGGCATAATCATTAGGGATGGCTTTTGACAATTCAGTGAACCTAGTATTGAACTCGTCCATTGTTTTCGTATCCTTCTTTTTTATGTTGGTCAGGGACGCAAGTTGATGCCGAGGTTCTTTCTTTTCACCGAACTTGTTGGTGAAAGAGGTTTTGAAAGCAGCTAGAGTGTTAAAAGCATTATCTGGTAAATTGTTATACCAGTCGTCAGCCTTTCCATCCAAAGATAGAGCAAATAACTTCATCTATACGTCATCATGTTGGCTAACCGGATCACTGACATAAGCGTTGATACACCTAGAAAAGTTCCTGAGGTGCATGGCGGAGGTAGTGGCATCAGTGCCTATATACATCGGGAGCTTCTCGACAGCTTTGTCTGGAAGACGGTGGGGTTGACCTGCTATCTGAGAAAAGTCAAGCTGAGTAAAATACTCACCCATTATGTCGGAAACAGAGGTATTAGTATTTTCTGGAAATAAAAGGTGGATGTCTGAAACAGACTCAGATCCAAGTTCTGCAAGGATCCTACGAGAAGCTAGTTTGTTCAGTCTCCTCCTATAGACTTTTTCAGGGTCAGGGATGAAATCGAACAAACCTTCAGAGTTCCTTCTAGTAGAATACCTCGAGGTGTTAACTGACAGTGGAGTCGCCAGGTGGACTTAAGTCTAATTTCGGAGAGTGATTGGACTAAAAATCTACCAAAAAGGGAAAAAGGGTAAAAAACTAAAAGAAACAAAGGTCGTCCAGGAACAAAAAGATTTGTCCCCGGCAACGGCGCCAAAAGATGTTGTCCGCCGATTGCACACCAGCAGCAGAAATCAATTGAAAGCTGTCTCCTCACTTAGGAAAGTGGGAGAGGTGTGACCTTGGAGACAAGCATAGAGCTAGGTACTGTCACCTACTCCTAGCTCCTCCGTTTAGGCTAACTCCTAACGAAGCCAAGGGGGGTAGTCCCTACAAAAGAGTTTTCTATGGCTCTTAAGTTGTTAAAGTGTTTTTGAAGGTTGCGGATGCGGATGGGTGTTTTTAGGAGTTATTATGATTAGAAGGTGTTTTACATATTATGAATGTGACACAAGATCAAAAAGGCAATCCACGTTGCAACAAGAGATTAAACGATAAATTTAAATTCTAGACATCAATTAGCATTCAGCGATAACAATTATATTAGGCCATAGACAATTGATCATATAATTATGCAAAAAAAAACAAGGACCAGTGCCTTATGGAGTCGATGAAACTGAAATGCACTAGAGAAATAAACACAAGTCTGGAATTTAAACCAATGAATGTTAGATTGTGCGAGTGTTCTTGGTAAGTTTTAAGGATTTTAATAGTGATCTTGCTTAAGGTGTCTGGGAATCCTAACCAGAAATACTTTCAGTGGCTTCTTTCGAAGACATAACGGACCTGTCTGGAATCACAAGCTAGGTGTTCAATAACTTAACCAGCGAGTGTCCAGATTGGGTTGCCCGGCACCCACACTTGGAATTTGCCCACTACCTGAGTATTTTATCGAGACAATGCCGATGCGTTGGTTATGGGGTAAAAGTTTTAATTATGTTGCTATTGCGGTCTTAGCAAGTCCGTTCACTGTTCTGAGTACGAGCCCAACTCAAAAGTCGGCAAAGCATACTAGGTGAAGGATGTCAACGAAGTAAGTTAATTAGAGGGAGTGTGTGTTGAAAGATTTTATTAAGTCAATTAATTAAACTCTCCGACAGAGAGCGCTCTTGACTTTGTCTTATGACAAAGGTTCAAGAGTCTTATTTGATCTAAATGCCTAATGCAAAGATGTGCAAAACTAATGATGCTCTCCGATAGAGAGTGCTCTTGACTTGTGTTTATGCAAGTTCAAGAGTCTTACTTATTGATTAACTTGATTAAACAATATGATGCATGAAAGTAAAGTGAAGATGGTTAATTAAACTCTTCAAAAGAGAGCACTTTTGATCCACCTTATGGTGAGATTCAAGAGATTTCTACTTTAAATAGTTGATTTACTTATTGAGAGATACAAACTTAAGATATGAAGCAATCAACTTGATTAATGAATCAAAACTGGCTAATTTAGTATTCTAAGAGAAATGATGCAAGTGTTATAAGCAAAAGAACATCTAATCTAGGCACATAAGAAGATATGAACACCACAAACCTTCCCAAATGGGGGAGGTTGAGAGTGGGGACTTAAAAACCCCACTTAAACAAAAGATAACTTTATTGAGATTTTACAACTTGCCTTTAGGAATTCAACCTTTGAAAGGACTTTTGAAAGAAAGCATGAAACTTTTTATTATTGAACTTTATGTAAAAATGAGAGTGATTTACTTTTATTTAAAACCCTTTCTTCGAACTTGCAAAAAGGGCAAAAGAAGAAGATGGAAAAGAGCAAAAAGAGGAGGCAAAAGAAGGCTGAAGCAAAGGAAGAAGGGGAAAAAAGGGAGGAAGAAAAGCAGGAAATTAAAAGCAAGAGAAGGGAAGAATAGGGCAGCGAACTAGATGATCAATGAGCTGCAAAAAATAGTGAAAACGGGGCAGCGAAAGAAGAGGAAGATGGCTGTCATAAAATGCAAAAAAAGGGACAGCGAACTAAACAATCGAAGAGCTGCAAAAATGGTGAAAACGGGGCAACGAAAGAAGAGGAAGATGGCTGTCATAAAAATGCAAAAACAAGGCAGCGAAAAAAAATAGGAAGAAAAGGCACATAACAAGGTGGAAGGAGGCCAAATCCAACCTAGAAGAAGGGGGAGAAATCACTCAATAATAAACAAACCGTCCAGACTAGCTGGATGTACGCAAGGATGCTAATGGGGAAAGAGAAGTAGCCACAAAACTTTGTGGCACTTGGGATCAAATCCCAAGCTACTTTCTCAGGTCAAAACAAACATGAGATACATGGAAATAATGGAGAGAAGAAACTTAGATAAAACCTGGAAAAAGTAACCAGAAAGATTTCTTTTGTTTGATGGTGGATGAGGCAAAGAAATTGTGCTTCTCGATCTTCTTGAAAGAAAATGACTTCTTGTGGAACCTGCAGAATGAATGTCAACCATAAAAGAGCCCCTATATATTGGACAATACCTAAAAGCAACACAACTTCAAGAGAAAAGCATGGATTATAAAATATAGTGCTAGATTGTTAGCCTTCAACAATTATATAATCAAATGCTTAAGAATCAAGAGAGAAGGGTGCAAAGAAAGGTATCACCTAACAAGGTGAATCATAACCAACAAAAAGCTTCCGCATTGACCTCCAAAGTCATAAACTTTATTAAACCTGAAGCAAAATGTTACAATGAAAATTCTCCAGAGCTTCTATGCCAAAAATCCCCTCCCAATAGAGTTGAAAGAGCCTCTATTTATACAATGAGAGAGTGCTAAAACCCTAAAACCAAATCACATAACCTGACCAGCTCAGTCACATAATTGAGAGCCCAGACCTAAAATGAAGAGCTGGGAGTGAGGGGAGGCCTCCACCTAGGCAAGGCGTCCCCACTCCAACCCTAGCCACTGAAAACCATGCCCAGAAGGGGCCACATGTGTGAGGGAGCATTCATCCAAGAGAAAGGGGCGTGAGCTAATGAAAGAGGCGTGAGTCTGCATAGGAGAGCCACTTGCTAGGTCTGGAAACCACATATGCTAGGTATGGAGGATCCACTACCTAGTGATCAGCAGTGCAAGCTTCTGTTCCGCCTCGATCAAAACACCGGTCAAATGAATGCTCTCCATCTCATCCCACACGTGAGCGTAGCTGAAGGAGGCGCAATTGTTAAGTGAAGGTGCCAATTATCTCATTGAATGTTGACTGAAACTATCTTCCGTTAACTCCAATGCTCATTAATGCCCAATGAGATGTCATTTAGCCTTTTATTTCGCTGAATTTGGAGTAATTTGGAGAGTTTTAATTTTCTCCAAAATAATCATTTTTTTCCCCAAAAATGACTTTTTTGAGAAAAAGAGCATTATGTGTCCGATTGATGATCTGAAAGTTGGATCTGATTCGCTGGCCGATCAAGAATGATTTTTGGCTTAAGGTTAGAGCCTTCAATCACTGAAAACGGGGCCGGGATGACCGACTTATTACAAACGGGGTTTTTCCATTTAATTTATGGAAAAATTAATTTAAAAACTTAGGGAAATAATTAAAAAATTAAAAAATTTTAAACCGTCCGAAAAAAAAAATGGAAAATTTTTAAAGGTCCTATTGACTTAGGACATGACCATGCTCTATTCTAACAATGTCTAGTAGGTTTATAAACACTCAGTTGGGCTCTAATAACCCTCCAAGGCCTAGAATCCAAAATCGGGCATTCCAGCTTTGGAGGAAGCGGGAGAAAGCCTCGTCAATTATACTCGGCTATAGGTAAAGCATAATTGTCAAGGGCAAAAAACTCCCTGGAAGACCTTAGTTGAGATTCTACATCTTAGGAGATCGAACCACTCAAAATACCCTACTAGCACATTTTATTACAAACCCCGCGAGGCCATAGTCAAAATTATTCAAAAGAAAAACTGGCTAGCCAATATTTGCTAGACATGAAAACGGATCAACTGATACACTGGAATCAGACATTGAACATGTCTGTCAACCGGCGGCTTCTCAGGTAACCCAACTATGGTACAAAAAGTTGGTAACACATTCCATCATCCTGAACTTCTTCAGGATCTCTACTGCATACTTCCCTTGTCCCAGGGAGATTCCATCCGCATTCTGCCACACCTCCATGCCTAGAAAGTAGTGCATCATATCCAAGTCTTTCATCTTGAACTCGGCAGCAAGTCTCATTCTTGAAACTTTAATGAGTTCCTCTTTTCTGTCAGGAACAAGTCATCGACATATAACAGAAGCATCACTGGTCTTCCACCTTCAACCTTGAAGAAAAGGTTGGAATCCGCTTTACTCTTAGTAAAGCATAGAATCATCAGTAAGTTGTCCATCCTATTGTACCATGTCGAACCTCAAGATCTTCTGTAGTCACTCCCTTTGAAGTGGAGCATCATTCTCTCTCTGTCTTTCGTACTTTATGCACTGAAACATTCTGTACCGGAGTGACAAGTAGCTTCCTTTGCTGCTAATATTCTATGTATCCATCTAGGATCACTGGATACCAAGATCCTCTATCTTGAACTTTTTCAAAAGTTCTTCTCGCACCCATCTGTGAGCTTGTCATCTTCTTCAAGCTCCTCATGTATGTATTGTCCCATGGGTGTCTTCTGAGCTCGTACAAGGCCTTCCTTCATTTGCACACATGATTATGCCTGTCATGTGCCTCAACTCCCACTGGCTGTAAATGTCTCTTTGTAGTCTATGCCTTCTTTTCGTGAGAAGCCTCATGCTATGAATCTTGCCTTGTATCCCACGATGTTGCCATCTACTGCATGCCGGATCTTGTAGATCCATATGGAAGATACTACGGACTTCCCTTTAGGTCTCGATGCCGCATCCTAGACATCATTCTTCTTGAATTGGTCTTCCCTATCTTCTTAGCTACTTCTTTATAGCTGGAAGGTTCTGCATCAATGATGTCGCTACATTCATCATAGTATTCTTCCTCTTGAACTGTCGTCACTTGTTCTTTGGAACAAGTCTCATCCTTTTTTTCTTCTAGGCGATTGTACGCGATCTTTCCTACAAGTCAAATGCACCAGTTGTATGATTAGAAACATTTCATAATGCATATTCATAATGGTAAATTCTTATGCATAAAGATATGATCATGCAACTATTTTAGCCAATACAACATTTATCCATATCCCACGAAAACTTTCTAGATGCCTTCCATCTCTACCAGGACAACATTGAGATTGTGCACTAATCCAATATGTCAGCAAAGAGGTTTCATTCTAGATAAGTAGCAATGGAGAGTTGTATAGCACCGTGAGCTACTTACCCATCATATGCATATTAGTAGTATATTGTCAGTAATGCAAACATTCTATCATGCATAATACATCAACTGAATATAAACAAATGCATAACAAAAAACAATATCATGAAATGACAACTGAATACTTATCTTTATTTGTTTTGTGGGCAGACTCCTTTCAGCTTCATCATCTTCTTCATTCATAACAACATCATTTCTTATCCAAATGCTCAAGATGGATAAGAGGCTCTTCAAGAATTGAGTTCTTCATATTCCTCATCGCTTGAGGTATTTTCTTTGAATCGTGAAATCTTGATCTTCAGTTGCTCCCATCTTCTTTTCTCTTATTATGAGTCGAGCTTCTTCTTGTGTGTGCTCTTCCCTAAGTCTGTTGAAAGTAATCACTTCCTTCTGGCACACATTCCTTGAATGAATGAATCCCATGATCCTGGGAGGTCATTCAAGGTAGTTATCACAACTTCTGCATTCTCCATTTCTTCTTCTACCGCTTCAAGTTGTTCTTTGATTTGAGAGACTCTTGTAAAATATGACTGTATGGTCTCTGCATTTCGGATCTTCACATTCTTCAACTGTTTTCTCAAAGTCATCTTTCGATTTATGTTCTTCCCTTCAAATAACTTGGTCAAGGAATCAAACATCTCTTTCGGTGTCTTTAGGGAAGACACTAGTGGTACAAGGTGATCCTCTATTGAATCAACAATGATCTTCTTGGCCTTGACCAAGTTCTTCTTGTGTAAGTCTTTTAGCCTCATCTCCTTCTGGAACTGGAACCTCTCTACTTGTGTAGGTGTCAAATTCATTTTCTTCAGAGAGATCATATACTTCCATGCTTAGAAGTTGTCAACTTCACCAAGCTTATCATCAAGCTGATGTGATAGATCACTTTGAATTGAGAACCTCAAAAGCAAATAGCAAAAGATTAGATCTTACCGATTTGAGGTGTCCCTCCTGGTTTCGGAGCTGGCTGATCTACGGTTTGTCAGAAAAACCCTAATTTTCAAAACTTGGAATCTTTAAGATCTGATTGGATAGAAATATAGATCTCTTCAAGGCGAGCTTTCCAATGTACTCCTTTTCTGAAAATAGTGGAGGGAAGCTCTCGAAACAGGAAGCCCTAGTTTACCAATTTATTTTGCAGAAATGTCTGATACTGTTTTTGCGGTATCTCCGAAAGTAATGCTCTTCTGTGTCTTAAATTTTGTACTGAGGTATCCTCATCTGTCCTTGTTCCAACACCACATGTTTCATCAGAATTGGTTTCACCAATTGGGACTTATGAGCGTTTTCCCAAGGTGACTTATTTCAAGACTGTTCAGCATAGCGAAGTTGTACGGACTGCCACGTGTCACTGTTTCATCTTCTGGGTCTGAAACTTTGACCACAGAAAGTACAGTCCGTTCCCTTTCTGGAACATCTTCAGAAATTTCATTTGGACTTTCGTAGCCCGAGATATAGCAATTCTCCCCATGTGTCCTGTTTGGGGAGGAATCCTAGGAGAGCCTAGAACCCTAACTTGGAGGAATCATATCTCCTAGAATATAGCGAATCCGAGGTTGAAACTTGGACACAGTGTACATCAGGAATTTATCTTTGACCTATGAAAGTTTCGGCCCCTGAGACTTCTGCAATCTTGAGATATAGCGAATTTATCAAAACTTATCAGTTTTAGTATTTAGGGTTTTTCCAGCCTGGGGTCAAACTAGGGTTTGACTTTCCCGAAGTTACACCCAACCAAAAATCTCGACCCAGGTCTCTAAACTTCGATTTTGATGAGGAGAGAAATCCTATGCCAGGCTCACTCAAAAATTCTTCTTCTGTAAAAAGCTCTAATGTCCCGCACCAAAAACTGAAAAATGCCCGGAATCGAATTTCGCTTCGATAGAAAGATGCGCCCTTCAATGGAGAGTCAGCCTAGCATACTTTTGCTGATGGATTGTGGAGAGAGACCCAAAAAGTAAGAATCCCTAGCTTCTGCAGCTGCACAATGTCTTCTTCTCAGGTTAGCTCTAATTCCATGTTAGAATTTTATCATTCAAGCTAGCATTATCTTAGGATCTTTAACTGAGAGAATAACATGCACAGCAATAAACACAAGAGGCAAGAGACATCAAGAATTTTCCTCGGGGAAACCATAAAGGAGAAAACCCCGCAACTTCCTCAGAGATAGAATGAGCACCAATAGCAAAAGTAAAACCCGAAAACATAAAGATGATCTTCGACTGCAGTTGTCTTTTTCTGTGATCCCAGCTTCTTCTCTCTCACTCATGCACCCCAATGAAAGAGTGTGTGTGTGATAAATAGAGAGGCTCACTCTCTATTTATATTCTTTCGTTCACTTAATGTTCACTCCAACATGTCGGCCCCACTTAATAATTACTTACTAGGGCCAACATCTCTAAGAGAGTCTAATAACCCTTAGTTGTGGAGACTTTGCCCTCCGATCAACAAGGAGGGTTAACCTTGACACAATTGTGGGGACTATAGCCCCGACTTACAATGGAGGGTTAATCTCAATGACTTTACATGAATTGTTTACATTATTGAATCTCTCGATCGGAACATTGGGGCATGACATGACTCAATTATATTATAGATACTTCCTGGGATAAACATCGAGGTATAATACATAAGATATACAAGTGAATACATTTTGAAGTTACAAATACATCAACAAAAAAATACTGACACGAAAGCTCTAATAACCTCCCAAGGCCGAAACATCAAAACAACTACCCCAGCTTTGGAGGAGAGAGTGAAAAACTCAGAAATTATTGGTCGTTTGTTCAACAGCCAATAATAACCAAGGGAAAAAACACTCTAGGCTAGTCGGCTTGATGCCCAAGTCCGGGAAGCCCACCCTTTTATAAAAATTTAAATGCTAGGACATTTTTTACATTTTCCCAAAGAGGGTATGAACATGTATTTTACAAAAAATAAACAGTTTAGCCCAAAACTTGGCTAATTCTAAAGCACACTGAACTTCTGAACTCTGGAGATGAGCATTCATCATGCACAATAACTAGCGGCTCAATAGGAAGTTCAACTATTGTACAAAATAGTTGGTAACACTTACCACTCTAAGCGTACCTTCTAATGGCATGCGTTTGAAATAATGAAGTTTGACTCAGCCAAGACTTGCGAGTTTTCCCAAGTCTTCCCCAGTCTTAGCTGGACTGAGTACTTGCCTCATACATGGCCATGAACTTGCCAAGATTTGCCCTTACTTGTCGAATTCACTTCATAGTACATACTCATCCTGGACAAACCCTTCCTCACCAAGATTTGCCCTTACCAATATTTTGTGTTTTTTTGTATTTGGCGAGTCTTTTTGAGTCTCAGGCTAGCCGATTCTTTGCCGAGTCTGATCGTGACAACTTTGGCTTTGTAGTATCCCAACTGATATTCTATTGTGTTTTGATAATATGTTTGTGGGTTTGGTGCTTCAGTTGTGCTAGAAAGATAAATAAAATTTCCATGCAAAACAGTGTCGTGCCAAAAGGCCCTAAAATATAGATGATCTGGAGAAATAATAGGAAAAATACTTTTAGTGAGAGAAGGTACACATACCAATAATAATAGTGTTGATAGTTCATCAATATATAGGAGGCATGCAAGCCATGCAAGTAAGATAAAGAAGATATAGTGTTGTTGTCCAGCAGTTGATGCCCAGCTGAGGAAACGTCCCTCTGTTGCTGCTCTTCACGTTTTTGAGGCAAGGATGGTTTGTTGCTGCTGAAACTTGCTAGGGATGCTGGTATAGGTCCTCTGGAAGATAAGGAGACACATGCAAAAGTTATGACTCCTCTAGGTACCCTAGCGAATTGATATGTGTTAAAGGGATGACACCCTCTTCTTCCTTGTTTTTGCTAGTGAATGCTCCAGGTGTGCCAAGATTGGAACGATAATCACCCAGTATAGTGGTGTACCCCTGCTGAGAAGAATGATGGAAGCATGCAAAAGTTTTACTGGGTTTCTGAGTGCTAGCGAAGGGTTATGAGATTTCCAGTTGCTCCCTAGCAACAAAATGTGAACCTGCAATAAACTCTCTCTCTCTGCCTGTTGGATGATCGAACCAAGAATAAAGAAGATGATGAATAGCTGATGATAGACATGGATGATCTATCCCGAAAGTGATTAGGGCAGATAACTTTCACTGCCGAAACCACTTGTTAGCTGAAGACCTTTGTCTCCAACCCCAACTTGCTGTCGCTGCACCTGCTGCTGTTGCTCTTGAAACCAAACTCAATAATAATAATCATGGATATCTTTTTGGTTCAACTACCCTTCTTATATAGCTTTAGCATATACTTTTAGGGTTTGCATGTCACTTTTAGGGTTTGCACTTTACTTTTTGCATGCATGCAATTCTAATTGCTCGTTGACTTAAGATTGAAGAAATAAGGCTTTGCATGCTTTATGATAATAACTCTGGTAGCCCTCTTTGCTATACTGATGACTTAATAACACTGAATAATTGTTCTAATATGCTCTTGGTATTAAATGTCCTCAGTCAATGCCCTATCTATTAGTAACAGAACATTACAGGCTTGAAATACCACTTCTGAAGTTTACTGTGCAGTCTTAGAGGACACCAGTACCATTTCTGGGAAATACCATCACCAAATGGCATGCTCGAATATCTAATGGTTCTACCTTTTAATAATCCAATGGTCTCAAAAACCAATTAAGAGTATCCTCATCCACTACAATCCAAACATCTGTTTATGTTAACCTACTACTGCACCTGAAGCTTTACAGAAGTTATGAGGCAATAAATGGTTTCTTTAGCCGACTTCGGTATGAGTTGGAATGAAAGAAGTTGTCTGCAAAGTGATTGTTAGTTATCTCACCCTCATGAGAAAACCCTGAAAGCATTTCACTTTACAGTATCTGTAAATCATTCTCCACTTCATCTAGCTAGGTCTTTCTGACTTTAGAGTTTAGACCTTACAGACTGAGAACCTTTTTCCTGTTATGAAGCCTACCATGACTAGTTCATATCTAATATGATAACGCTGATCTGTTTCTTTAAATATTTGTTTGAAACAGGGTATCAAAACTTAAAATTGTGAACAGACCTTTTCTAGCAATCCACTAACAATAAGCATAAACTCCACATTATTTTTCAATATTTGAGGATAATTGTTACACAGATACAAACAATTCCAACATCTCATTATTTGTCATTACCCTTTTTTGACTGCTACATATTTGCGGGCCATTCTCCAACGCCAAATTGTTTCTCATCATCAGGCATTATTGCAACATAGATGGAAACCCTTCTCGCTCATATTTGAGGCTGCTGAATTTCAAAATCCCAAATTTAAAACAGTTTCAACTTTCTCCTTCTGTGGAATTTCTAAACTTGATACAGATATGACTAAGTAACAGCCAATGAAAATGAAGGGCTGGTTTAACAGTTCAGTGCTTTCCAATGACAGTAGTAAAAGCACTTGTCTCTCAGTAGGTTGAAGCTAGAAAGCTGATTAATTCAAATACAGGAAATTTCTTGTTTCTATGTGTGTTACATCTGATACCTGATTTTGTTGGATGTTTCAGGGACTTTGGCTTGGAGTTCTTTGTGGGTTATTTGCACAAACAATTTTACTGTCTATGATAACGTTTTGTACGAATTGGGAAGAACAGGTAAATTGCTTCAATATCCTTTCCCCTCCTTAAACGGAAGAAATATGAACTAAACACACATTGCATATGATAAAAATATGCATAATGCCATAAACCACTGGGATTCAATGTAGCTTGCCGAAATGATGAGAGACATGATTAGAAGCAGAATGTTAAAAATGAATATAATTTTTTTATACATTTAATTGATCTGGCCTATGAGAATGAATGCTTGAAACTCGGTTGTCTTGTGACCAGGCCAAAAGGGCAAGAGAAAGAGTTTACACATCAGCATTGACACCGGTTACTGGTAACATAATAAAGGTATGTGACTTTTAGGTAGCAATTTTGAGTATTTGAAAAGCGTTCTCCTCCCTGGGTTTAAAGACTAACCAATATAGCATAATTTAGTCTAAGAATGGGCACACTGCACTACTTGGATTAAGAATGGACATATATTCCTTGGATAAAGACCATAACAAGAAATATAAACCATTTCTAACAGTAAGACATACAAACCCGTCCCTATAAATCTGAAGGCAGATTGAATGTTACAAGTTGCAACGATATACATTAAATATATTGTTTTAGCATCCTAGTTTTTGTCAGGTCCTTAAAGTTGTCCAATACAAGAATTTCAGGAATAAGTTTTTCTGTTCTTATCATTTTCTTTATATTGGTTTATGTAATTGGAGAGCAGAAACAGTAAAGGCTATAATAGAGAGGACTATTATGAATCTAATAATTGGGTGCATCAAAATAGGTAATGTTTAACATCTTGTGCTGTGATAAATGTGTTCATTCAAGCAGGATGAACAATAAAGTCTTCGGTCTGCATGGTCGGAATCAATTTTCAAACTTTCCCGCCACACAGGCAATTTTTGGCTGCCGTCACACTTGCTAAAATGTGCCTCGCCTGCTTCACATCTTTAAGGGAAAAGGCATTCATGAGTATTTTATTCAACTAGATATTACACGGAACCTTCTCGTGTTTTCTATGAATCCTGTGCCAAAAGCATCTGGGTGCATAAATGCAAAAGCAATTTGTTAAATGGAGAGAATTGTTGAAGATTGGCACGGTTGAAAACAAGAGTAGAAAGTCCTTTTGTGGGTGGATAACGAGAATAAGTCGTTGATTCGCTCTTTCCTATATCTATATGCCTTTGTTATTAGTCTTGGAAATAAATGCTCAGTTTTCCAATGGAAACATAAACATTTTGAAGCACAATGTAATGTTGTGGGTTTTTTTAATGGAAATAGAAAACTTTTAAGCACAACGTTCTTCAATGATAATATGGTTTTTATAAGTGATCTTAATAACAGGAATGATAGCAAAAATTATAATTTAAAAGCTATATAACATTTGAAAATCTGTCTTTTTAAATTGGATTTTGATTTGTGAATGTTCCTAATCATAAAACCCATTCAACTAGTCTTTTATCTTTTATGATTCCAAAATAATCTCTTAACATATCTCTTATAAGTGATCTTAATAACAAGAATGATAGCAAAAATTATAATCTAAAAGCTATGTAACATTTAAAAATCTATCTTTTAAGTTGAATTTCGATTTGTGAATTTTTTTAATCATAAAACCTGCTCAAATAATCTTCTATCTTCTATGATTATCCTAACATATCTCTTATTTAATTTTTTTTATCTATGCTTGAACAAGTACTCAATTATTCAAAGCTAAAATGAGTTTATATAATATAATAATAAATACTAATAGTTTTTAGCTATATTTTATTTATTTATTTAATATTTTCTTTTTCCAAAATCAAATAAATTTATTTTTTAAAAATTACCAAAAATATTTTATTATCATAAAAGCCATAATTTTATTATTAAGTTAAAAATATATATAAACTTCGTTCAAACATGATTTAATGAAATTCATAAAAAATTACTAAATTATTAATATTTATTTCAAGGCACTCTTTATACATATGAATGTAGGTGAGAATTCCTTAACCAACATATCCCATCAATTTTGATCTTTTATTATAAAATTAAATCCAATACTTTTATAAAAGTAAATAAAGTTTAATGTAGAAATAAAGATATTTGGGGAATGTTCTCTTTATTCAAGAGTTAATGTGTGAAGGCAACAAAGTTGTAGTTGAATTAAAGAAGTTGTTAAGTGCTTTGGAATTTTGTTCTTTTGAAGCTAAAGGTCGCTTTGCCAGTTTGTAATCACAGGTTGATGCTGTCATGTTTCGTCTCTTTCTAATTCTTGGTCCATGGACTATGCTCTTGCTATAGTTTTATTCTCTTTAGAGTTGGAAAAGGAATTATGTTTCTTGAATATTTATGGATTCTGCTTTAATAGGGTGACCTATCGGGATAATCGATTGTCTAAGAATATTTTGAAATCAAAGGACCTTATATTGGGGGGAGACCTTAATTTTTCTCTAGGATGTTCAGAGGTCTGGGATCCTTTTGCTAAGAAGGATGATTTATTTGAATACTTTGTAAGGAAGCTAGAGTTGAATGGACTTTTGGACATAACTCCAACAAAACTTAATCCAACATGGAACAAGAGATGTGTAAGGAAGGTTGTAATAAACCTAAATGGTTATTACAACTATTAGTTATTTATTGTTTAGTCATTAATAGGTCAATTAATAATTATTGATTAGTTATTACACGACATGTCTATTTATTAATAGACATGTCTATTCCCTATCAGCCACATTTGAACATGGCTCTCGGCATTCATCTTCTCCCATCACCATTTCCATCCTCTTTGACTTCGTCATTCTCCTTCTCCTTTTGTTGTGCTCCACTCTTCATCTCCATCATTCTCCTTCCCCATTCGTTGTGCTCCACTCTTCATCTCTGTCATTCTCCTTCCCCATTTGTTGTGCTCCACTCTTCATATTCCTTAACTCCAACCTAAAAGTTAAAAAAAATAGTGGAAGAAGGAAGAAGATCCCATAAAAAATAGAAAGAAGAGAAAAACAAAAAACAAAACACAACATTAGGTTTTATAAAACCAACTCTTGGTAATAAAAAACCACATAAGTTTTTCCCAACCCCCCTCGCTTCCACTCCATCCCTTCCTTCCATTTCCCATTTAGGGCTTACAACCCAAATATCATGGATATATATA
>LPNX010506155.1:0-96290 GCA_001517045.1 Pseudotsuga menziesii
CATAGGTTACTGAAAGCACCGGCATCTCCAGATCAACGCACAGCTCTCCCACTGACTCCTCCAACGCATTAACGCAGCCTCAATGTTGTGCAGCGAACTAGATGTAGCAGTGGACGGATATACTCAACGCATATCATCTCTCCAGCGCACAAAATATGATCAACGCAGTTCACAACGTCTCGCGGGGAACTGAACTTGCTGTAGCGTTGAGGAAAGAGCCCTCCAAATTCATGAGCAATGCTCTAAAATTTATTATTATGGTGATGCATTCAATACTTATTCCCATAAAATAGTCAAATGCCAACAATACGTAGTTATCAACGCAGGCTCCAACCGGCAGATATACTACGCAGTCTCCACCAGCATAATATACACTGCAGTCTCCAAAATGGGTAATATACCACACTTTTAAAAACGGCGCTGAATATACACGGCTTTACACTTTGCACAAAAAATAATTAAAAATTAATAAGGTGTACAAATCCCATCTTAGTGTTGGGTGAAGGGAAAATGGCAATGGAGGACTGAGATTCGAGTTCCGGCGAGTGAGGTTAGCGAGGGTTTTGTTTTGGATCCAGGGAAGAATCACGGTATTGGAGGTTTTATTTGTGAAGCAGGTTTTATTTGTGAAGCAGGTTTTATTTGTGAAGCAGGTAGTGAAGCAGGTAGTGAGGACGTCTCAGTACATGCGCACAGGCAGAATGGGTGGATGCAGTCACAAGAAAAACATTATGAGTATTATTTTAGACTCAATCCACAACGCAGCCCATGGAGGAAAAACGCACGCAGCTGGAATTGTAACGCTCTGCATGCGACTCGATTGGCAGACTGGAGCAGTCTGGCAATGGATTGGCAAGCAGAATGCCAGGAATGGGCAGACTGGCAACAGGCAGCCAGGCTCTGATACCACTTGTTGGTAATAACTCCCGATTCTAATTGATTATTCAAATGCAGATGCCTATATTTATACATTTCATGAGGCGGTTGATTACCAGCCTTTTCGCCTTCCTATCTATTCATATTCCTATTATTTATTTACAATAATCCTGACGGATTATTCTAACACTAAGGTTGCACACAATTGTTTTGCTGATGTTGGGGCAGGCATATTTACAATCATTGCAATCTTTGCTGGTTTGACTAATAGTCTTTCCTTGAACACAATGTGCCCCAAAAGGATACTAGATGGGGTAAAAAAATGCACTTCTTCAGATTCAACGATATTTGCATCTACCTACATCTATCCAACATAAGTCTTAATACCTACAAATGATCCTTCAAGAGGATAACTTAGTATCCATTCATCCAAGTGTACTTCTAGGAATTTGTGCATAAACTCTTTTAATGCCACGACCACTATCCTGGAGAACACTGCAGGTGCATTATTCAACCTAAAAGGCATAACATTGTAAGAAAATGGTTCCAACTCCATTGCAAAAGTGGTTTTATTGAGCTCTTCTTTTGTAATTTGTACATGATGGTATCTCGAGAACCCATTAGTGAATGTATAAGCTTCCCTTCCCTCCCCCATGTTCTCTAGCAGTTCATATGTAAATGGGGTGGGGAAGGGGTCATGCACATAGGTTGCGTTCAGGTTTATCACATCTACACAAATCCAATATCACCCACATTTTTATTATTATCTTGGACTACCATCAAGCTTTCCACTCTAATTCTTCGATGGGAAAGATGATCCTTTTTTCCAACACGTGGTCGAGCTCCTTATGCACCTTCTCCTCGTGTTGAAGATTAAGCCTTCATGGCCTCTTCTTGATTGGATTGGCCCCTTCCTCGAGCTTGATTTTCATTTCCCTCAGGAAACCTACTATCCCCTTCATCTCAGAGAAGTTGTACATAAATAGGTCCTCATATTCCCTTAATAGGTCGACCACTTGGGTGATCGTCTCCTGTTCCTAATAGTCATTTATTTGTCATCTTTGATTCATCCTTTGTTCCCATGTTATATAATTTTTAGTCTAAATGGATCCAAGAACTCTGATGCAATATTGGTGGATGGGTAATTATGCACTGCACACTCCCTTGTGGTTTCTTTTATTTCTATCATGTGAATCGTCCTCCTTATCTACGTCGATGCTTCCTACCCTCCAACAGTATATGCATTGTTCAATTGTGTCAAGTCCTTATAGTATGTGCAAATGGGCTTCTACGTGGTGTCCTACTTTTCCCTCTCCCCAAAAATAAGCGCTTTATGCGGTGGAGAATCTTGTCCAAATCAAGGCTTGTTGTGTTAAATCTAAAGGTGGTCATGAACTATGTGCTTACATTTTCTTATCTTTTTGTCTAACGTCAATGCTCCTCCTGGACATACTAATTGCGCGGTATGACATCTGGTGCATGAATAAACTTGTGTACCCATTGGTTGTGCATGGAACTTTTCATTTTCCACCTTTGTTCACAGTATTCAAAATTATCCTTGAGGTCCTCAATACCCTTTAACCTATTCATTAGTTCCAATTTTGTGGCTAGCAGGAACATCACCTTTATGCATGTATCGACTTGTTCCCATCTGCACAAGTCCTCTTTGTGGGTCACCCACCAAAGCGTAGGGGTCCCTCTTGTTACTACATCCATCACCTTGAACCTTTGGGCCTCTGAGACACATGCTTCCATTTGCTCTAGAAATGCATCCACCCTTTCTATTCCATAGAATTTGGGTGGGTCTCATAGCTCCGATCCAATCTAGCGCACTGACTTGGTAACCAAGGCACATCTGCATGATTATACTTCATGCAAATGATTTTTCCATTGGTCTAGCACTTCCTGAAAATTTGTATTGAAGGAACAAACACTAAACCAACTTAATTCTCTATCAGCACTAAGATTTGCGTAGTCCTCTTTTCTCCTGATCACATTATAGATGTTTTTGATATCAATTCTACTTGTGTCATCCTTGAAAAGCTATGTGTAGTACTCTCCCTCCGTAGCATCAAGTGGGTTTACTACTCTCATCTCCTCAGTCTCAAATGGCATGCGTTGTTGTTTTAGGTTTAGAATGGAGTTATTTCCAAATGCCCAGACGATCCCCAATAATGCAGCATAGGGATTGATGTCTTCTAGGATTTCTATGACCTCAAAATCTGCCACTTCCTTTACCACATTGATATCTACTTCTACATATGTCAGCCTCCGGATGGAATAGATCATATACTGGTTAGCTAGCTTGAGTTGTAGAGGGGACCACACCAACTATAGCTTCCCCATCAACTCACATTATTTATTGGAAAAAATGTTGACCTCCAACCCCAAGTTGAGCATCGCATCCTTCATCTCATACCCTCCTATCTCAAGTGTTAACATGAACTCCTTTCCTATGTTCCTCTCCTTTCCCACCCTACACATTGCATTTGGGTAACGACATCGAAATGGACACTTCCATTTCACTTAAAGTTACCAACTTCATGAGTAGGATGGTTAATTTACTTATAGTCTAAGGATTGTTCAACACCTTTAAACAACATTGTAAAATCCTGCTTGATCCTCTAAGTCATGATTTTGCACCTTTTTACGTTGTTCTTCCTACTGGAACGCAACTGTCTATTGCTCCTTGTCACACATACTATGCAACATTTTCTCCTTATGTAGTCTCCTCCTTTGGTCCTCCTCTTCGCACAGGCTGCGCAACTGGTCCTCCTCGCGTAGTCTTTCCTGACACAACTCCTCTTCCCATAGGGATACTTCTTTGACTGCCTTATGTGCATCATGCATAAATTGTCTCTGGTTTGTGTCATCAAATTTCAGTAGTGTGTGCACAACTTTCTTTATCTTTGGCTCGGTTGGTTGGTCTACACAGTGTGCTCCAAATTTGTCCTCTCCTATCTTTGCACCCCACCGAGTTACTATATTCACATGGGAAAGGCCCCCTTCATATGAGCCTTCCCAAGGTTCTATTGTCACCATATTGTAGTGACCCCTCTTTTCTTCCCACTTCGCCACTAGGTCGGGTAATTCCTCTATTGAGTGTTTTGTACAATGCAATATGCACATAAGGCACGCGGTTTTATACAAATCTCGCTAGGTGACATGCCTCTCACAATTGAAACATATAACATGTCTTCCTCCTCCTTCATAACCTCTTCCACAACCTCGATATCCATTGCAAATTGGCCCTTGATTTCCTCCCGTGTTAGGTCCTTTATCTTCCTTTGCGCCCTGAACATGGAATACATCCATAGTATGATCCTTCATTAGTTGGAGCATAGTAATTGTTAACATCGTGCTCAATTGACTTCAAAAATTCACAGATTGGGGCATGTGTAGAACTTTGATACTTCTATAGGGTTGGGCATTTAGGGGGGTAGTGTCCCCATACTCTACAAATGTCACACCATTCTGCCTTGGGTCATGTTGAGAATGGGATAGGTGATCCAATAGCCATGTAGTTGTTCAATGTTGGGCATTCATTCTTGTGATGCCATTCTTTTCTGCATAAGCTACACTACATGTTCTCTCTCACTACCTTCCTTGTTAACAATTATTGTAGTTACATAGTTAGTGCATCAAGCTACGTCTACACCTGCGCCATCTCGATTGATGAATCCCCTCCTGGAGTATCTTTTAAGCACATTGCAATCTATAGTGCTTATTACCGAGTCACCACCTTCTACTCCATGAGGGTGACTATGATGTGCGAGAACAAGCCCGCAATGAACTACTCACGGTGTTGTACATCCTGAATCTATAATATCAAACGATCAAATAGGATCTTGAACCATTGGTCATACTCCCATATAGACTCACCAACTCCTTGTTTAATTTATTTAATCTCAGTGATGTATTAAGATTTTGATTTTGGCTTCTGAACTCCTTAAGAAGATATTTCTTGACCATCACTAGCGATCTCATCTGTCTTGGGGCTAGAGTTGTTCTATATTTCATGTACCATGTCAGAGCTTGTTCTCTAAACGTAGTTTCTAGCTGTGTAATCTTCACAACCTCATCAATGATCTACTTCACTGACAACATAGCCTTGCCAGTGAACCAATGCTACTCGGTGTCATCCTTTCATGTCCCTTGAAAGACAAGCAATCTCAAGGTGGAATCTGATGTCGTTGGCATGTTTTTTATTACTAGCGAACTAGGTCTTCTTATTGAATTAGGTGGAGTGGGTACTATATTACTTTATTTTGGAACTGGCGTCTTTGAATGAGTCTCCGGGGTACAATTGGCTTCTACTCCTCTAGTTTCTTCTTCTTCTACTTTGGGGCTTGTCTCCCACTCAAACTGGTCTAACAAATTGTTTTCTTGATCATCTAAAGAGCGCAAGGGGGGTTGAGACAAAAAATGGGTTTCTTCTAGACACATTCCTTCTCATAACACTAAATCCAAGAGATGATAATTTTAGCTGCGCAATCTCTATAACAATTATCCGAGTGCCTCCTTCTAGCTACACTTCCTCTTCTTCCACGTCCTCTGGGTTCCTTCCTCGGTTTTGCCTCTAGGGGTTGATCTCACTATCTTCTTCTGAACAAACACTATCTTCTATCCCACACATCCTTTGGGTTCTTTCATCAGTTGCGCACTCTTCCTGCATAAGCATTGCACACCCTTCTGGTGCATCTGACCCTTCTATGCACCCTCTTGACATAGTCTCTTCTCTAGCATTCCTCTTTCCTCTCCGATTAACACTATTCTCCATCTTCAACCGCTTTTCTCTTCTCTCTCTTCTAATTTACTACCTTATCTCATCTCTTATCTCATACCTTTCCAGCCTTTGGATTCACCGCTCTTCCAGATCCATCAATGTGCTACCTACTCTCCCACTTCTTCATACCCCACCTGCTTAGCATGGGGTTTATGATGCCATAGTGTCAGTTTCTATGGTCATCAACCTGTTATCAATAAACAACATGTTGATCCATGCGAGTATTTCCTCAAGAATTCTCTTTCTGGGACCCTCTTCAAACCTAGGTCCTATGCTATTGCAGGACTCACTACACTCTATGGTAAACTCGACAATGTATCCTTCCTTCATTGCTCTAGAAATCAACCATTCTAGACGACTTGTTGTCGAGATTATTCAACTCTTATATTCTCTCATGAGTCTATACTATTGGCTCAGGTCTTCTCCATATACTATTAGTCTTTGATTGTCTCCCCCCCCCCACTCATGTAATAAACAAGGAAGTTCACAAATGGAAATTTCATGTAGATTTGAGTAAATATACCTTTCTTTCCATTGCATTGGATCGAATGAGAAGCCTCTAATATTCTTAAATGTGAGCTTGTCCTCTTTGATCTCCAACTATTCCTCGACCTTGGATTTTGTGGGTTTCCAATGAAATTTTTTGTAACCGCGACCCGGTTTCAATTTCAGCTCACTGCATATAGTTTAATGCCCAACCCCAGAATGCATGTTCATTTAAAAAAAAACTTGAAACTTGAAACAGAGGAGATAATTTCAACTCTTGCAGACTCATAATTTTTTCTAGCAGCCTAACTTTTCAATCTCATAAAAATATTTTAGCTACACACACAATAAAAATGACTTAGTATTTTTGACCAAAATGGTCCAAGATAAAATCCCAAAGGGAAAACCTGTATGAGAGAGAATTTTATTATTTCTTCAGGAAAAATACAAATCATAACAACAATACTTATCTCCCTTATTTCTTCTCAAAAAATGTGCCAGAATCACTCTGAATCAGTTGTACGGCTTGCTTAACAGTCTGAAAATTATTGCCTCGATTTCGTGTTATACGGTCTACACATGTGGTTGTGCATACTGCTTTTACTCCTCGAAATTTGTGCCAATTGTATGACTTGTTAACAACATTAAATGTTGTCCAAATCACCTCAAAAATCATGCTAGAACTACATCGATTTGTGTGCTATATGGATTGTACAGATTTACTGTTGTACGACCTTGCCTCAAAATTTGTTCTTGTTGTACGATATTGTACGGTCCTGCCTCGATTCTTGTGCATGATGTATGCTTTGCCTTGGGAAATGTGCTAGATACATGCTCTTTCTCCTTCTTGGAATTTGTGCAAGGGTTTCATTCTATCTTCTCTCTTACTCTTCTTCTCTCCAAAAACTCTCTCTTTGGAATGTGAACAATGAATTCTCACATGCCGTTCCCTAGCCTTTTTGTTTGAGTAACCACCCTTAGAAAATCAATGGCCAAGATTAAAACATAACTAGATGAGATCTAGGGCCAAGATCAAATCTCACTTTTCTCATTAAAAAGCATTTAAATATTTTTATAAATAATAAATGAGACATTTAATGCACGCCTAGTTTTAATTCTCATTAAAGTCACATTTAAACTTTTATAAC
Source organism: Pseudotsuga menziesii (assembly GCA_001517045.1). NCBI lineage: Eukaryota > Viridiplantae > Streptophyta > Pinopsida > Pinales > Pinaceae > Pseudotsuga > Pseudotsuga menziesii. The sequence continues at coordinate 7,297 of LPNX010506155.1, forward strand.
TCAACTTCATTTTATAAAGCGACTTTAAAATCATAAAGTCAATATCACTTTATAAAAATGCTAGGGACCACATTTAAAGTGTCCTTGTCCACCCCAAGGCACCAATAAATGGAAAAACACTTTCTAGATAAAATTTCAACATCCAACTCATCTCTTCATCCTTTCTTTACAGTCCCAAGGCAAGTCCCAACAACATAACCATTTGTTGGTTGGTTTTAATCAGACCCAGGGTTCAACAGGATTTTCCAACAAGTACCTCATAGTCATTGACATTTTCAATACCCTATAAACATGATAAGGTCTCACTTGATATGCATGCAAGAATCACAAGGACCCTCATATGGGGAGCACAGAGGAGGATGCGGGTTCACTCTTCATTTATCTACTCATTCATCTACTAAGGTATGCATTCCAAATAGTCAATAGATTAACATTCATCTTTCAGTAAAACTCAAACATTCATCACAATTCATAATCATAAATAGACTGCGCAGAATGAAAGGGAACAAACTTTATATTCATAATTGAGAAAAATAGGGTACATTCTACAACATCAACTGTACACAAAAAAAACTTCATATTCGGCTCAACAACTTAATTATTTCCCATGCATATAATAGTACATAGAAAAACTCAATAAAATCAACATAGAATCATACATAAAGCGAACCTAACCCATTACAAAAGATGCTTCTAAATAGGATCATGTTCTCCTCTCGATGTTAATCCATCTGTGGTATAGGTAGCATGCAAAACTGCCATGTGTGGATTATTGTTGACACATGTCATGCGATTATTGCTTGTTGGTCTCCTTGGTGTGCCTCTTGTTGACAACCGTACTCTTTAGCGCCTGGCCCCTTTCCTCAAAACTTGGGCACCAACATTAGAAATGCATCGTCATAGAAAAGTACAATATCGAGAATATGTGTATATCACCATCAAAATGAGAAACAATACACAACATCATTATGAGAGAATACTCATCACATGCCTTCAAAAATATACTCATAATAATCATTAGGTATTCACATATGTTTTAATATTCAAGATAAGTCAACATCAACAATGAAAATCAACGAGGGGATAATGAGTCCCAAACATCAACTCTTGATAACCTTCACAAGGTGTATTAACAAATAACTAGAACAAGAATGCAAATAATTATCATGCATTAGGGGATTTACAACCCCCCCAAAAAGGGATACAACCCCATAGTTGAGTAATCACTAAACAAATTAGAATAAAACTCTCATCTCTAATTCTAATTCCTTGGTGTTATCATACTTTGAGTATTGTTGCTAGTGGACCTTGACCCACTTTATAACTATGTCATATAGGTGTTTCTATTTAGTATCAGTGATCATTTGGGGCTTGGTGATAAGCTTCCATGTCTCCTTCATTAGTATATCATCAAAACCAACACATGGTTGTGGTTAGGCACATATTTCTGAAGGAAGGATACATGGAAATCATCATGAATCATCACATGTAGTGGTAAGACAAGTTTGTAAGCAACGGTACCCACCAAAATCTCAAAGATTCCACAATATCTTAATGCCAATTTCTTCCATTTCCCCATGCGTAAAGAACCCCTCTTATACTTGACTCTTAGGAACACCTTCTCTTTGACCTTGAAGCTATGTAATGATATCCGTTTATCTACATAACTCTTCTACCTCTCTTAGGTAGTCTTTAGACGTTACTGCACTTGTTTGATCATGATTTCCATTTCTTCAAGGGTGCCACTTTCTTGGGTCAATTGTTCTTCGAACTTGTACCGGCTAATAGGGAATTACAATTATGTTCATTAAAACCTTCAAATTGACTTTTCTTGAGCGAATGGTGATACTCATTGCTATAACAAATTCCACTAAGAGGAGGTAGTCTTCCCAACTTTTTGGGTGATTCATCACATACAATTTAAGCATACATTCTATACTTCCATTGACCCTTTATGTTTGACCATTTGTCTCCTAAAGGTAATTTGTATTGAAAATTAGCTTCATGCATGGATCTAGAAACAAACTCTAGCAAAACTTAGAGGTAAATTTTGAGTCATGGTCTCTCTCAATTACCTTTGATACACCATGTAACCATACCACTTTTGGTATGAAGTTTGATCAATATTACATGCCCAATGAGTAGTTTTGACCAAAATAAATAGGCTATTTTCGTCAAATGGCAAGAGCACTACCAAAATTGATTGATTTCCCTCGGAAGTAATTGGTGATCTAGAGATGAGCTCCATGGATATTTCTTCCCACTTCAAATATGGTACATTAAGGGGATTCAACCTTCTAGTGGGATCTCGATGATCCACCTTTATCTGTTGGCATTCTAAGCATCTTGGCACACATGCTACAATATATTATTTTAGTCATGGATAATAGTACGATTGCTTCATAATGCAGTATTGCCTTTTGTATCCTAGGTGCCCAAAACATGGGGCATGATGTGCTTCATGAAACACTAGACTTCTTATATTCTTGAGGTTTGGCACATAAATTTGATTCCTCTAGAGTAACATCCCATCCTTGACTAGATGGTTAATATCACACTTCCTAATTTCTCTATCTACCCAATTAGTTATCTTCAAAAGTGCTTGGTATACCTCTCGGCACCACTTATATTCCTTGGATCACATCTCAATTACTATCCTCAAGTCCAATTGAGCTTGGGAAATCGCACTTATGTTCCACCTCTATCTCAAAACATCTACTACTAGATTCTCTTTTCCTTTTATGTGCAATATTTCATGGCCGTAGATGTTGAGAATATATCCCCAAAACCTTTACTTGTTCAATTAGGGTTGAGTGTGCAATACCTCAATCTTTTATGATTCATTCACAATTCAAATTCTCTGCCAATTAAGTTATGTTTCCATGCCTTTAGGGCATGTGCCTTTTCAAGGAGATCCAATTCACAAGTTGAGTGTTTCTTCTCATGAGAATTCAACTTACTATTCTCCCTCTAAGAGCACTCCTCCAATGCCTTACCCACTAGCTTTGGTTCATATAAGGGAGTCTTTATTGAAGTTAAGGAGTATTATATAGGTGCTTCCATGAGAAGTCTCTTAATTTCTTGAAATATTTATTCATGTAAGGATGTCCAAAGGAACTTAACTCATTTTCCCTATACTTTTGATAAATGGCTCGCAGTCTTCGAAAATCCTATGACAAACCTCCAATAGTAGCCTACTAGTTCTACAAGACTTCTTATCATTGATGCAGTTCAACTACAAATGGATTATATCTTCTTGGGATCCACTTTTAGTGCTTCCTTGGATATTATATGTCCAATATATTGGATTTATTTCTTAAACAATTCACATTTAACTTAGCATACAAATGGTGCTCTCATAGATTTTGTAACACCGGGTGTAGATGATCTTGGTGATCCTCCTCATTCCTATAATAGACAAGGATATCACTGATGAATATTGGCACAAACTTTTCCCAATAGTTTCATAATAAATCCTTTATTAACCTCATGAAGGCCAAAATGACATTCATTAATCCAAAAGGTAAGATGAGTAGCTAAGAATGCATTGGTATGCTAGATTATTTAACTCTTATATGATCATATTTGAATCTTAAGTCCAATTTGTAGAATACCCTCACCCATTTTATCTGATCAAACATGTCATCGATCCAAGGTAATGGATATTTGTTCTTGATCATTTCCTTATTTAACAGTGTCAACACCCTATAATGAATGCACATCTAAAAGGTCCCATCCTTCTTCTTAACAAACAACATGGGACCTCCTTAAGACGAGGCACTTGGGTATACTAAACCCTTAGTAATTATTGTTTTTGAATTTTAAGCTTACCTAGCTCATTAGTACCCAATCTATAGGGGTACTTAGATATTGGGTTTGCCTTGAGCATCAAGTCTATCTGATCATTTACTTCTCAGGTTGGCAGACAGAAACCCCAATATTTATTCTAGATAGACATCCAAAAATTCATTTATTATGGGTAGTTGTACTATCCCCATGTTTGATTTTTGTTAGGTTAATCTTTACTTGGTTAAAGAGTGATATAAGACAACCTTGATTCCATAAAAAATGAGTCTATCATTTGTGATTTATGGGGCCATGATTTTGTCTAACCCATAGTATTTGCCCATGGTTTTAGCATGTGATCAAGCCTATTTAAAAGCTTGAGTATCTCCATTGTAAGATGCCTAAAGTGGACAATGTTGAGACTAATAGATATCGAATTGGTGTCATTTTTACCTATATAGGGTTTCCAAGGTAAAACTACTTGTTCATCTTATGTGCTTTTTTTTTTTACATTATTATTGTTTTTAACATGTGTTATCAAGGCCAATAAACCTAGACTCCTCAAAGGAGTGGCTAGGGTTCTAAGGTCGGACAAGTCAATGGGGTGTATGGAGTATTTATGGAATATAGTGGATGAATATGTACACAATTAAGGAGTTTTTTATTTGGTTCACTAAAGTAGAGATGGATGCAGGTGAAGAAGCACACCTGTGTTTCTTGTATAAGATAGTATTGTAAGCATTTTTTATGGAGTTAGAATTAATCACAATGTAAATGGGAAACAATTATAAGACCTATTTAGGCATGTGTAGCCCTAGCTTGGTGGATCACCTATGTAAAGTCTAAATGTAGATTTTGGTAGACTAAAGGGGAGGAAGGCATGTTGTATTCTTGTTACCTAGTTAAAAATTTGTGGGTGGTTGATGTTTACCCCAAGTTAAGTTTAAAGGGGGGATGTTATGTTTATCTTGAATTGGATATAGAGTGATTTAAGATAACCTTTATTTGGCAAAAAATGGGTTTATCATTGGTGGTTTACGAGCCCATGGTTTTGGGTAACCCATGGTATTTTCCCATGATTTTAGCATGTGATGAAGCTTATTTATAGGCTTGAGTAACTCCATTGTGAGATGCATAAAGTGGCTGATGTTGCATTGATGCTAATAGATATCTAATTGGCGTTGGTTTTCCCTATATAGGGTTTCCAAGGTAAACATACTTGTTCCTCATATGTTTTTTTTTGCATTATTATTATTTTTAACATGTGGTATCAGAGCTAGTAAACCTATAATCCTCAAGGGAGAGGATAGGATTCTAAGACTATATAAGTATTTGGGGTATATGGAGCATTTACAAAATAAGAACATGGAATATAGTGGATGAAGAAGTACCCAGTTAAGGAGTGCTTGATGCGGTTCAAGTGAAGAAGCACGCAGATGTTTCTTGCAGCAAAATACTCTTGCAAGCATTTTTATGGAGTTGGAATTAATCACAATATAAATGGCCACAAAGTTGTAATACCTTTTTAGACATGCATACCCCTAGATTGGAGGGTTACATATGTAAAATCTAAATGTAGATTTAGGTAGATTAAAGGGGAGGTCGACATATTGTATTCATGTTACCTAGTTAAAAATTTGTGTTACCCCAAGTCAAGTTTAAAGGGGTGGAATTTTAGGTTAATTTTGACTTGGTTAAATAGTGATTTAAGATAACATTGTATCAGTGAAAAATGGGTTTACCGCTGGTGGTTTACAGGCCCATGGTTTTGGATAACCCATAGTATTTTCCCATGGTTTTAGCATGTGATGAAGCTTATTTAAATGCTTGATTAACTCCATTGTAAGATGCCTAAAGTGATCGATGTTGAGACTAACATATATCTAATTAGTGCTAGTTTTCCCTATATAGTATTTCCAAGTAAAATACTTGTTCCTCTAATGTGCTTGTTTTCTACATTATCATTATTTCTAACAATTCTTTCACAACTTCAGTGACATAAATAAGATACCCTTTACAACCTTTGCACACACTACACTTGCTTGATATTTTGTACCAAATACCCCAAATAACATAAAAGCATAGATAATATGTAATTACATGCCTTTGATAAAGAAAGAGAATGAAGAATAAGAAGCCTTTTTGTGGGGGAAACCTCCTTTAATATCTAAAAATAGACCTCCCTCATATATATAAGAGACAAAAGGTACAATTACAATTAAATGGCTTAGTTGACTAATAATCACAACACCAATATAACAATATAAATGTAATGTCCTATGATATGTGGCTTAACACTCTATCAATGACATCTATATGCCTATTATGAGAATATTTTGTACTTGAAATATTCTAATTATTCATTTAGTGTCACACATTCAACCCCATTCTCATACCAGATCGTATTGGCCTTCTAAAGTTCCTATCGGTCTTGTCTAGTTATCACTTCATAAGCTCCCAAAGGCGAGCTCATGAAGACATATTCCAATGCTCCATCCTCCAAGGTCGACCACACAACTATCAATTGCTTGGTTAATTCGCTTCTTAGCACCATTGGTCATCGGCACCTTCCATGGGTCTTCGAGCTTCTAAGTGCTAAGCTTATATTCACATAGGAGATATGAAATTGTGTTTATTTCTGATGTCAATCAAGAAAGTATTATGTTGAATATAAGCAATACCTCTATAATGTATAATAGAGGCATGATACCCCGCTTATCTATTGTCCACTATTGCATATATCTTGCATCTCCTATACTCCCTTTTGGTTCCAATTTGTTCATTGTTCCTTTAATATTATTCTTTGTCTTTGGGAATCTATAGGATTTGTGCCTAAATCCAACATATTGAAAACATTTGATTTTTGAGTGCATGGGTCTTATATTCTCTTGTACTTTGTCTTCTTATCCATGCATGGATGTTGTTGAGTTGGGGGTTTATTAATTGAATTCCCATCTCCAAGCCTTCTAGTGGTTCAATCCTCTGATTTAAGTCTACTATTTAATTCCTTTCTTCCCTAGTCATATGCTCTAAGTCATTTAGTCCTTTGTGTCACTTCTATTAAGGTCATTGGCATGAGGTTTATGACATTGCCTCTCAGATGATCCCTTATTCCTTTAATGAATCAACCCACTTGGAATTCCTCATTGATTCCATGGGTGTATCCATCCAATTTGAAAACTTATGTTCATATTCCTCTTTGGTCATGCTAACCCACTTTAACTAATAATACCCATCTTATTTCTTACAATATTACATCTCACCTAGGTGATTCACTTCAGATGTGTCTTGAAATGGTCCAAACCTAGATTCTCCTCATCCATTTTTTCCTTCTTCTTGAAATGGTTCGATCAAAGGTTCCCACCATCTATTAGTTTGGAACTAGTAAACTTGGTCTTTTCTAAGGAATTAGAATCATGTAGCATCATGTGCCTCTTGATGTTTACCGAACAATATTTAAACTCATTTTTCCTTTGGATTCCCACTAGAAGTGGAAGCCTTCTATTTACTCAATTCATAATCGAACTTGCCATAATCAAGGGGTTCCTTTTGACTAGGATCTTCCTTTGTGGATGGTCTTTTCCCTTGATTTCATATATTAGATCCCAGTGATTCCAATATTACCTTGATTTCTCAAAGGTAAGAAGATTATTGATCTGTTTATTTGCTTGATGTTTGTACTTCTCAAGCCACTTCTTCATGGATCCAGTTGTCACCGAGGGGAACATGTCCCTGACTGGTCCCCTTACTCATACTCCAGATTCATGAGCTAGAGGTGTCCATATCCAATCTTCTAGAAGTAATAATTGGAGGGTCCATTAGTTACCAATAATAGATATGTGACTTAGGTGAAAATATGGGGATAATATTTAGGTTGCTATATTGAGGTTAATGAGGGTATGAGGATGCACCATCATCACAAAATGAATGTATGGAGTGACATCATAATTACTAACTAGTCCCTACATTGGGAAACAATAAAATGACCAAAACAATCTACATATACTTTGTAAATAATGCACTAATTCTAGATGTTTTCATGCTTTCTTATGGGTTGACCCAAGCCTAAATTGAGCGACATTTATAACACCCACTATAGACTCTAGGATGTCTTATATGATTTCAAATGCTCCCCAAATTATGCTCTAAATATAGAAAATTTGAGTATGAGAAGTCTTCTCTTAGAACCTTATACCTCCATAATCAAAATATTGTCTCCTTATTACTCAACCACTATCCAATACTTTAGTATATTGATTCACTGAGATGCAAAGGAAAGGGTGTATGAATCTTGCACTCAAATTGATACAAAAGGATATCCCTAGGAATGTTATCTTCCTTAGTATGGGTTAATCATGTATGTTATGAACACGAGTTAATATAATGCACACAAAATCAAAAGCGTAGAATGTATAGATACTCATAGTAAACATTATGTGACCATATATGTCTCAATATTCAGTATAATTCAATATCAATAGTGAAACAATGAGTCCAAAAAATCATCACATGATAACCATCACAAGGTGCATAAACAAATAACTAGAACTATGATCCAAACAATTGTCATGTAATAGGGGCATTACACTTGCCCAAGAAAAAATTCAAGGTGACCCAAGCAAAAAACAACTATAGCAATACACTTCAAGGGGAGAAGAACCACAACTCTAAGTGATCAATCCCTTTCCAAATAAGATACAGAAAATATTTTATAGCAACATATTTATTATAGCCCTAAATCCCCCCCTTTACTTCCTTCTTATCTTGTTAAATCACTTAAAAAAATTGCCAACTCTTCATGATAAATCAACATACCAAAATACCATCGAAACTTCTCATTAACATACATTAGTTTCGAATCTAAAATGCACAATGTTTGGACAACAAAAGTACACTTCATACTACAATGTAATGAATATTTAAGTACATACCATCAACCCATCACAAGCTAGCACACCATGTACTATCCACTTATCACAAGCTAATTGCATCCAAACCGTAAATAGTGCATTCACCATAAATAACAAGCCTCGATCATCAATCATGACCTGGAAATGCATCCACCAAAATACTTCTAGTCACTCCAAAGTTTCAACGGCAAGCCAACATCAACACCAACAAATCTACTGTCACGTCCCCTCTCATCGATTCGATCGATAAAGGGGAACATAAACCTTATGCAAGGTGCTAAATTTCGCCCCGATGCGCAAATTAAAAAATTCATAAACAACTAAATGTGATGCATATTAAACATACACAACATGATTAAACTCTAACAATGCACACACACAACATGCTTATACTAGCATACTCATCACAAACATAACAATAAAAACACGCACAACAATAAATTCATTTTCATGTTATTCACATGCATCTAATTGAACAATTCATTTTGGGTCAACTCATTCAATTTAACACAATGAACAATCATTCATAAGACATAAATTAGGCATAATCAGAGACATTAGTAAACACTTATATTTTAATTGAGATTTCATGAGCAATTGGTTATGGAAGAGAAACGTTCCACCCAACTGTAGGTCTCTATCCAACCTATATTCTTTCATCTGACAGACCACCCTCAAGTTGGGCTATGTATCCACTAAGGAGGAACTACCCAGGCTCACTCACAACCATAAGCATAAGCACTCATGCTAAGCCAACACACAACTGGGTTTATCAAGCATGTAGGGAGGTAGGGAAGGAGGTAGGTAAGCCAGTGAGCTTAACTGCATAACTACATGCATCTCAATTTGGCTTTAGACAACCTTAGCACCCACAGTACTTACCACATCCAACACAAGGAAGGTTCCCTTGTTTGCTACACAGTCCCTTAGGTGCCCATTCCCTCTAGAGCTCTTCATGGTGAGCATGGAAACGTCCAAGCTGCTAAACTTCTAGAGATTCTTGCCTTCACTAGATTTATCAAGCAATTCCGACCTCTGTTCTCACTCCCACTTCAATCCATTATTGGATTTTTCCAAATTTTGGTCACATGACCATCAATCACGAAATTCCACTTTCAAGATTCCAAATCTAGGTCTTCCTATGGATTTTTGGGCTTTTTTCACTCTCAAATTTTCCCTAGGGTTTATGTCTATGGATTCCCCACTAATTTTACTTCTCACATGAATTTCTGGGCGTTTTTGGCACTTCAAAACATATCTTCTTTCCAAGTTGGGATTTCTAGTTTTTCCACAGTTGGGGACGCATAACATGCCCATAATTGGTGTCTATTTGTTCCACAATGGAATGGGGGTGATGGAAAATGAATTCCCACGAGGAAATGACTTTTGGGCCAAGTAAACCATGCCCATACTCATCCATACGAATTTCTAGGTTTCACCCATGCTCCATTAATTCATGAGCTGATTTTTGAGTTACCATCTTACAATGAAATAAATGTCAGCATAGCTAGTTAAGATGGGTTCTCAAGATGAAATTTGGCAACAAAGGATTCAATCCTACAACCCTTCACCTCTCCCTAGTGGATACACACAATCCCCTCATTTTAGTTGCTTCCAAAGTAATCCCTCGGGATTTTATTACATTTAAATATTTACATGCTTATATAATTTTCGATGGATTAGTAGCACATGGATAGTAAAATATAAAATACTTGCCTTTAAAACCCAAGCATTCACTAGCAGGGCCTTGGCCGTGAGTTCCACACTAGGAATCATATGTCGCATATACACAATATTTACATATAAAGCTAATGCATTCTAAGGGTCAAAATGGGGGTATTACATCTACCCTTGATCTTTCACCAAGCTCACCTTACACAAACTCTCTAACCAAAGCACTCCAAGTCTCCTTTAGGGTTTCTTTGCCACAAACCCTAGATCCTTGTCACACAAGGAAATCAACCCTATCACTTCAAGGCTTCTCTAGGTTCATCTCCCATAAACCCTAGAAACCTACTCTCTTATATCACAACAAGTACAAAGACTCAATACATGTTCATTAGCAATATACTATGATCTAACAAACTCACTTATACAATTCTACTTGTATAGCCTAGTGTTTTCATGCCATGAACCCTAGGTATTCTTCTCTTACATTAGACAAGCACTAAGACTTTTAGAAAATATTAGAATGGAATATCAATATTACATCGACATAAGTTCCAAGTTTTCTTAGAAACTAGGAATCACACCAAGCTCCAATATGGACATTAGGATGGTTCAATTCGAGTGGATGTTTGACTAGGAGACTTAGTACTCTCCTACCTTGGTTAAAATACTTTTGGAGTAACGTCAAAAGATAACACTCCTTTACAAATAAAGTGTTTTCATTGGCACTAGTCTTCTCCTTATATATCTCAACTAAATATGCCATCTAAAAATTTGAATATGCGCTAGTGTCAGAATCAACCATTGGCCCTTGGAAAGGAATTATCACCCATACATCATTCTCCTCCATTAAGGCATCAAACCTCACCTTGTCAAAACAATTGGAAAGTTAAAAATTGGAACTATCCAATGCAATATGTTTATAATTTCTCCCAGGAGGTATACTTGTACTTGTGAAAAATGTGGGCACTCCTACATACTCAAGTGTATCCTACAATGTCTCAATGACGGAATGATCCTTTATCAAATCGAGAATAGTTCTATTTTCTTTGGTCTCCTTCTTAGAATGCATGACTGATAGTTTAAAATTTGTATGTATAACAATCTAAGTCTTAGTATGATCCCAAAACTCGGTCTCCTCCAATATCATTTGTAACCTACATTTATGAGGTGTCAAATTGGAAGCACCTTCCATCGTATCATATTCTATAAAACCAAGAGTAGTTATCCTTGAAAATTTGAACTAAGTGAAAAAAAACTCTAAACAACAAAATCAAGTAGACTAACCCTTTATTTGTACACAATGCAGGAGTTTGTTACTTGATTAGGAGAGGTTCTTACCTAGGAGGAAGAGCCCTTAACAATTGGAGGTTAATTAGCACTAAAAGCATCATACCATGAGACATGCACGTTGGAGGTTAGATACTTGACTTGGGGATGTTTAGGTTGAGGATCATACTTCAACAAGGTTGTTTGTAGACATAGACACATATGTTGATGAGAAACATTGGAGCAAGTAATTGCCTTAGAACACATGCTAAGGATCATTGGAAAAAAATAGACAAGTGACAACTAGAGGAGGAAAAAATTGCATGAGAATACTTAGAGAATGAACCACCATGTAATATGGAGCGATGGGATAATGAATTTTTAGATAAAACACCATCTTCAAGGAAAAGTATTGATCCCAAGAGATGCTATTCTTGGAGGGCACACCACCTTGGAGTTGGATAAAACCCTAGTGTAACAATTGTCATCATTGTATTATAGAGTGATCCATATGGAGTTTCCTTGTTGACTTAGATCTAGGGTTACTTATATTGACCTATTCCATGTTTTATGTTGTACTCCCTCACCTATTCCCTATAAAGGGGAAAGTTTCTCTATTATTACTCAATGTTGATGTACTCATTATTCCATCTTTGCAATTGTCTCGGAGAAGTTTTTTAGGGAGAAAGATCTAGGGTTTGTGATGTAAACCCTAAATGAGACATGAAGATGAATTATAGCACTAAGGATGCTCTTGGGTCATAACACTTAGTTTGATACAAGAGAAGAAGACATATGGTTTATGTGATGTAAAATCTAGAGCAAGAATATGGAGTTCTAGAGGAATCGAGGAGCCTTGAAACTTGGTGTAGTACATAGCTTGAAGAAGAATTAGAACTTATGTTGATGAACTCTTGATATTCCATTGTAACATTTTTAAGAGTTATGAGTGCTTGTGTGATGAAAGGGTATAAGACATAGGGGTTTTGGAGTGTAGACCCTAGGATGGACAAGAAGCATGGCATAGTAATGTTCATTAGATGATTGTATCTTGTTGATCAACATGCCTTTAGTACTTATGCTTGTGTTAATGTAAGAGAGGAATGTGGTAGGGTTTGTGAGAGTCAAACCTAGATAAGAATTCAAGTGATAGGGTTGATGTCCTTTCCTAATAAAAACGTAAGGGTTTGTGCTAAATAAATCCTAGAGGAGACTTAGAGTGTTTTTCTTGGAGAGATTGTGTGAGGAAAGATTTGAGAAAGATCAAGGGTGGACTTGTTGTTTTTGATACTAGATTTTTTTTAATCCTTTACAGTGGCTACAAATATCTTGGTGCGATTCCTTGATAGGTTGTAATTGATAGTTATCATTTGTTGCTAATGGTGCATGCCCTAACTAGGGTTTGGTATGTTGATTTATCATTGACAATTAACAAGTTTATTAAGTGATTTAACAAGGTAAAAGGAACTAAATGGGTAAATTTAGGGATATAATAAATATGTTATTATAAATTATTTTTCAAATCTAATTTGAGAAGGGCATTGATCTCTTACGGTTGTGAATCTTCTCCCCTTAAATTGCATTTTTTTGGTGTTTTTTCATGGACTACATAGTTATTTTGATTGGAAAAAATCAAAATATATGTTGCTATAACTATTTTTTGGATTCATCCATAAGGCTAACAGTTCATAGGAAACATATGTAGGGGACCTCAAGTATCAAGATGAAATTTCTAAATTTGTTTTAAGCACATATTGTCAAAATTTCCCTAGTTATTTCGATTTGTAACTTTTTTCTTATTACTATAACAAATCACCTTTTTTGCTTGATCCATTTTGGATCATACATCCCAATTTAGGGGATTTTGTGTCCTGAAAAATCTTGACTTGGAAACTACACTTATACCTTTGAATTATTTATCTATGGGGTAACTATTTTTTTGAATACTCATTCCCTTGAAAGGAACACGATTGGAATGAATCTTCCAATTTCCAGTTCTTCCATTGCCTCATGAGTAAACTATTATGAGCAACATGTCCTCTTCTTGGTGTTTGAAATATATAGTCAAAATTTTCCTTGGAACAAGACAAAATGGATATTTGATCTCCAAGGTATTGTTGTCTTCTTCTACAACTTGTTTTTTTGTTTGTTTCTTTTGCAACACATTGTCTATTCTTGACATCCTTGCAAAAAATCCATCTAAGGTGGAAAAATTGCCTTTGATAACAAATTTCTTTACAATGGTTCCATTGTGGACCTGTGGAATATGGTATCTTAGTTTATTGTTTTATTCCTATATTTGCAAAATCTAGGGTCTTGGACCCCTTCTTATGTCGCATGTTCGACATTCATCCTTATTCATTATTTCCTTGAACAATTGTTGCTCCCTGGGCTACAAATGTTGTTATCTCTTCTTTCCCCTTTACCTTTACTCTATAAACTCTTCTCTTGGATGCTACATTCCTAGAATGAAATTTCGAATCAAGCCTCTAACACTTGGCTTTCCAATGTCCATTTAACATGTAGTGGTTTCAATAGTTCTTGCTACTGCTTAACACTTTCTTTTTGGTCATGTTCTTTTATATGTTATGTTGGCACACATAATTAGTCCTTAGATCCCTTTTATTATTCCGAATACCATATATCCTTTTGTTGAAGGATTACTTTTTCAAGCAAGTATCCACTTGATGATCGCTCATACCATAGAAGGAACATGCATGCGAGTGCAAAAAATTATCAATTTTGTGGCATTTCTTTCTACAATGGATACAAACAATGATGACCTTCTTGGAGCATACTCTCTTATTCTTTTTCTTCTTGTTTGGATGATTATCTTTCTTGGTCCTCCATGTGTTAGTGCACACTAAGTCTCTTAACATTCCTCATAGTTTCCCTTCTACGATTTGGCACAAGAAAGATGAAGTGGTAGTGTGCTACCACCCTTTCTTCTAAAAAAAATGCCATAAATGCTACATCTTTTGATTTCACAAAAGTGACATTACTAGGAATGATGTTTCCAAGTGTCAATATTTCCATATGTGGGTTATATGCTTCCACCTCTTGGTGATTACAAAAAATTGTAGTCTTTGAGAATTTTCCTTTTAGCTATATTCCACCAAATCTTAAGCCTTCATGTTTGATCCTATATTTGAGTACAATTTGGATCACAATCCCTTGATTTCTCTTGCCTAGGACTTGGCCATCATATCTTGCTTGTCCCATTATCTTGGATCCTTTTCCTTTTGTATGCTTTTGAAAAATGCCAAAAGGATCTTATGAAGCATGTCGAGGAAGATCATTGGAGGGTGAAATGACCATTCTTATCACAATTGTGGTGCCAATTTTTGTATCATGATTGGTAGACATTGACACTTCCTAGGTCTCTTGGAAAACTACTTATAACTTGGGCAATGGTGGCACCTTCACTGCTAATTCTCGCTACAATCGAGCCATCATCTAAGCAATCCTTTCTTCTTGATAACCATATCTCTCAATTACAAAAGTTGAACTTTCAATTTGTTTTAAACCGGCATACAATATAAGGAAAACACCACTTAATAAAGTTTATGTGGAGGTTTCTAATGTTGGAAGATTGGGAAAATGATCAAACAAACTTTTTTCTAAAACCTCCACTATTGATAGTAGAGGATTTAATAGATATTCACTAGAACTAAAAATTCTTGGTGGTTGGAGGGTTTTTTTTCTAATGCATTTAAGCAAACAAGGTGCATTAATACATATTATATGTGTAAAATCATTGGTGTGTATATCACAGTGGACACTAAAAAGTATTATAATGGTAACGATACCAATAATGACAATGGTAACGATATCCTCAAAACAAACAATGATATTGGTGTTGTTAGGAGCATTGGTGCTCTTATTATGGTTATTAACACTAGTGCATTTGTTCATTTATATAACATCGATGCATAATAATCATTTAAACACATTGTTTCATAAATAAGTAAAAATCACACCATTGCATTCAAATGAATATAATGCCTTGATATTTTTCATTGTTGAATTTACCCACGTTGTGGGTATGTAAATTCATCTTCTTGATTTTTGATAAAATTTCAATTAATCATCAAAAAATAAAATATTTTCATTATAAAATTGATTTTTATATTTTAATTTTCGTGTTTGGATATAACTGTATCATTTAAACAATTATACCAACTGATTGCACCTCTCTTTATTTTAACAATGTAAATAATCTATATATATTTTAATCAACAACATGAACATTCTATAACACCAAAGAATGCAATAGAACACTATACTCATTTTATAATGTTTCAATAAGAGACCCTTTTTCTTACAAAATAGGACAACATAAAGGTCAACGATAACCAAAATATAAATAATTGTTACAATTTTTGGTAACATATCATCATCCACTTGCAATAATATGTCCACATTACATATGTCTAGTTTTCACATAAAAACTTTTCAAAATATACAAATTATACCATTCAATTATATTCATCAGCATCCATTGCTCAAACTATTGTTGTTACTTGAACCACTCGCATCCCTTCTTTATTCATCACTCATACCTAGGTTATTTGGTTGAACGTTGTGTTGATTGGCTTTATTTTGTTATGCCTTTTCATATTCCATCTACAAGCATAGAAATACAGTGTAATGAACATATCTATATTTATAGTATATACACGATTGCATAAATTGCAAATCATACCATATCTACTAGCGATTCATAAACAATACACCCACTTTTGTTTCTATTCCTCTTGTCGTATCTCAAAAAATATTTTGTTGGCTCCACTTTTTACTTTGTTTCTTACATGTTTTATATACCATGAAAAAAAACATAGATATAATCAAGCATTTCATGATGCTCCATTAATTATAAAATAAGGGAAGTAAAACAACATAGCTATTTACAAATTGTTCAATTAACCCTTTATACCCCAACCTATACTCACAACCCATACTTAATCCAAGGTCAATCAAATGTACAAATGACCCTTCTTTGTATTTTAACACATGTTACAAAACATTCACGGACTTGTAAATTAATTAAAGTATAAACATCACAACAACTATAAAATGTTAAGGGGCTCGTGGGGGGCAGAGCAAGTGGTGAAGTGGAATTGTTGAAATTGGTTGTAATTGGAAGGTCTCATGTTCAAATCCCCCCCCCAAATTTACCCGTGCGCCATGGTTCAGGCCCTGTGGATGCACCTAGGGGTATAGTGGTAGCGGGATTGGATCCCTGGACCCCGTGTCATGCGAGTACCAGCCCGTCCCCAATTGTTGATTCCCCTAATTAAAAAATAAAAAAAATGTAAGGGAAAGACAAGTACTCACAAATTTTGTGATAAACCTTTTTTGCCTTACCATCCCATATTATGTTTGGAATTGTAATGTAACCGATTCAGAAACTAGGACATTTATTATGAATAATTCAATAGAGAGTAAATTGACTCTCAAATTTCTTCAACAACAATGACTTTTATGTGTTCATTGGAATATGAATAATATGGTAAAACCTTCAAACCACTATAATGTGTTTAGCCATATCTGATATATCTTTGATACATTTGTAATATCCCCTATCCAAAAATTAGAGATATTAACCCCAATGCAACCCCAAAGAATCATTGGATTTGAAACTAGGGAAACTAGTTCAGGGTTGAACCCAAAAAAACTAGATTTCCAACTCTTTCCAAACATCTCCTAACTCAAATAGGCCCTTTTACACCTTAACTCAGCAAAATGATTCATATAGAATATTTGAACATGAAAACTCAGACTACACAGACATTTATAACTGATGGGGCACAAGAATAAATGTACCGATTAACTGATTGGTAATATGATCATATCTCTGGCATACAAAAACCATCTTAGGTTAAGTAAAAAGCATTTCAAACTAGAAACAACACTCTTGATGCAATGGAACAATTCTCAAAACCTATAAACACTTAGAAATAGTCAAACCATAAGATGACTTTCGACCGCCTCAACATCAATACAAGATTGAGAGCACCCACAACTATAGAACTTCCAAACCAACACCAAATTCTTCCAAACACACATGAATCAAGAAAAATGGTCCACTAACAGACACTAGGGACTCATATGAAAGTTTCACACCAGAACATTAATTTTACACAACCACATTTCGACATATCTACTCATAGATTAACCAGTGCTTGCAAATTGGACAACATATGAGGAAAAATACTATGAATTTATTACAAAAGGGGAAATACTAGAGAGTACATATATGGTTGATACAAAATCTCAAAATATATGAAGAGATATGCTACAGAATGGATAGAAATGGCTGCTAGAGAACCATAGCTAAAAGAGAGGGGGAATGTTGCTCCATTGAGGAATTTGCAATCACTGTTGCATCCTCCACAAGCAAAATTTCAACCCCAAATCATAGATCTGAATTCTCCAGTGCACCCTCCATCAAATATGAGTGATAATCATACATTTGAATAGACCTCATGATATTTAGATAGCCACAAATGTTCCCTCCTAAAGCAGAAACCACACAACACAACACCCAGAAAAGCACCAACACTTCACATTGCTACAACTAGAACTTAAACACACCAACAAGAGATTGAACCAACTACTAAACATGGACATACAATTATGCAATATTCTCTATAGATAAATTTGAAGGTGACTTCTTCTCTCAATAATTAATTGGAATGAAGCTCAATGAATATATATGGATAATCTCCTCCTCTCTACCAGCTAGGGTGGAGTTTTTCACCACCGAAACCACTTTACAATTGCAAGGGGCACATATCCAAAGCTTTTAAATCCACAAGAACTCTCCTCTTCAAAAAACAAAATGTTCGAAATCCCTCTGCCAAGATGCCTACATCCTTTTTATAGACTCCATTAAGCCATTTCCCCCTCCTTCTATAATTCTCTCATAAGATATTAATAAAATATTAATAAATGTTATTTTCATGAGAGAGTGATACCTTGGCACTCATTTACCTCCTCTCTAATTTTATTTTTCCAAGCAAAACATTTACCTTCCTTGACAATTCGAATTAGGGATGATTAGCTTGATTTTGGGGGAGTTACACTATCATGTGGGCCCACCCTATCCTTTAGTGCCCTCCTTGGATAAGTTTAGGATCTGAAACATGTCATAGGCCATCATAAGTTGTCATAAGATGTCATGGGACCTTATTCTTGTCATGAGTTTCATAAGGTTCCTTTTGGGAGTTACTTTTCGACAAGTGTGCCCTTATTGGATATGTTTAGCCCATGGAGTTACATTCCATAAGATTCCTTCATTATGAGATTCTTCCACATTGTATGGGAGAGTTACACCTCATGTGGGACCAATTAATCCTTCTTGTGCACCCTCCTTGTCCAATTTTATCTAATGTTGCATTATTTATAAATTTTGGACATCACACTTTACAAATTCATGACCCATATTACCATCTTAATAATTTCTCATGAACATGTCCAAGTGACTTAGGCCATGCATACTCTAGTCCAATAGAGTGGTACATAATAATATTTTTGGGACATGATAGTACTCCCCTCCCAAGATTACTTGTCCTCATGCAATTTAAATCTGGGTGGTAGTGCCTGTTTTGCTTCCCCAACTTTTGCACATAATTTATTTGCCTCCTCCCTTAGTGATGGTTGTTTATAAGACTACAATTTCAAATGCATCAAGTGATCAATTCTATATCCCACAAATTGAAACACACTAAGGATGAAAATGATGTCATGGCTCCAACCCAATTGAAAGGAGGTGAAGTATACTCTGCCAAATCATGATCCTGCAAGGTACTGACATAGGAATCCTTTTGACCACTACCAAGAAGAAGAGTAACTCTACACTACAAACACTCACACAACACCCCAATAGACTGGTCCATTAATAATCTCACCATATGAAAGACAAAATAGACTCTCACCTTCAGGTCTACTGTTGAAAATATGTCTAGCACTGTAAATCCAAGGTCCCCAACCAATCTTAGAAATAGACCACTATGCTGCCGCTATGCCACTATGATCATAACCATCCCATTATCATACTCTGTATGCATCACCCTCTCCTGGATATCTAAACTAAAAAATATATAAAAAATGAATCTACCACCATGGATAGTGGTCTGCATAGGTATCCAAGCGAGGTCTACAATCCTGCTACCATACTCTACCCCAAATATTGGCAAAGGAAATTTGTCTTGATCATTGGTCATGATTTTGGGCTACTCATGAAATCCAATCATCCCCTCAAGAGATAGCTCCATCTCCCCAACTATCCTATCACCAACTAGCTGAAACAACTAAGTCCAAGAATGATTCAAGGGTCCCAAATGAACCCAATAAATGCAGAGTGTCTGATGCATCCACCTTTGCACTACATATTCTCCACATAAAGAGCCTCCCGTAGTCTCATAATCCACCTAGTAGGAAACACTGTATCCCTCCATCATAAGGTCTCCCACCTAGGAAACTAATCCATTGCTCTACATGGGCAGGCTCCTAAAAGTAATGGTTGGTCCTACCTCCTATGGTAGTTGTTAAATTGTGAAACAATCCATTACTATGAAAGATTCTAAGATCCCACCACCAAATTGGAAGTTAATCACCCCCAATGTTGATTCGAACCTCTATGAGCCTCTCCAATAGAACACGAAGCTCCTCTTGTGCACTCTGCACACTAGTCTTATGTCTCACATCATTTTCATCTGTCCCTTCCAACAATATCAAGTGAATCTCCCATGTCATGCCATATATGATGAAGGTATCAAATAATGTTAGTAAATGCCTCTACTGTTGCTCAAAAGACTAGAAAAGGAATAGTGTGTTTGTAAACCCAAAGGGTATGACCAAAAAGTCACAATAAAATCAAGAAGCAGATATGTGATTATCTTGCTCCTCATGTGGAACCACCTTAAGAGGTCCCTCTATCAACACACAAGTTCCATCTACATCCCCACATGTCATGGATTTCATAGATGTATGGGATGGTGGAAAATATGCCAGCCTCAACTCCTTACAAGGTTCATCCACCCAATCCATGGATGGACAGACTCCTCTGATGTCTATTCCATAAAGGAAATGCTCATAAGGATCCTCCATGACTAAGTATCTTTCCCATAGAGGCAAATCATGATTGTCATAATGCAAAACATGTGCTTGTTCAACATCGTCCATGTTAATCCTCTCCTCAAGCACCTGCGAACCTGGATGTTACTTATGTGGAACCATCACAAAGGGTCCCCCCATCAAACCAATAGTGCCACCAACCTTCTCCCTGTCCTGCTCAACTTCTGCTATTTTTTCCATTGGAAGGAATAATGGTTGGAAATGTGTTTTTGTTTGCTGCTTTGTTTGGGTTTCCAACAAACTTGCCGTCATAGCTCTATGTAACCACCCATTTCGCAAGTCTTGTGCCTTGTTCACATCTCTTAAGGGATGATATACAAAATCAGGATGTGGCATGAATCCACAACACATTCTTCAGTTTCAAGTTATAAATATAGAATGCCAACATTAGAAGATTGTACAAGGCTATCACTCTTACATGAAATGGCTGCTATATCATGCCACTACAAGGAAATATTACTGTTAGAAAAACTAGAATGGTTTTCATACCTTTCTGTTACGTTTCCATCCTTTATGCAGTTTACATCATCTTGAAAGTGAAGCTCTGATGGGGAATAAAAGGTTGATTTTTGATCTTCCTCTAAATCCGATCCAAGAGACTCTCCACTACCATCCTCATCGGAACCACTAGATTCACTAGATAATACTATGCTAACTCTTGCAAGTGGAAAAAAACTATGATCCCACACCTTTTTATCAAGGGAACTAATTCCTTCATTAGGATCCTTAATAGTGATATCTAATTCACCATCATAGAGACTTGAGTACCCTTTAGTGGATTCTCTCTCATAAAAAACCACGGTGCCATCAACTTCATGAACTATTGCTAGGCCTTCTCTTATTCCCCATTCCTCTGCATCACTAGTTGTAAGCTCGGTTTCTTGTTCATCATGTTAATCTCCTACACATATTTCTTCCATTTTGCATCCATCGTGAAGTGATTTGTGATCCTCATGGAGCGATTCTCCTTGTAACTCACCACAGTAGGACTAGGTGTATCACTATTTGGACAAGTTAAAAAACATAGTTCTTCCTTCAATGGCGTGTAGCTCCTCTCATAATCAGTTGAAGTTTGAAAAATAGCTAGGGGTTTACTTCTTTCTGAACCAATATTATCATAAGATCCCTTGGACATTCTCAATGTAGAGGTACCAAACATCCTCACCATAATTTTTGATGCAAAACATTCTGGTAGCACAACTTTACATGCTACAAATTATGTTGTAGATCCTTTTGTAACTTGTCTGATTTATTTAGTAACCTGTCATTTTTCTTCCTTAACCTTTCCCATTCAAGTTTCTCCTCCTTTGTGGGCAAGTCATGAAGGAAATGAGGTAATAATGTTCAATCTACAAGTCTAGCCCTTGGTGCAATTATTCTTCTACACCTGATGCAATTCTTCTGAAAGTTATGATCTTCAAATTTTCTTCCAAGAAACCTCAGATTGACCCAAATACACCCTAACTCAGCTAAATGAATCACATAGAGAATCTTTGAACATATAAACTCATAGTACACAGACATTTCTAATTGAGGGTGCGTAAGCATAAATGTACAGATTAAACAACTGTTAAAATGATCATATCTCAAGCATACAACAACCTTTTTAGTGTAGTAAAAAGTTATTCATACTAGAAAAGACACTCCTGATGCAATGGAACAAGTCTCACAACCCCAAAAAACTTAGAAACAATCAAACCAGAAGATGAATTTTGACCCCCTTAACACCAATACAAGATTGAGAGCACCAACAACTGTAGAACTTCCAAACCAACACCAAATGATTCCAAACACACCTGAATCAAGACAAATGTCCCACAAACATAAACCAAGGAATCATATGAAAGTTTCACACGATAACATTAAGCTTATACAACCACATTTCAACAGATCTTCTCATAAATAACCATTTACTCATAGATTGACTAATGCTTCCATATTCGACAACATATAAGGAAAAAAACTATGATTTTATTATGAAAGGGGAATTATCAGAGAGTACATATATGGATTCTACAATGACTCAAAATACATGAAGAGATCTATTGCAAAATGGAGATAAATGGTTTCTAGAGAACCACAGAGAAAAGAGAGGAGAAATGCTGCGCCAATGAGAAATTTGCTTCATTGTTTCTCCCTCCACAAGCAATATTTCGACCCCAACTCATAGATATTTATTCTCTAGTGCTCCCTCCATAAAATATGAGTGATACTCATCCATTTTAGTAGCCCTAATGATATTTGGACAACCACAAGTGAGCCCTCCTAAAGCAGAAACTGCACAACACAACACCCCGAAAAGCACTAACACTTCACACTGCTACAATTGGAACTCAAACACGCCAATTAAAGATCAAACAAAGTACTAAACATGGACATAAAATTCTACAATATGCTCTATAGATAAATGTGAAGGTGACTTCTTCTCTCAATATTCAACTGCAATGAAGGTCAGTGAAGAGATATGGATGACCTCCTCCTCTCTACCAGCTAGGGTGGAATCTTTCACCATAAAAAACACTTTACAATTGCAAGGGACACATATCCAAAGCTTGAAAATCCACAATAGATCTCCTATTCAAAAATCAAAATGTCCAAATCCCTCTCCCAAGAGGCCTGCATCCTTTTTATAGACTCCATTGAGCCATTTCCCCCTCATTCTAAAATTCTCTCACAATATATTAATAAATGTTATTTTCATGAGAGAATGATACCTTGGCACTCATTTACTTCCTTTCTAATTTTATTTTACCAAGTAAAACACTCACCTTCCTTGAAAATTCGAATTAGGGATGCTTAGCTTGGTTTTGGGGGAGTTACACTATCATGTGGGCCCAACCTATCCTTTAGGCCCTCCTTGGATAAATTTAGGATATGTAGCATGTCGTAGGCTATCAAGTTATCATAAGTTGTCATATAAGATGATAGGACTTGATTCTTGTCATAAGTTTCATAAGATTCCTTTTGGGAGTTACTTTTCCACAAGTGCACCCTTATTGACTATTTTTAGCCCATAGAGTTACATTCCATAATATGTCTTCATTATGAGCTTCTTCCACCTTGGATGGGGGAGTTACACCTCATGTGGGCCTGATTCATCCTCACTGTGCACCATCCTTGTCCAATTTTATCTAATTTTTGCATTATTTACAAATTTTGGACATCACACTTTACAAATTCATGACCCGTATTGCCATCTTAATAATTTCTCATGAAATTTACCAAGTGACTTAGGCCATGCATCCCGTAGTCCCGTAGAGTGGTCCATAGTAAAATTTTGGGGACATGACATGAATGGGTTCCATTTAGTTTTATTTTCTGCAACAACAAACAAATGAGAATTAGTATTTCATGCTATAATCAAGCTCTTTTATTAAACACAAAAAAGCAATGATTATATACATCATGTTGTTGTAGGGGATATTATACTTAGGTTATTTGGTTAAATGTGTTGTTGATTGGCTTGATTTTTCTTTGCCTCTTCATGTTCCATCTACAAATATACAATTAAGGTGTGATAAGTATATTTACATTGATAGTATAATATATATGATTCCATAAAGTGAAACATATAATAGAAATGAGTGATTTACAAACAATACACATTATTTCAAAGTTATTCCTCATGCCATCTCTCAACAAATATTTCGCCGACTCCACTCCACATTTTGTTTTCTACAAGTTTTATATACCACAACAAATCATAAATATAATGAAATGTTTATTGTTGTTTCATTAATTAAAAAACAAGAGAAGTAAAACATCATATCTACTTACAAATTATTCAATAAACCTTTGATACTCCAACATATAATCACAACCAATACTTAATCCAAGGTCAACGAAATGTTTGGACGGCTCTTCTTGTATGTTATAACCTATTACAAAACATACATGGGTGATTGTAAAGTAATTAAACATAAACATCGCTTTGTACATTTTTTGTGAACATCCCTATTGGAATTTTCTTAATATTCACAAACTATTTAAGACATCAGAATATATATATATATATATATATATATATATATATATATAACAAGGACAGTATGATCTAGGACACATATTTAGTTCATACACATTGCATCCATGTGAACNCACATTTGTTCATCAGAATAAAGAAGTCAACTATGCACAAATAGGGACACACCCAACTATTCGTCATACATGTAAACGCAAACATACTCTAATGTTTGCAAATTTATTTATTTTTATTGAGAACATTTTTTTATTCAAAAACTCATGAGATTAATACTCATTTTCCACCTCAATGGGAGGATATTTTTCATGTGCAGAAAAACAACATTGTTAATTGTTTCTATCGAGAACAACCAAAGATTTATTTTTCAGTTTTCCATCAATTAGATCTTGTGCTCTATATATATAGTTTATGAGGATATGTCCTTATTGCTTTCAATAATAACTTATATATATATTTCCTTCTTAACTTTGGAGGTTACACATGTTTATTTCCCTTGAAAGGAGGAATGTATGAGGGTTGTATTTGTGTTTCATAAATATTACTTTATCTTACTTTTCTGAAACAACTCTTTTATATACGTGTCCTTTATATGAGGGTTGTATTTGGCCGTTGCTTTTTTCTTATTGTTGTTGAATGTTTGGCTAGGGAACTACTTTGAGCTAAAGATTGTGGCCCAATTTCATGGCATTTCTTTTGGTAATGACATTTCATTATCTCATGTTCTATTTGTGGATGATATTCTAATGGTATCTAATGGTTCTGATCAGTTATTATCAACCCTGTATGAGGTCTTGCTAATTTTCTTTAAGGCATCTGGGATGCTGATAAATGAAGATAAATCCTCTTTATTGCACTCTGTTTTGGATGATTCTGAGTTAATTTCATTACATAATATTTTCTCTTTCTCTATTACTAAACTTGAGGTTGGTTTGAAGTATCTTGGTTTTCATCTCAAACCATGTAGATACTTGTTGAAGGATTGGGATTGGCTGGTAGCTAAGGTGGAAAAAAGAGTTAAGAACTGGAGTTTTCAATGGTTGTCTAAGGGAGGTAAGCTTACTCTGGTCAAATATGTCTTAGAGGATATTCCGGTCTTTTGGATGCATTTTTGGATTCCTCTGGGTATTATTGAAAAGATGAGAAAGTTATGCTTCAAGTTTTTATGGTTTGGGAACAAAGATTCTTCTGGATTACCATGGACCTCTTGGAAAGCTTTAGCATGCCCAAAGTTTTTTGGGGGATGGGGGTTGAATATTCCTGCTATTTTTGCAAAATCTGTTGCTGCAAAGAGTGTTTGGAACCTTATTCATGGCTCAGGTCTTTGGGTGAAGATAGCCATTCAGAAATATGTTCATCCTTTATCTTTACTGGACTGGATCAGAGTCCCTGTTAAACAGAAAAGATGTATTTCTATTTGCTGGAAAGCTGTTTTATGGTCCTTTGATCTTATTGGTAACTATCTTGTTTGGAAGGTTGGGAATGGTGTAGATGTTAGACTTGGTTTGGATCCATGGCTTGGATGTAAATGGAGACACATTATACCATCCTTTTTGACAGATAAACTTCACTCTTTAGGAATGTATTTTCTTAAAGATATTGGATGTCCTGGTGTGTCTTTGCTGATAGAGCAGGGGTGGCTCTCTCTTGAACTCACTCGGTTTAGTGGATCAGCAGGAGGTTACTTGTTGGAATGGTTATCTGGCTATTCTTAAAGCAAGTCATGTCAAGCTATCAAATGATGCTTCTGTACTGATATGGAATCATTCTAAATCTAGGAAGTATTCTCCTAAAGTTGTTTATCTTTAGATGGTTTTGGATAGAAACGAGGTGGAAGTTTCTTGGTGGTGGAAGGTCCTATGGAAGTTTAAATGTCCTCTTAAGGAAAAATATTTTGCTGGTTTTTATTATCTGATAAGGATTTAACTTGGGATGTCATTTGTAGCAAGGGAAGGGAAGGACCTGGGAGATGCTACTTGTGCAAGATGGATTTAGAGACTAACTTTCATTTGGGTGTGGATTGTTCTTTTTACAGAAGTGTTTGGTTTGAACTTGAGTCCAAGTTAAAGCTAAATAATTTATGGAATGGAAACTCGGTGATCTCTTGTCTTAAGACTTGGTGTCTTAATGGGGAAGTGAAACAAATTAGGTCTTTACCTGTGATTGTATTGTGGTCCATTTGGAAGGCAAGAAATCATAGTTGTTTTGATGATTTTACTCTTTCCCCTTCTCAGGTTTCTTCTCTCTATTTGGGACTATTGAGTTCTTTTCCTCAAGATAAAATTGCGGTTAGAATTAGATCTGTTGTAGAGGAAGTGATTGATAAATATCTTCCTTAGGGATACTTTGATGGTTCGACAACAGGTGATCCAAAAATTTATGGAGCAGGTGGGTTGCTTTTCATATCCGATGAACATTTTTTTACCTTCAAAGTAGGTTTGGGTTATGGGACTAAAACTTTTGCAGAGCTTCTTGGATTAAAGTTACTTCTTACTTTGGCGCTAGATAAACATCTTTAGAAGTTGCAAATTTTTGGTGACTCTTAGTTGGTTATCAATTGGGCATCTGGTAAGTATAGAATTCAGAATATTCAGCTAGTGCAAATTCTTCATGAAGTCATCAAATTTGTTGATAGGTTTGAGTTTGTGGATTTTAAGCATATATTCGAAGAAAGAAACTCTCTTGCAGATGTTTTAGCAAAAGATGGAGCTAATGGTCTGGTTGGATCTTGGCAGATTACTGAACATCAGATTTCTTTGAAACTATTCTATTTTTTTAGCACCTCTGATGCAGAACTAGATTTTGAAAAGTTGGTATATTTATTTTTGAGAGGGTGAGTTAAATTTGGGCTTGGTAATGGAGTTTTTGGGTGCATGTTCTATATTTGCAGTTTTGCATACATATTTGATATGAGAAGTTTGATGTATGGACTTGTTTTTTTTGAAAACTTTGTTTCAGTTTTAGGACAGTCGTGTTTGGACTGTTATTTTTGAAGTGTTTGGGTTGTATGATGCCTTCGTGATGTAAATCTTTGACATTTTGTAAGAATTCTGATAGTGATGTTTTTTGATAATGGACAATTATCAGTACTTTTACCGATATTGATCCATTTGAAGAATGTAATTATGTTCATATAAATAAAATTACGATTTTTGTTTTTTCCCTGTGGAAAAAAAAATGTGTCCTTTATGAAGAAGGGAAGAAATAACAAATTTTAAATTAATAACTACTTGGAGCAAATACTATATTTGAAAATCTAGTAGGAAAACTATTTAATATAATAGCTTTAATATCATCATCTTCCAGTTTAACTTCTATGCCTCATAAATGATTTAGTAAGGAACAAAACTTACTAATGTTTTTTACCTTGCTATCACTTTCTTCCATCCTTAGCCCAAACAATTGTTTTTTCAAAGTAATTATGGCAATGCTACTTTTAAACTTGAACATTTTATT
This sequence comes from Pseudotsuga menziesii, assembly GCA_001517045.1. Classification (NCBI taxonomy): domain Eukaryota; kingdom Viridiplantae; phylum Streptophyta; class Pinopsida; order Pinales; family Pinaceae; genus Pseudotsuga; species Pseudotsuga menziesii. The sequence goes on from LPNX010506155.1 coordinate 35,506, forward strand.
CAACAATTCCCAATTGTTCTTGGAATAATTTGAAAGGTCTATATATGCATCATATATGAATCAAACAATCCTAGACTAATGATGGCCATTTAATTCTTATCATTGATAGTCCAATTAGAGACCTCATCAACATTTGTTAATTTTACCGCATTGTTGTTGACAACATCCCATAGATCTTTGTCTATTGGTAGTAGTCGGGTTTTCACCCACAAATTATGAAAATCCCTACCCTCAAAATTTTCCATTAAAGTTATCCTTTCCATGATTCTTGCCCCCCACAAATCGGATTGATGCACTTAATTGGGCATTAGATTCTCTCCATAATGCGTCCTTACAATAGGGCATATATATGGATTTGTTTTTACACTACACATGCTTTGTTCAACCTAGGACATTTAACTCAAACACAACTAAAACATGGAATTGCACACATATTTGATTGTAGACCTATGAAAATATAGCCTTTACACTTATTTGCTACCCACAAATTTAATCTATACAAAAAATTTCAATCTCTTAAATTCCCCAAAACTAAAAATATATGGTGATATCACAACTATGTAAGATTCTATTAATCTAATTAGTATACTCATTGGTATTACAAACCATATTTCACCATGCACCCTTCATACCATGCTTAGAGTCATAGGATCTTATTTTTCCATAAAATTCATTGGCGTCAAACATTTTAAAATAAAGGTTATTGGCATGGCATTGATCGAATTACTTGGAACCAAATTTACAAAAGGTTGCTTCTATCACTTGGATGGTGTTGAATTGTACTTCTCCCTTTTATTATAAAAATGCCACTAACATATATGATAGATTCTTTATAGCCTACAAATATCTTGAGAACATTGATGGAATCACGTCAATGTCTTGAGAGGTGCTTTCTAGAACCCAAAGTGGGTGAGATGTGTCACGTTTGTAATGGTTATGTGGCACATTTAGAATCCTAAAAATAAATATAAAAAAAATTATAAATCCAAGCACATGTCGACTCCAAGTTTAAATTGACTACATTGTAAAACACATTTATATAATATATATCAAATTCAATTTCAAATTCCAATAAAGCATCCTTTGATGTTAAATAAGTATTTCCATAAATTGTTACAAGACAACTAAATCTTTGTGTATTGGTTAGTCTTGCCTTGATTTGATCTTCAAGAAAGACATATATTCATAACAGAATATCACTCCTCCATATGGATTAATCCATAGTGTATAAAAGTTGCATTCATTCATTGATTATGAAGTAAAATACTTGATAAGCAATGCAATTTGGAATATGTAAGCGATAACACATAAATCTTGCGAATAAGCCAAAAATAAATCCTACAAATAAGCCAAAGTTGCATTCGTTCATTGATTATGAAGTAAAAAATAGTTATTCTTGGTATGTATGCCATAATTAATTAATGCAACTATTTGGTTCTTGGATGATTATAATGGAAAACATATTGGATTATGTATTGTTATGTTAATAATAGAACAACGAGTTATATATTAGTTTTGGGTAAATAACTAGTTTACTTCATAATTAATTAATTAATGCAACCCTTGCATATTTATAGGATTTATGTGTTAGCATTTACAACACGATTCGAAATTGGATTAGTTGGTGTTGACGATTATAATGGAAAATATATTGGATCATGTATTGTTATGTTAATAATAGAGCAATGGGTTAGATATTAGTTTTGGGTAAATAACTATTTTACTTCATAATTAATTAAACAACTCAACTTTGACATATTTTTAGGGTTTACAACATGACTCAAATTGGAATAGTTGGTGCTTGAGGATTATATTGGAAAATATATTGGACTATGTATTGTTAAGTCAATAATAAAACAACGAGTTAGATATTAATTTTGTAGTACTTGCATAATAATAATAATAACAACAACAGATTTTTAAGGTCACAACCAAGGCAAACACTAATTTGGTGTATGAGTCCCCCTTGTTTGTGTGACAACAGACCCCCCTCTGTTCAACAATGTAACTGCTTAAGTATACAGAGGTGTACATGCCCTGCCCCCCTCTGGATTTAAACCTATGAGCTCCTAGGAGTAAACACATGCTATTAACCATTAGGCCCACCCAAATAATCAATAATTGTATAAATTACTATGTACAATTAGGTAAATGAAAGATGGAGATTTGCATTATGATCTAATATGTTTCTAATTTGAAATCTATGCATTGGGAAATGCAATATGATCTAATAGTATTATTACGATGCATTGCTTACAATATGGATATATTTCCGTGCATTGATTTTTAGATGGAGATTTGTGTTATGATCTAACATCTCTCTAATTTGAAATTTATTTATTGGGAAATGGAATATGATTTAATAGTATTGTTAAGGTGTATTGATTTCAGTGGTTAAACATGCACTTTGATTTTCAGCCTGCGAAAACCCTAGCCACACTTTGACTATGTAGATATATATTTGGGAGGGGATCCCCCCTCCCTAATAGGTTGTTTCTTTCAGAAAAATCATAGCAATCTAAGGGAAAATATTGGAAAATTCCACCCAATCCAGATTTTTCAAGAAGCTAGCAGGAATCCTTGAAATCTTTTTGCCTCTTGCTGCCTCGTGCCGGATCACGTTTGCTATGGTTAAATGTGATTTGGTTGGCTAGTTTACTATCTTATCCCCCCCCCACAATCAATGGATGTCAAGATCCATAAAAATTGGGTACCCCTTCTCTCAGTAAGGATTTCCTGTTATTTGTTAGTAAGTTTTTTTTCTTTTCATTTTTCAGTTTAAAAAATAAGAAGATAGGGATTTGATATTTAGAAATGGGTTGTACTTTATGGGACCAAGAGGATTATACCTCAACAAATGGACACCTAATTTTGATCTCTCCCTGGATATCCCATCAACAGTCCTAGTTTTGGTTAAGCCACCTCATCTTCAAATCCATTGTTTAAATGATGAATCAATGAAATATGTGGGTAATACACTAGGTAAATAAATTGATAGGGTTGAACCAAAAGACTAGTTCTATTGCGTTAGGATCTGCATGGAATTTGATCTGGAAGGAGGCCTCCCAAAAGAAATCAAGTTAAAAGTGGATGATTGTGTCCATGTGCAACAACTAGATTATGATCAAATTCCCTTTAAATGCTCGATATGTCACAAATATGGGCATTTCATGAAACACTGCAAGTAAGAACCTAAAGACTTAAATGTGTTGGATCAAGGAGAACAATGAAATTAGGTTAAAAAAGGGCCACACTCGAGACAAAACCCAAAGGGAAAGCGAGAACATATGTAGAAAGATCGAAGAAACCCTAACAAGATAAGAACCCCAACCAACAAAAAATTGTAGTTAAAAATACCTTCAAGATCTTGTCTTGGAGTGAGGAAGAACAACTTGAAGAAATATAAGAAAATCAAGCAATAACAGAGAAGAACCAAGAAACCTTAGGAGTAATGACACTGTTAGACCGACCATCCTACAAGGAAGGAGAAATCCAGTCAAATCAAGTTTATCAATCCAAAATGGAAGAAGACTCATAAGATTCCTTTGAGGGTGAAAAAATAGATTGGGATAAAATGACTAAAAGGGAAAAAAACAAAAAAATGACTCGAGAAGAAGAAGCCACTAAATAAATTTATCTAGGTAATCAAATTACTATATAAAAATCAATAAGAGGTACAGAGAAGGAAACAAGTGGAAAATCGAATCCCCGAGGAAAATCAGTGGGGGGATTCACAAGTCCAACAAAAGGTAAATGATGAAGATGGTTTCTTGGAACTGTAGTGAGATGGGTAGCTCAGGGAAGTAGGAAGTAGATAGGGACCTAATAAAAATGGATCAAACTAACATCTTCCTAATCTTGGAGACAAATCTCGAGGACTAGGAGCTTCTTGAAAAAGGTAAAAAAGTTTTGGAAGCAAAGCATTGGAGTGGCAGTATTCTCCATGGGGGATTCTGAAGGAATTGCCACACTATGGGATTAATCAATTTTTTTGTCCTAAGACAATATAAATTGTGGCACTGGATACCCACAAAACTACAGAACACATAAGTAAATATTCATGTAAGTATGTTAAATATCTATGCTCCCAATCTCAACTTTGAAAAACTTGAATGTTGGTTTTCAATTATATTGATAATAGAACAACTATATAGAACAAAATTCATCCTAGCGGGAGATCTAAATATCACATTGGCTTGAGACGAAAAGGGAGGGGGGACTTCGGTTAGGGAACCCTTTAGGTAACAAGTCAAATATATAATCCAAGAGTGGGAATTATTTGATATCAAACCCTAGAAAGGAAAGTGCACTTGGAAAAACAAAAGGAAAGGTCTATTGCATGTTGCAGCTAGGTTGGATCACTTTTTGGTTCAAAGCACATTGTTAACACAAGATATTACACTTTCCTTAGAAATAATTCTCTTTGGGATATCATATCACATGCCTATCTCCCTCGTCTTTCGAAAAGAGGAAAATATTAGTCCTATCCCCTTTCACTTTATCCCACTTTGAATATCCAAGCCATGTTTTTAGGAACTTGTCCAACCCACAAGAGAAAGGCCAATTTGGGGTTCACCAACATATGTTTGGGAAAAAAAACTTCTGATAATGATTTTTTTTGAAAGAATGTGAAAAGAATAATATCATTTCCCCTAGTCGAGGTAGACATGAAAAGCAACAGGAATTGGATCAACAACAAACCAAAATGGAGTGTTGTCCGATAACTCAAGAAGAACTGGAAAAGGAAGCAAAAATACAAATGGATCTCTCAAAATCTTGTTGGGAAGGGGAGGAGTATTGTCAACTAAAATTGAGGATGCTATGGCTTAAAGGAGGAGATAGAAATACTACTTACTTTCACAAGTAAGCTAGCGCCCAAAGGTCAGGGAACAATGTAATATAGATACAAACAGTAGAAGGTCCTTCCATAAATATTTTTGAGTAGATTAAGCTGGAAACCTTTCAACTTCAAATCAACTCTTTATTTGAATGATGTGGATATACCTTCTAGAATACAAAAGAGTTGTTATCCTTAATCCCTTCTATGATTTCTTAAGAGGATAATCTTTGTCTGACTAATAAGATCTTAGAAAAGGAAATAATGCAAGCCATTTGGGAAGCTGAGTCAGATAAGGCCTTGAGGCTGAACGATTTCACCACACATTTATTTAGAGCTTGATGGACAATCATAAAGTGAGATTTAGTTAAAATGATATCCTACTCATAGAGGAAATCCAATCTTGGAGGTGGAATAAACTTAGATTTTCTTTCTCTGATCCCGAAGGAAACAAATCCCTCCTCCTTTGATTGGTTATGTCCAATATATCTGTGTAACTCTTCCTACAAGATAATAAACAAAAGTATTGTAAACATGATGAAAACAATAATCCCAAAAAAATATTAGAGAACCAAGGAGGGTCTATGGAAAAGAGACAACTGATAGATAATGTAATTCTATTGCAAGAATCCACACACTCTAGAAGGTGCATGAAAGAGAAAGGAATGGTCATAAATATCGACATAGAAAACAATATTGATAGAGTTAACCATGAATTTCTCTTTGGATTCATAACATACTTCATTTACTTAATAAATTCCTATGTTGGAATTTCGTGGATCACTCCTCTTGTTAATCGTAGACCTACTAATTTATTCAAGCTTAGTTAAGGCCTTCAACAAGGATATCCTGTGTCCCCGTTTATGTACATCATAATGGAATATGTCCTAAGCAGAAAATTAGAAGAAGAAAGAAGGCAGGGAAACTCTCCAAGTATTGTCATATCCACCAAGTCGAAAGCCACCAATCATTCTCAATTCATAGATGAAACCCTCCTTATGGGGGGATCTTCAATTATCATGGCTGGAAGGTTTTCCTCCATCCTCATCTCCTTTTGAAAAGTCTCGAGAGGAAAAATCAACAAAAGAATGAGTAATGTAATTGTTTGGAACACTCCTTCAAATGAAATTTCTAGCATTGCTTAGGATCCTTAAATCCCAGTAATGACATATTCGAAGGAATTTAAGTATCTAGGTATTCCCCTAACAAGGGCATCTCCATCAAGCAAATTTTAGGACAATGCTATAGAAAAAATGAAGAAGAAGATGGACATGTGGGGATCTGTTTGCCTAAATCTAGCAGGTAAGCTGGTGCTCTTAAAGGTTGTCCTCTCTGCCCTCCTAATCGTTCAAAGTATTATCTACCTTACCCATAATGTGTCTTGAATAAGATGAATTATCTCCTCAGGTCCCGTCTTTGAAAATAGGGAAGAACAAAAATGATAAATTCAATATGGTCAGTTGAAAGGTAGTCATGAGGAATTTTAATGAAGTGGGGCTTCAAATTTGAGACCCATACATGACAAATATAGCCTTGGTGGAAAAGATCCTTTGAAGGATTCTATCAATTAAATACGCCTAGACTCAAGATACCTTGAGAGAGAATACTTAGGAGGAAGGGGCCTTAGGGTGCTGGATTGTCTCGCTTGTGAAGGTAAACACACACATATTTGGAAGTTATACAAGGTAGCTTGGGAATTTATTCATCTAATCGTCCATTGGGTTCTAGGAAATGGAAAAATGATTAAGATATGACAAGATAAAATTATGAATAAGATTCAACTCAACTCACTGGAAGGAATGTAAGATCTGCAGAATTGAATGGAGGAAAATGAGCATATGAAGATATGGGACTTTAACAGGTGGAACGGAGTAAAAGGGACTTGGGAAGGATGGAAAGACCTCAATCTTTCACAAGGGATAGAAGCAAAATATAAGGTACTATTGTAAAGACTTTATGGAGTGGCCCCTATTCATATTAGAGAGAAGGGAAAATAGGATGGGGTGATAAAGGTTTGTATTTGGTCTCAAAAGTGTATGATGCCATATATTATTTGGCGGAACCTCCCCCAAAATCCAATATGTGGAAAAAGATTTGGAATTCTATAGGCACAATGAAAGTTAACTTTTCTTCTGGTTGGTGGAACATAGGAAAATACTAACATGGGAGAATATTAGGAAGTGAGGTTTTTAGGGCCCAATAAGATGTCTAATGTGTGAAGCAGTAGAAAAAATAGTGGAACACCTCCTCTGGGAGTGTTAGTTTGCGAGGGAAGTTTGGAAGCTAGTAATGGGGAATCTTTGGGATGAATTATGCATTCCGACTGCCATATTAGGAGACTTCTTGTCCTAGTTTTCCAATGTTGGTATAAAATTCCGAACAAAACCTTTGATTTCTCAAGCATGGTTGACTCTTCCAAAATTTATCTTCTTGAAAATTTGGCTTGTAAGAAGCAAGCGTATTTTCCAGGCTACTTCAATAAATTCAAAAAGGTCTACTGCTAAAGACAAACAACTTCTAAAATAAAACATTTCTCTTTTATCCACCCCATGGGACTCAAATATGAAAAAATATGAGGAAGATTGGCTTGAAGGTACATCCTCCTCTCTTTCCCAACCTAGGATTACTCATCCAATGGTTAATCTAACCTGGTAGATAAGAATGACAAAAGGTGAGTTCGAAAAATGGAAGATAGAACAAAGAACATATTGTTTACAATTTGTCGGGGCTTCCAAAGAAAACCTAGGGGAGGACGGTATCAGGGGGAGGAAGTATGCTACATATATTCACGAGGATCATAATAAAAAAAATAACCAGACAGAATATTTGGCCTTATATCAAGGATGCAAAAGATTGAACCAAAACTCAATTAAAGAAGTCGCAATAATTGGATATTTGACTTTCATTGGAAGGTATTTGAGATCTAAGGATTCTCCTCAAGATCTCTGTCTCCATTAGACCATGGTTCGAATCAAACAAGAAACTAAATACTGACTTATTGTGCATATCAAACATGTGCTTAGAAACCTTAACTTTGAGGTAGGTTCTGCTGCCAACATAACAATTCGTTTGAAGGTTATCGAGCTAAGCATAAATAGAAATCCTATGACGTGGGCCCCCATTCATTGATGTGATAAGGGTGTGAAATCATGGAAACAAGTGGAAGTAAGGATTTGACACATTCCCAAATCTATTTCATATGCCGAGTGATTTGGTTTTAAATCCTCTCGTGCTGGATTATGAACCAACATTACTGATGAGTATGAAATTAAGAATGGAAAATCCCTTTGAAATGAAGGCATGGGTATGATGGGTCATGAGCATGAGCATGAATTATGGAGATGACCTCGAGGTGATTAACACAAGAAGTAGGGAAGCAAATATAATGCTGACCCCCTCTCATTTTGAAGTAGAGCTTGCCACCTTGAATTACAATTTTCATGGAGCTATTCACTGAGAAGAAGTAAAAAATTCATCCTCTGGTATGAAAATGTAGCCATCATGGACATGAATTAAGAGGTTGTTCTATCCACCAAGGTCTCAAATGGGTGGAAGAGGAGTGTGGGAGTGTCGGTATTCATTAGCATTCAAGGCATAATCAAGAGGATTTTTGAGAGACGAAGAGATGTATGGAAAGGACAATGGAGGTCTTGAACCATGAGAGAGCAACAAAGAGATAAAATGAACATACTATGATGATAGAATTAGAGATCAAACAATATAGGTGGGAGATACTAGAGAACCACGTGGAAGAATTGGAAGCAAAAATGGAGTTTCTCCTCTTTAGGGTTATTGTTACAGATGCTAATGCTGGTCATGGTTTCAAGAACACTTATCCTCTTTAGGGTGCTAGTATTGTTGGTATCCGTCTAGAGCAGGCCTCCATTAAAGATAAAGATCATACCTCCATGGAGCATCAGGATGGAATAGGTTACCTGGTTTTCTACTATCAATTGGCAATGATGAAAATATTGATTTTTTTATTCTATGTTTTTTGGTTATGTTCTAGAATGTTGGAGAAATAGTGTCATATTTTACTCAATTTTGCAGAATACGCAGTCATAAATAGTGTAGCGTCACTCTGTAATCATGCAGTTTTGTTTACAAAAGGAAAAGGCCTATGTGAACTTAGACAAAGGGTGATTGTGTAACTCAACTGCTTTTGTATCCCCTCTTAATAAATTTTTTATCCATTCAAGTGAAAAAAAAAATCATGAATTGATTTTAGTGATATTATATTTTGTTGTATACCATTTAGTTTAATAGTAAAAAACCTAATTTGAGTAGATAAAATCACCACAGTTAAATAGTTGAAACATTAATTTAATTGAATTACCATCGTTAGAAAAGTAGATATAATAATCAAAGTTAAATAGTCAAAACTCTAACCTAACTTAGTTACTTTTTTTTTGTTTGCCGCAATACCCTTTGACTTGCTGGGCTAGCCTTTTGTCTGAGAAACAACAACCCAGGGGAATCTAAGCCGTCAAAATCACTGGGGGATCGCACTCGGCTTGGGCGGTGCCAACCCTTATCATGGTTGGATTTATATGTCGGATCCCAGGAGCAATGGGTTTTGAACTTGGGACGCCTTGTAGAACGAAACCCGTCTTAGCCATTTGCTCTACCGAAACTTGATAGTTCAGTTATTTTTTTACTATATATCGGCATTTCAAATATTATAATGTGGTAATTCATTAGTTAACATTTGTACATTAAATATTTTACTTGTAGTAATTGTGGCTAGGTATCTTTACCCCATACAAATTCAAAAAGAATTTACAAAACTACCTATATTTGTAGATAAAATCACCATAGTTAAATAGTTGAAACCCTAATCTAATTAAGATAAATGTCACTCATAAGCAAGAATCCAGTAGTCCAACATATCATAAGTCATTGTTGGAGATAAAAACCCATGGTTATTCCATTCACCTGAACAAAGCTTTCCATCCATCGGTTCTGGCCATTTTGTATGATATCATTCAATTCTTACCATTTTGTATGATATCATTAAGTTAAATTGTTAAAACACTAATTTGATTTAGTTTCCATAGTTATCCGAGTAGATAGAATCACCACTGTTAAATGGCCAAAACCTTAATTTGTTTCAATGACACTAAGATATATCTATGATCTATTGATCCATGTCTTTAGATGGAGATTCACCTTATGATCTAGCATCCCTTTAGTTTGAAATATGTGCATTGGGAAATCAAATATGATATTAAAGTATTGTTAAGATGCATTTATTTCAATGATATGAATTTTGTGTGATATCATTCAGTTAAATAGCCATAACCCTAATTTGATTCAATTACCATATTTAGTTGACTAGATAGCTTCACACATTTTGTTGAGTAGAATTGCATCTATGATCTATTCATCAAGTCAATGTTGGAGAAAAAAACATGTGGTTTATCCATATTTTCTGGTAATTTTGTATGATATCATTTAGTTAAATAGTAGAAACCTAATTTGATTCAGTTACCATAGTTGCCCAGGTAGATAGAAACACCATAGTTAAACTATATATTGGAATTTAATATTTTAATGTGGGAATTTAATAATAGAAGTTTGTTGGTTGCATTGCTTTGATTTCATTAATGTTCTTTCCTAGTATTATTAAGACGCATTACTTATAGTGAAAAACATGCATGATTTGTCAATCTATGTATTTATATGGATATTTGCATTATGATCTAACATCCCTCTAATTTGGAATTTGTGTATTCGGAAATGCAATATGATCAAATAATATTGTTAATATGCATTGATTTCAGGTATATGCATTTTGTATGATATCATTCAATTAAATGTAAATGTAATTACTAATTCATCATTAAATTCCATAGAAGAAAATGTTATGATGATGCATATGAGGAAAATATCCATTCGATCTTGCTTGGGGTTTTGTTAGAAAAATAGGATCGTAGAGCAATAACAATAAACAAGATGCAAATATTAAAACATAAACACATTACAAGAGAGACACCAATATAACATGGTTCACCCAAGATGGGCTACGCCCACAAAAAAAATCTAGTCCTTTATTATTATACCGTCTAGCAAAAAAGAAGGGATACAACCTCCAACAAACCTGTTGCACTTCCTCTTCACTCTCTCCTAGTCTCTCTCACACAATCACATAGATTGTTTTACAATGATACAATACAATACACAACCATATTACAATGCTTTCCTTTATAGGGTATTTACCATGGGAAAATACCACGTGTCACCTAATACCATGGGCCCGTAAACTATTGGCCAACAAACATCCCAAAAAGTTATTTCGGGGGCTTCACCCCTGAACCCCCTTTCTTGGGGGCATTGCCCCTGGCCCCCCATCGGGGTCCCGCTAGACCCCAGACCCCCAGCTGGGGGGGGATTGTTCTCCCTGGACCCTCGCGGGGATATGATGCCCCCCCACACCCCCTTGCTAAGATGAGTGTACAGTAAAAATGGGGTACAAACACAACTGGATACTAACATCTCTTAATCAATAAGATCAAGCTTCACAACCAACATGTTTGACAATCCATAAGTCACTAGGATTTACATTGGATAAATTATCTGTAAATATTGGAAATAAAGAGAGACATGGTCTCATATTCACAACAATATCTCATATTAATGGAAAATGGTTTTCAAACTCATCCTCCTTTCACATATGATTGATATGAGAAGATGGCAAAGGGGGTAGAAGTGGCTTAAGAAAAATAAAAGAAGGGACATATATATATCACATGAATTATAGATGAATATGATTATTACTTTATAACAATTCACCATTTTTATCATGTAGATATTTTTCTTTTAATTTTGTATGACATGAATTCAATGTGGTATATTTTGTTTTTAAGCAACATTGTTTTGATGAAGTTGGAACCAACATAGGTCCATCTTAACTTTGTCTGTATCAAGCACTGAGAGGGACACTAAAAGAAGTTTCGACCTCAAGGTATTTGACCCCTCTCTATGCTTGATAGAGCCATAGTTGAGATGGATCTATGAAGGTAGAATCAAGTATTGAGGTTATTCCCCCTTTTTTTGTGCACTAGGGGGCGCTTTTGCTTGAGCAATAAGTTCTCGAGTTAACCCTTTAGCAACATTGTTGTGTAGATAGAACAATCTCTTCCTTTATCATGTGGTGGTTGCACATACTTGTTTGGTCCTTGACAACCTTTATGAATGCATATTTTCACACTAATGGGTAGAATGCATTAAAATGAAAAATGCAATCAGGTAAAGGTTGTTGGTTTTGTGTCATGATTTTAGATTGGATACCAACAAATCTAAGAAATAACACTAGCGAATTGCATCAATGAGATACCAATCAACCCTTAACAACACACCAATTTTCTTTCCCTAGTGCAGACAATCTCACACCATATTGTAATCCACTTTATCGACTGATACAACTTATCACCATCAAACTTTCTCTCACTAATTCCCATAAACACATGACACCATTTTCACTCCTCTTGCAAAACAACTATGATACAATGCAAAAAAATGAATGCAACAATACAAAGAGAGAGGCATATGCACACAAAATTTAAGTACCTTTATTCATCCATGGGGAGATATTTATACAAATTATCTTCTCATGCTAAATAGGATAAGTAGTTATCTCTCCCTATTCTCACTCAACTGATCGTAATATAAGGTGAGTTGTTATCACAATTCACTTACGCACATCCAATAATATATTAGAGGCTAATACACCATTGGACTATGATGTACTAACCTATTATTTCCAACTAATATTGGTTATATTCTTTCCAATATATCCCTCATAGTTTTATAAAAAAAATTCTACCTTTGATTAAGTTCCAACACCAATTCAAATGAACTAAGGACCAATTCAACATCTTCTTAAGAGTGTACTTTGTTCCCTCATTGATGGTATTTGCACAACATTCAACATATGTGAAATCAATGTTTGAAACATGCTATCTATTATTATTATGAAGAATGTTATTTAGTAAAATGTCAAAGTCATTTTTTTATCCAAACAATTCCTCTTAGCAACATTTTCATAAATATTTTACTCTCTTTTCTACTTAGATTGTGAACAATTTGTTGGAATTCTTAATTATACCAAGAGAGGGGGTGAATCAGTATAAAGCTAAGATTACACAATTTAACAATTATACTTCAATTTTTTTTCCACCAAGAATAGTAATGGATAAATTTGTGCACAAAACATGTAAAATAAATTTATATGTATATCTATATATAAAAATTGATTACATGGATAAAAGACTCCAATATCCAAAATGTGATCAACAACTCACTCATGCAACAACCTAATTACAAGCACCAACTCGTAGGCTACATGCACCAACCTATAAGGACTTCTATCTACTATGCAAGAACCAAATTGCTTATTTCAAGCACCATCATGAATAACTATCAATCCTATTTGTGCAAGCTATAACTTATATTAGTCAGGTACCAACATGATTGAAGACTGTAATCTCCTCTTCTAGTTTTTCAGCATCGAATGAATGGAAGCATTAACTCTCGATTGTATTTTCCAGCTCCAAATCCATTTATGTGTTTTCCAGCACCAACTCCTTCTTATGTGTTCTCCAACACCAATTGGAAGGAAGCACCGACTCCCTTTATGTGTGCTCCAATACCAACTGGAAGGAAGCACCAACTACCTCTTATGTGTTATACGACACCAACTGGAAGGAAGCACCGACTCCCTTTCCTTTCCCCTTCCCGCCTCCCTAAAAAGAAATAATTTGTAACAAAACTATGATTTGTGTATTTGTTCTCTGATATTTGCATCTCAATGATTTGTGATTTGTGACCGCGTATTCTACAAAATCAACACTTTTACACTTTTACGATCTGCGATATCCTGCACTCTCCACTTTATCACTTTTGCAATCTATGACCTGTGTATTCAGAAATCAAAACTTCAATGATTCTATGATATGCGTCATTCACTATTTATTCTCTTTTCACATCATGATATAGGGCATCCTTATGCTTTATGCACAATTTGTTGGTCATCTTCTTTGATTTTGTGAAATCAACTCTTCTGATGTATAAACTTCTTCTGGATCAATGAGCCATTGATACCCCAGAATTAGAAGCCTACCAAGTTAGAATATCATATCTCTTTCATCTTGAAGCTTACTTCAATACTTTCATCTCTCATTTATTTATACTCTTTTTGCTCAAGATATGTGTCCATAAGTTGGGATTCCTTTGATGTGGTGATGCCCCAACTCTTTTACTTCTTGGTTAAGCTAACTACTTCATTCCATATTTTCTCGTCTTAAGTCTGATTGATAATTCAACCTTGTGGGGTTTTGTGCAATTAAGTCTATTGACTTGGTGGTATCTCCATTGAGTCCCATGTATTAGTGGGATTTGTGCATTTCCTAAATTTCCATATTTCTTCTCTATGTACTTCTTCAAATTGGATTTTCTTACATAGAGAGCCATTGCTTGATGGATTTGCATACTGCTAAGACTTGTATACAATTTTATATATTTCTTAGAACTACCTTTAAGTCTTCACAACATCCATCTTGTTTGTTTACTCTTTGACATCAATGACAACACAAAGGTTCGACAGTATCCCCCTTTGACATTGATGTCAACACCAACGGAAACTAAGCTCTTCCTAAATGTGAGCTCTTCTTCCGTGTGAAAAACCCTCCCCATATGTTTTTTATTAGAACATCATACCACCTAGTACCATATTCATCATACCACCTAGTACCATTGTCTCATTCATTTTCATTTATGTTGCATTGTCCAAACATTGGTTATGGTGGCTTCTTAAGGTTATTGGGGGTTTTCGATCATTAATTGCACCTAGCACCCACATTTTGGTCAATGAGGAGCTTGGGAGCCCTGATTAATGACCTTTTGATCCCGTGGGGTTCTCCCACTTCTTAAATCATGGATCTGGCTTGACCAAAGGCACCCATGCATTGTATTTGAATGTTTTTTGCTATTCTGGACCATTTATTGCTTCCTAGAGCCACTCCAAGTCACCCATGCACTCCAAAAAGCCTATCAGACTCTTATTTATGACCAATAATGCTTCCCCAATGTTCACATGGCCATTCGTGACCGTTTGAGGTGGTTTGGGAGCTTATTGGTCCACCTAGGGGGGTTTGAGGTCCAATCCAAGCCTGCCACATGTATACCACCAATTTGCCTCCAAAGGATAAGAATTTTATCCTATTGTAATATAATCATGTTATAGACATGTTTACATGTCGGATTGTAATAGAAAACTCAATTATTGGCACCATCTGTATGTGTTAATTTTGCTCTTTTACATTGTTTTCTTCATGTATTGTCAAATTCTTTTGTTGTGAGGATTCTATTATATTCTAGATATTTTTGTGAATCATAATTTCACATGGTATCAAAGCTCTTTGGAGCTGCAAGTTGAAGTGATAGATTTCACAGGGTTTGAATTGCAATCTAGGGTCTCTGGGAGTGGATCGAGAGTTTGCATTGTAGGTTGTTCAAGTGTTCTTTGTCACTCAGTGAACAACAGAAAATGGAGCAGTCCCATGTTACCTTGATCACTCCATTCAAATGCTTTGAGTGGAAGTTCGAGATGGTGAGCTAGTTGAGATCAAGAGGTATCTACAAAGTTACCATGGGGACAAAAAATGAGCCGAATTCAGCTGTTGAGAAGTCCAAGTTTCTTAATAGATTGGATGAAGCATTTGGGATGATATGTCTCAACATTTCAAGAGATATCCTATTTCATGTAGACATTCTTACAACACCAAATGAAGTGTGGCTGAAGCTCGAGTAATTTTTTGGGAATAATGATGAACTAAGAGGCCACTAACTTGAAAACGAGTTAATCACCTTGAATCCAACTCACTTTGAGACAATCCAAGAATTTTTCACCAAGTTCAAATCCCTGGTACTTCAGCTGAAGCAATGTGGCATCGAAAAGAAGTAAGAACAACTGATTTTTTCCAGACTTTCGAAGCTAAGGCTTGAATATTCAGTGTTTGTTTCGACATTCCACTCAGGCAAGCTGACAGATCGAAATTGAAGAATGCCAACTTTGGAAGACTCCATTGAGTCTTTGACTCAAGAACAAGATAAGTTGGTTCAAATTGGTACCATTAAATCCACCAAGGATGAATCCCTTGCTGTAGGTGTTTCGAATCAAGAAAAGGAAAATAAAAATCCCAAGGATTCAAAGTAGCAATGGAAGAAGAAGAAGGAGAAGCCCAAATCTTCTGATGGGGGTTAAAATCCTAGCAAGGACAAAGGAAAGAAGAAATATAAGACCAAATGCACTTACTATCACAAAGGTTTGCATCCAGAGGGTGCATGCATGAATAATACCATTGACGTGATGGTGCAACTCCTAGAGAATAACAACATTCCCCTTTCAGATGGCGCAAGGAAGAAGGATGGAGGTTCGAATTCTGAAAACAAGGAGAGATGCCATGAATTGGTTGTTGGATCTTCTAGTTCTTCCTCCTTCATCATATATTTAGGTCCTTTAAGGCACATGGATTCTACACAAGACTCCTTCTCATCTCTACATCCATACAGTGGTCCATCCATCCTCATGGGTGATGACTCTAAGATCCCATCCAAAGGGATTGGTAGGATCAATCTTGACAATGGGTACTTCAACAATATGTTGTTTGTGCATGATCTTGTAGCAAACCTACTCTATGTCTATCAAATGAAACATACAATTTCATCTAAGAGAGTGACATTCACTCAAGATGATGTGGAAATATCAGAAATTTCTATAGATAAAGTTGTTGTAGTGGGTATTGCAGATCAAGAGTCAAGAATGTACAAGTTTTCACACTTTCTTCCTTACTCCTTAGGGAATGCGCTCCTGTCACATGCTAATGAGACCAAAAATCTATGGAATGAGAGGTTTGGACACCTCAAATATATATATCTTCAATATTTGAGCAGAGAAAACATGGGTGAAGGACTTCCAAGCATCAGGTTTTCCAAAGGCACATGCAAGGGATGCATTGTTGGGAAGCATGCAAAGCGCAAGTATGACAAGGGGCAAGCAATAAGGGATTTCAAAGTGCTTAAATTGATCCATTCATATTTGATAGAACCTATTACCACACCCTCATATGGAATCTCAAGGTATGTCTTAACATTCATAGATGATTTCTCAAGGTATTGTTGGGTATTATTCCTTAAGCTGAAATGTGAAGTGTATGAGATCTTCAAAGCTTTCAAAGTTTTTGTTGAGAACTTCAGTCGGAACAAGGTAAAGATTTTAAGTATTGATAAGGGAAAGGAATATGTCAATAATATGCTACAACATGTATGTGAATAAAATGGCATTAAAATTCAACATTCAGTGCTTTATACACCACATCAAAATGGTGTGGTAGAGCGCAAGAATAGGTCATTGAAGGAGATGGCCACATGCATGTTGGAGGTTAGGTATTTGTCTCCTAAGTTATGGGACAAGGCCATAAATTTTTTTGCATATGTTTGAAACAAAGTTAAACACAAAGCATTGGAAGAGAAAACTCCATTTGAGGCTTGGAGAGGTCACAAGCCAAATGTTTCTCATTTCAGGGTTTTTTGGCTCAAAGCTTGGGCTAGAATTTCTCTCGAGAAGAGAAACAACTTGCAGCCTCAAATCAAGGAGTCCATAATGATTGGATATGCTTAATATGAAAATTTATACAAGATTTTTTATCCCTCATCTCAGAAAACATTTATTGAGAGAAGTGTACAGTTTGAAGAAGAGCCTATGCAAGAGGTAGAACTAGTAGTGGGGGATTGCTCACACCCTCCACTCATTGATGATGTAAGTGATGTTTCTCTTTCTGATTTTTCTGATTCTGATATGGAATATGAATATTATGGCATGCATGCATATCATGACTCTTCTATAATTCCGAAATGTCATGAGAAAACCATACAAGCAGTTGGTGATCTTGCAGGAGATCCACTAGACTCTAGGAAGACTAGATCTCAGTTTCACAATGCTTTCTCCACTTGTGATTGAAATATTCCAGAGAGTTGTTTTATGATGGTTGGATCTGATCCATAGTCATATGAAGAAGCATCACATGACCCAATATGGCAAACAACCATGCAAGAAGAATTCAGGTATTTGCAAGACAATGAAACTTGGGAGTTGGTTCCTCTACCTTCAAAGAGGAAACTAGTGCAATGTAAGTGGGTTTATAGGACCAAGATGAATTCTGATGGTTCATATTTAAGTATAAGGCCATATTGGTTTCCAAAGCCTTCTGTCAAGTCCATGTAGTGGAATATACAGATACATTTGCATCGGTTGCAAAGATGGACTCAACCATGCTAGTTTTGGCCATTACTGCATCTAAGCAATGGGAAGTGCACCGTATGGATGTGAAGAGTTCTTTTATTCATGGTGACCTTCATGAGGATATTTATATGCAGAATACTAAAGGTTTCATTCATGATCCTTCACTTTTTTGCAGGTTGAAGAAGTCTCTCTATGGCCTCAAGCAAGCCTGCAGGGCTTGGTATGCCAAGATGAACAACTTTCTTCCCTCACACAACTGTTTTGAAAGATGAAAGTATGATCCTAATGTGTATTTGAAGCATTTATATGACTCTATTCAGATCATAGTACTGTATTTTGATGATATTTTGATCATTGGAAGTTGGATTGCTGATATAGGTTCAATTAAGTCTTCATTGCACAATGCATTTTCTATGACTGACCTAGGATTGCTGAAAATTTTTCTTTGCTTGAAGATTGAGAAATATGATGAAGGTACTAATTTTATCCAATAAAATTATTCTTGAGGCCTGTTATTAAAGTTCAAAATGGCTGAATGTAAAGCAGCTAAATGTCCCTTTCTTTCAAGAGTAAAACTAGGTGAGTTTGGTTCATCTCCATTGGTGGACAACTCGTTGTATAAACAACTAGTTGGGAGCTTGTTGTACCTCACACACTCTCGAACTGATTTGGATTATGTAGTAGGTGATGTTTCAATATATATGTAAGAGCCTCATTATATCTATTGGAAGGCTTCCAAAAGATGTGCAAGGAACCAAACACTTCGGGATACACTATGCTGCTAGTTCTACACTAGAACTAGTTGGATTTACTTATTCGGATTGGGCTGGATATTCCACCGACAGGAAGTCCACTTCAGGTTATGTATTGATTCTTTCACATGGTCCCATATGCTGGTCAAGTAAGAAACAACACACTATTTTCCTTTCATTAGTTGAGGCCGAGTATAGAGGAGCATTGAATGCAACTTCACAATGTGTGTGGTTACAAGACATTCTTGGAGAACTTTGTTTTTTCATTTGATTCACCCACTGTCATTTGGTGTGTCAATAAAAGTGCAATAAATATATCCACATATCCAGTATAGAGATAGAGGACCAAACACATTTAGATTCACATGCACTACATCAGGAGCTTGGTGTATGACCAGGTGATATCATTATAGTATTGCCCATCTGCAGAGCAAACTGCTGACATCTTCACAAAGAGCTTCACAGAGAAGACATTCACTTATCTTAGATCACTCCTTGGAATGGGTAAAACACTGTGATGACTGATATTCACTTTCATATTTTGTTCCATGTCCATTTTAGAGGGGAGGTTTTATTCCCATGTGGTTTTCCTTCTTACCTTGGTTATATGGACAAATAATTTTTTGTAAGAGGTGACTTGAGCCTTAGTTTCCAAGGCCTCAAATTTTGATGTGGTTACACTAAGTTAGGATTAAGGGTGGGTGTTAGAACATCATACCACCTGCTATCATATTCATAATACCACATAGGACCATAGGCTCATTTGTTTTCACTTATGTTGCATAATCCAAACATTGGTTATGATGGATTCCTAAGGTTATTGGGGGTTTTGGACCATTAATTGCACCCAACGCCCACATTTTGGTCAACAAGGAGCTTGGGAACCCTTATTAATGACCTTTTGGTCCCTTGGAGCACTCCCACTCATTAAATCATGGATATGGCTTGACCAGAGGCACCCATGCATTGTATTTGAGTGTTTTTGGCTATTTTGGACCATTTATTGCTTCCTAGAGATAATTCCACTCACCATGCACTCCATAGTGCCTATCCGATCCTTATTTATGACCAAGCATGCTTCCCAAATGTTCACATGGCCATTCGTGATGGTTTGAGTTGGTTTGGGAGCTTTGGCTCTAAGACAATTTTGTTCAACACAACTCCCACTGTTGTAATGTACTTTTGTCGTTGTTAGGCCTTAACATGCTTCCTCTTGATACTTCGACTCTAAAGTCCATGGCAGAGATCTTATGTAATTTTTGCTTCCTATAATGTCAACCTTAGAATATAATACAAACTTTGATTATATAAGAATGTTGTATTTGTGTGGAACTTTTGTTTATCATTAGCAATACTTATTTGTACCCTTCTTTGAACAATCACATGTATGAATCCTATGTGCAACAATTTTGTTTCAACACATTTTCACAAATACTTTACTATGGAAATATTTGTTACTTTTTATTTACGGATATATGTGCAAATTCTGAGTCAACTTTACATTAGTGCGACAATATATTCTAACTACCATGCCTATTACTACTTTCCTTGAATTCCAAAAAAATGACATGTTGAATTCAAATATTTTCCTTTTGGCTTCAATAACTAAGAGGAAGGGAAACAATCTTTCGATGCATCAATTGTACTTGCATGAGGATATTTCTTAACCCATTGTTTGATGTGTGCAAAATGTCTTTGATATTGTCCAAAACACTTTCTTTTTCTATCCACATTTTTCTGTCATTGTTATAAAAAACATTTATTTCATGTTGTCTCACTTTTCTTGGACAATATTGAGCATTTTTTCCAAAACCATTGAAGGCATAACATATTATAGTATGAAAATAATTTTCAATATGGACAACATGATTACATCTCAAGCATTTGACTGTACTATATCTATTGTTATAACTGAAAGAATGTTCATACCTAAATCCAACTTATTATGAATATATAGCAAAATTTTTCTATAATATACTTGGATGTTTTGGATCATAGACATAATTACTAGCGCATACCTTATCCATTGTTCCATCATAGCCAAGACCTGCCTTATTTTCTAGAGACCTCTAATTGCTTAATATTTCATCCATGGTTATTGTGTTGTTGTTGATTTTTTCTTGAGTTTCTACATCAAGACACATTTCAACCCTTCTTGGATTTGCACAATCTGATATTACATGTATGAACTGTGTTTGGATTTCCAAGGCTTGGTTTTCTCTTCTTGCATCAACCATTTCACTTTTCAATTGTGAGATCTATGTTTCCTTTTGCGCAAGATGTTTTATTAGTAACTTATTTTTCCTTTTTGTTTCTTTCAGAGATTCTTCCAGCACAAGATTATTTTCTTGAAGTATTTTGACTTCATTTAGCATGCAATCCAATGTCTTTCAAGCTCTCTTTCCTTATTACTCATATGTTTTTCTAATGTTTCTTGAGTGACCTTGACCTCCTTGGTTTGTTCTTTTTCTTTTGCCAACTGTTCCTTTAATGATTTGTTCTTTTTTCTCGACTTCTTTAATTCTTCTAAAGCACTAATTAGTTCACCTTCCCAATCAACCTCTGTACTTTACTCATCTTCAAATTTGGAGATTTCTTCTACAATTCTTGATCCCTCTTCTGCTTCATATTTTTAAGGTTAGAAATCCCACTGTAAGAATGTTTTCTTAATCTTTCTGATTAGCTTTTGTGTCTTTTCATCCGGTGATCCTTCCTTGACAAAAGAGCAACATTTTTCTTCATCTTATGAGTCTTCATCCTAAATAAATGTCATGAAAAGCACTTATGTTGGACTATCATGACTATCATCTTCTTCAAATGAACTACTATCTTCCTTGGAATATGGGCTCTTCCTTTGTTTAGGAATTTTTTTTTCTTCCCTCAACCCTACTTTGCTGATATACATTCCTTTGTTATTGATGATCAAGTTCTTCATCACTGTCACTATCTCTGTTTTCTTTAAAAGGACACTTAGAGGAAAAATGACATATTCTACCTCATTTGAAGCAGTTCAAAGGAAACTTACCTTTATATTTTCCACATCCACTCTTTAGCTTTCTCACAAAATTTGCTTCTTCTTTATCTGATATATCAAATGGGTTCTTGTGTTCATGCTTGCTGAATTTTGGTTTCTTTGGGGATTTGAAGGAAATTTCTTTTCAAGAGAAATTCTCCTTTTAAGTGCTCATTTCATACACAACGATAATCTCATGCAGTTTATCCTTTGTTAGCTTATCCATATTGGTTCTGTCTTCTAGGATTGATACTTTTGAATTGAATCTAAGTGGCAAGGTTCTCAATATTTTTGCACAATTCATTCTTCATCGATAGTTTCTCCAAGTCTTCTAATGGAATTTACAATCTCATTAACTCTAAGAAAGTAAGCAACAACATCTTCTTCTTCTTTCATTTGTAGTGTTTCAAATTGCGCAGAAAAGGTCTGTAACTTATCCTTTTTAACTTTTTTTGTCTCTCTCATAGATGCTTTTCAACTTATCCCAAATTTCCTTGGCTGAAGTGCATTGCATGACCTTGGTGAATTCAACATCTTCCAAACCACACAATATTGCATTTCTCGCCTTTTCATTGTATTCATACAATATTTTATCAATTGTTTCAACTAGAGATGTTTTACGAGTATTGTATCCATTTTTAACCAACTACTAGATGTCAAATCCAAGTGATTACAGATATACCTCCATCCTTATTCTCCAGAAACTATAAATTGAACCATCGAATATTGGTGCTCTGTTGGTGGATAGTCCTTCCTGCTTGTCTATTTATGCTCAAAGATTCATCTTCCACTGGTTAAACTATTACTGAAGACACCCGCTCTAATACCAATTGTCGGTATTCTTATTTATACTAAGAGGGGGGGGGGGGGAATCAATATTACACAATTTAACNCTTGTAAAGACTTTTATCTACTACAAAAGCACCAACTTGCTTATTTCAGGCACTGACCTAAATAGATATCAGTATTATTTGCGCAAGATTCAACTTACAGTAGTCAGGCACCAATCTGATTGATGACTGCAATCTCCTCTTCTTATTTTCTAGCATTGATTGAATGGAAGCACCAACTCCTGATTGTATTTTCCAGCACCAACTAAATGGAAGTACCAACTCCCTTTATGTGTTCTCAGAAACCAACTGGAATGAAGCACCAACTCCCTCTTATGTTCTCTCCAACACCAACTAGAAGGAAGCATCGACTCCCTTTATGTGTTCTCCTACACCAACTGGAAGGAAGCACCAACTCCCTCTTATGTGTTCTCTAGCACCAACCGGAACGAAGCAGCGAATCCATTTCATTGCCCCTTCCTGCCTCCCAAAAAAGAATTTGTAATAGAGTTGCGATCTGCGTCTTAATGATCTGCGATATGTGACTACGTCTTCTGCAATATCAACACTTTTACACTTGTGCGATCTATGTCTTTTGAGATATGAAATATCCTGCATTCTCCACTTTGTCACTTCTACAATCTGTGATTTACGTCTTAAAAAATAAACACTTCAACACTTCTGTGATTTGTATCATTCATTGTGTATGCTCTGTGCACATCACGATATAGGGCATCCTTTTACTTTTCACACACCCTACTGTTCATCTTCTTTGATTTTGCGCAATTGAATCTTCTGCTATATAAACTTCTTCTAGACCAATGAGCCCTTGATACTTGAGAAATAGAAGGTTACCAAGTCACAATATTACATCTCCTTCGTATTCAAGATTACTTCAATACTTCCATCTCTTGTATATTTATACTCTTCTTTCTCAAGAGATGTTTCCACAAGTTAAGATTCCTTTGATGTGGTGATGCCCCAAATATTTTATTTCTTGGTCAAGCAAACCACTTCATTCCATCTTCTGTCGACTTAAGTCTTATTGATAATTCAACCTTGTGGAGCTTTGCGCACTTAAGTCCATTGAATTGGTGGTATATGCACATATGAGTCCCATGTATTAGTGGGATTTGTGCACTTCCTAAACTTCATATTTCTTCTCTATGTACTTCTTAAAATTGGATTTACTTACATAGAGAGCCATTGATTAATTGAGTTGTGTACCGATAAGACTTGCATACTCTTTTATATATTTCTTCAAATTACCTTCAAGTCTTCACAACATCCATCTTGTTTGCTTGAAATCAATCTTGTTTGTTTACTCTTTGACATCAATGCCAACACAAAGTTTCAACACAACCTTATTGATTTTTTTCAAGTTTTTTCTTGGCATGACGCACATTAACCAATACACATTATTTAAACTTATAGATAGTTCAAATATATTAATTTTATATTAAAACTTCAAATAAATTGGCATGTTTCCCTCTTCCATAACACCTATCCTTATGAGTTTTTTTCCCTTGATTTTCTATCAATAAAATCCTCGCTCAATGAAAAATACAAGTTATAAAATATTCTTTACAAACTAATTACACAATTTCAGGCTAAAACTATTTACAGGTTTGTTGGTGCACTTCTAAAAATAATCTACACTAGTATGCAGTATATAATTACATGCACTATTGTGTGTTAAATACATCACGAGTAGCGGGGATGCAGGTGCGGGAGGGGTCATCCTCGACCCTAGAGGACAAACCGTAAATACTTTTGCTTGGGGCTTGGGACATAATACCAACAATGAGGCAGAGTGGCTGGCTCTTCTTCAAGGCCTGGAAATGGTATATCGGGAAACCACCTCAAGCCTTCTTGTCTTTGGGGACTCACGCCATGTTATCTTGAAGATGTTGTTTGGTTATTCAGCTGGCTCCATAAATTGCAGGAAGTAATATGATAGGATCTCTCATTTACCTCTCCCCCTAGCACTCCCTTCTACCACATTCTAAGAGTGAATAACACTATGGTCGACAAATTGGCCAACAACTTGGCGAACAAAGGTGCCTCTCTCCCCCAAGGCTCCATCTCTTTCAATAGTCTTGATTTTTTTTTAAATTCATACCCTAAACCCTTTCTAAGCCTTCCCCCCCTTCCCACGTTTGGTCTCACTTCGTTTGCGCTCACTTGTCCCTTCACGTTGGATTTCGTGCCCCTCCTTGGCAGCCTATGTTTACACCTCTTGGGTGCGTGGCCTCTCGCTCCCTTCCTCCCTATCTACTCATCCTCCCTCTTAACTCATGTCCTCTTCATTCTTCAATGTTCATCCTTCTCCAACTCCTTCGCCATCCCTTCTACAAGAGCTATGGGTTCTCACGCTTTGAATACCCTCCTCCTCCATCCTTTACTGCTGCCTTTCTCCTTTGTTGTTATAGATCTCCCCCCATTATCCTTTGGTGCTGCAAGCCCGTTCCTTCTGTTGTCTCTCTCTCAGCCCTCAACCGACCTGTATCCTCTCTCGGCCTCCCCTATGTCATTGCTTTTACTTTTGGATCCTCCAGGTGTTTTAGAGGAGCTCATCAGCCACTTCTCCTCCCTATCAACGAGCTCTGAGATTGCAATTATCTCCTTTGTGGGTTTAAAAAAAGGGGCCTCCTCCTAGCTGTTTCTTGTGGATTACGTTAACAGGCCATGAGCCTCCCCTGTTGAGGTGTTTCAAAGAGACCCATGTAGTAGCATGTTTTCCCAGTCTGTTGGTATTGAGCACAGAGGCTCGAGCTTGGGAAAAAACAGTGTAAAGGAAGGCCTTGATGACCTGAAAAAGAACATTCAACGACTTGTAGAATTCGTAGCAGTGGGAATTACATGCAATAGGGAGATGGCATTCGACTTCAAGCAACTCGATGCAAATGTGTGTCATGTTTCTTATCAAACAAGCTGTCATGATTCTCGCATTGACGATCACGATAGGGACCTCAGAGATTTGATGGGCATAACTGCATTCAAGAAGACCTTCAGAAATTAGTGCAGATGAATCAGTGTAGCCATTGTCAAGACAATCAGGGAGAAGCTGTTTAGAAAATGGATGAATTTTCTGTCACCCAGCCTGTGGGGTTCCCAGGCAAACCCAAATGACCTCCTCCCTCTTGTAGATGTTTTTTTGTGTAGTCTTAAATCAACAGTTTGTTCGAATCTATACTACTTATGTTATAATCCATAGTAGGAATTACCATATCGACATTAGAAGGTTCTCTTTTTGGCCTGCTATAGTTGTAGATACTCTTTTCCAATTTTCATCTTTCAGTTGCTTCAGCATTGTACGGAATATCTGTGCACAACCCTTTTAAATATATACTACTTTCCAGTTTCTGTTAAAAAAAAAAACGTCACGAGCATCTCTAAAATTATATATATATATATATATATATATATATTAAACTAGGTCAATTAAGTAATGTGTTATATAGTAACCATCACATTGATACATTGTTACTATATAGTAATGAGTGATAAACCTGGAAGTGTTTCTTAAAAAAATTAGAATTTCCATTTGATATGCTTTATAGTAAATAATGCATTGGTGTGTGTTCACTATACAATATGCATTGTGAAATCCTAAATAATTTCAAAAATATCTGACAATGATAAATTTTGGAACACAACAAAATTAATGGTCATAATCCAACAAATAACCAAAGCAATGAGCAGCCCCAATCCCATATATACCCAAAACCCATATATACCTAAAACCCAAAATATAGATACCTAACAAATACCCAAATCTCCTGAAAACAATCTCATTGTGATAGGTTTTGCTAAACCATTACTACCAGGTTTTGCAACAACATAAAACAAAAGTGAAGTAACACGAAAGCTACAATTTGCATCATAGAAGATGAGTATATTTTCTTGAAAATGCAAAGAGAATGGATTTACATACCTATAATTTATCCTTTGCAAATTTGTATGTGATACGCAATGATCCATTACAAATTCAATGCTTCAGAAAATTTTTCCCTTTAATCTCTTCCATGGTAAAACTCTCCTACACAAGTCTCTCTCTAACATTTGGCAAAAAAATAGAATAGCGATTATGTTTTTATTTTATAAAATGAAAATCTCTTTTTTTTTTTCTTTTTTTTTTCCGCTTTATATTTTGGTTCATTGATGATAAACACTTTTCTCTTTTAAATTTGAATTGTGATGGGCCCTTCAGACTTAAACATGACAATGTGCTATATTGACCTAAATGCATTGCAATAATAATATGCAACCAAAATAGAAGTGCAAACCTCTGCATTAAAACATTGCAGATGTATTAGCATTGGTTTCTTTAGTGTTGATAGAATTATAGTGTATCAATGCATCTAGTATATCAAGACATACCACTGTGCTAATTTAAAATAAACACACCCTTTTTAGAAAAAAAGGCATTCAAATGTTTGTTTGAAGTTATAATGCTACATGCTCCGTAAACTTTCTTTTAAGAATGTGGACACGTATTGATTTTGGTTTTGGTTAAAATGCAGGGGGAATTCATAATATCAATGAATGATTCTTCAGATTCCTCATTCCATATTGTTCCAATTTCATCAAGTTATCATTTTTTTTATAGTAAGTCCGTTGTATTTTTATCATTTTATTGAATTTATGTTACCTCTGCATGTGCACTTGAATAATTGCGCATTGAATTTTATAGGATCCTAATTTGTGATCAAGTTTGGATTCACAAGATTTTTCATTGATACGAAAATTTCCAAAAGATTTTATTCAAAGTAAGATACCACAGGTTGATGGTGGAAAAAAATGGAGAGCTTCTTTACCTTGTGAAATGTAACATGCCATGTTCCAACAACCATCCTATGCCAATTGTATTTCACTGTGAACTATATCTATTTCATGACACCCTAGTAATATGTGGCTATTTAAAATGTAAAGGGTTGAAGATGAGCCCTCTGTGTGTGAGACAATTCCATTATATTAATGACTGACTACCCAAAGTTGATGATTTGATACCTTCCATCGTAGTCAAGGATCCAATAAGGGATATGGAAAAGACACATAAGAACACTTTGATATGTTCATTTTTTTAAAACTTGGAAGCCAAATCAGCTATGTTTCATCCAAAATTGACCAAGTCATCTCCTTCTTTTGAGGCATCCAATATTTCTACCGAGACAAAGTATCACAACAGGATTTGAACCCGAAATCCGACGTCATCCGACATTTCGTACGGATGTGTCGGACATCAATCATTGAAAAGAACAACAACCAGGAAAGTTTAATAGTGCCGTCGAATATCCGACACCTCAGGCGTTGGATATTCGACTCACCAGAGTGTCGAATATCTGATGGTATAGTGTCGAATATCCGACAGTATGTCTACCAAAAAGTGTCGCATATCCGACCCGAGAGTGTCGGTTGTTCGACCCATTAGTGTCTGATATTCGATGGTATGTGTAGGTTTTAAAAAAAAAAAATGTAAGGTTTGAAAGATTTGAAATTTTTGGTCCCATATTTTCAACGGTAACTATGTTCAAGGTGTTGAATATCTGACGCCGGGCCATTATAAATATAATTTTTTTTAAACATTTCAACATGTTTGTTGTAGAAGCGACGGACGATTTGCGAAATAATTTTTTCTTCGACGGACGATTTACGGAAATTATTTTGCCCTTGACAGACGTTTTCAGGAATTGTTTTTATTCTTCAACGGGTGGTTGTGCGAATATTTTTTTTCTTCGACAGATAGTTTGCCCATAATTTTTTATTCTTTGACTTCTCTCCGTTTGACAAAATGTTTTTTTTTTGACAGAAACATAGTGGTAGGATATATTAGTACCGGTATTCAGCTACCGAAAGCTTTATACATAGACAACACAGTTACAAAGAAACAAAAGGACTTCAGCAACACGAGGCAGGGGAGCCACAGCCTCCCAACGGCCTGAACCATTTATTTAAGTATTTCTGTGGAGATTTGGAAGCTAGAGCAAGGAAGAAGGTGGCTTGCAGCGCTGGTTCATTTTTCCAGTTTGGATTTCAGCTTGGCAACTTCAGATTCTAGGGCAGAGATTCTTTTGCCAAAGTCTCCATGAGTATTAGCCACGTCCTTGAAGCTTGTATGCGTTTCTTCCTTGAAATCCTTCATTTTGCTGGAGAAATCAGCACGCAGCTGCCTCAGATCTTTGTTCAGGAGATCCCAGGACTATTCTCCAGCTTTGGAGACTGCTTCCAGCTCCTTGTCTTGGTCATCTAGCTTGGCTCTGAATCGGCCCAAAGCAGCTTCCAGCGAGCCGATTCTTACCTCTGCTGATACTCTTGAGCTTGAGGAACCTTCAGACGCCATTCTGAGGAGGATCTTCCCTTGGATCAGAAACGAGCTCGATCTATCTGCGCTGGAGGGCCGCGTGAAACTTGAAGAGCTTGGACACAGTATTTCCTGGAACTGAAAACGCAGAGCAACTGAAAGGGTTCTGGAGTAGTGGGAGAGGAGCAGCTTCTTTATTGACTTGTGTGGAGGTTCCCAAAGGACGAGAAGACATGATGGCCTGCAAGATTGCAGGGAATCTCTGCCATACTTAAGATTGAAGAAAACGTGGGTTGAGCAGGTCAAATGAGGTAGCTTTAAGAAGGTCCTGGATCCCCTACAGCTAAGGAATGCCACATCTTTGATAAACACCATCAATACATATGATGCTTTGGTCCAGCGCAGCTCCCCTGTTAGCTTCTTTATCTGCTTGCATATTCAACACATGGAGCACATGGAAATATCTGATGTTTTGGAAGTATTTGCTCAGATGAAGGATTTTTTGAAAGACATTGCTAAGTTTTATATGCGGAGGGCTCTTCTTGGTTATGAGGGAGTTGATAAGAAGCCGGGAGTCCCCAAAAACTGAAATTTTGCCAATTCCTTTAGCCCACGCTATTTTTAATCCTTGCCATAACCCACAGAATTCAGCAGCGTTATTAGATTCTATTCCTAGCCCCCAGGCATAATTGCTGATCGTGTTCCCATTGGCTAAACTGATTACACCTCCGGCACCTGTTGAGCCTGGGTTTCCCTTCGAAGCACCGTCGAAGAAGAGGCAAGGTTCATTCAAGGTTGACTTCCAACGCCTGAAATCAGCTTCCTCAAGTCTTATTTCCCACTGCTCTGTCTGAGGAATGAGACGAGTGATACAAGGCTGGAGTTTGGGAGTTAACGAGCTTAACCATCGTAATTCGTCTTGCAAAAGCTGGGAGGAGTTTTTTAAGGATGGATTACTTTCCAGGGCTTCCCCTAGAATGGCTCTAGCCTGCATTGCAATTTTTTGGGGAGGAGAGTCTTGATTCCTGAAAATTCTGTTGTTTCTCTCGAGCCAAAGCTTCCAGCAAATGGCTTTTGGGAGCCATTCCCAGGCAGTTTGAAGCATAGTTTTTTTGGTCAGTCTGAAAGGAGACAGGGACTTCCAAGAAGAGAAGAGATCTTGAACAGAATGGGGTAGAATAGTGGCTTGGTTTAGGTTCATAGCTTGGAGCCAAACTTCTTTGGTGAAAGGACAGTCCAACATAATGTGATCCCCAGTTTCTTCATGAAGTTTACAGAGAGGGCACCGGGAGGGTCCTTCCATGCCCCTTTTCTTAAGGTTATCTCCTGTGAGGATACTTTTGTGGGCTAGAGAACAGCAGAAGATATCAATTTTCAGGATGAAAGGTTTGGCCCAAATAAACTTCCAGATAGACGGGTTGGGAGCAGCATAAGGGATGGCTTGTATATCCTTGTATCCTTCTGAGGTTATGTAACTTCCAGAGATCCCCCAACCTCTTCTATCTCTAGAATCTTTTTTGAATGGAGATTTGCCTTGGAGGAGGACAATCAAGGCTTCCGCTTCAGAGTTCAGATCGGGAGGGGTGAGGCCTAAATCCCAACCTGTCCAGTAATTTCCTTCCCAGGCCGAGAGATCCCATAACGTGGTAGCACCCTTGTCCAGAAGCCATCTTTGGATGTTGCTGACTTCCATGTTTGAACCAATGGGGGAGTCCCCTAGTATGGAGTCTTCCCAGACGTTGATTGATTTCCCATTTCCAGGGATCCAGTAAAGATTATTTTTGAAGGGGTTCAAAGCTTTAATGCATAATTTATAAATTGGGGAACCCTTCCTTAGAGGGGGTTGCAAGTCCAGACACCTTTTCCTAGGTCCTGGGAAGTATTTTTTGCGGAGTACTTCTTTGATCCAGCTTTTTTTCCCTGAGATCAAATGCCAAAGCAACTTGGCTCCTAAAGCTAGGTTTTGAATAGTTAAATTTCTCACATGGAAGCCGCCTTCATCACAGGGTTTTTTAATCTTATCCCAGCTTACCAGATGGATTTTTTTTCATTCCATTTACCTCCTTCCCAAATGAATTTTCTGAGCAGCCCTTCAATCTTGTTAACTACTGAGCTTGGAGCAAGTAAAATAGAGGACTGGTAAATAGGCATGCTATTAAGAACAAATTTTATGAGAATGGTTTTACCTGCTAGATTGAGCCAGCTGGCCCCCCAATTTTGGATTTTGCTTTTGAGCTTGTCAACAATAGGTTCCCAGTCTGCTGATTTGATTTTGTTTTTGCAAATGGGAATGCCAAGATATGTGAAGTTGTCCCAGTCTCTTATTCCTTCCATCCCCAATGATCTGGTGATGTTCCTTAGTTCCATGGCTGTATAATTCCAACTGAAAATTTTGCTTTTTTGGAAGTCTATTTTGCTTCCAGAAATCTTTTTATATAACTCCAACTCTTTTTTGAATTGTTCAGCAGAGTGGGCCGAGGCTCCTCCTAGCAGCAGAGTGTCATCAGCAAACTGGGCATGGTTAATGTTCCTGACATTGTTCACAATTTTAAGCCCTAGAAGCATGTGGATATCTTGGCTGAGATTAAGTTGATAACTGAGCATGGAAGCATGGATGGCGTAGAGTAGAGGAGATAGTGGGAAGCCCTACCGTAACCCTCTAGTGGCTTTGAAGAAGCTCGTGGGTCTTTCGTTTACTA
The DNA here is from genome assembly GCA_001517045.1 of Pseudotsuga menziesii. Lineage (NCBI taxonomy): Eukaryota > Viridiplantae > Streptophyta > Pinopsida > Pinales > Pinaceae > Pseudotsuga > Pseudotsuga menziesii. The sequence goes on from LPNX010506155.1 coordinate 67,241, forward strand.
GAGGGGCTATTCAAGGGTCACCTACACAGCCTTTGACCCAGCTTATAAAGTTGAGGGAGAAGCCGAATTTTGCCATTACTGCAAACAAGAATTCATGTCTAACACGATCAAAGGCATTGGCTAAGTCAAGTTTGATGACCATACCTTTTTCCTTACGGTGGAAGCTTGAGTGGATTGCTTCCTGGACAAGAATGATGTTGTCGAGGATTTTCCTTCCTTTGATGAATCCTCCTTGATTCTCCGGGATGATCCGAGGGAGAAATATTTTCAGTCTGGAGGCAATGATCTTAGTTATGAGCTTGTAACCAGTGTTGCACAGCGAGATGGGCCTGAACCGATTGAAGGAAGTGGCTCCTTTTTCTTTTGGAATCAGGGCCAGGAATGAAGAGTTAGTGCTGCCCCCCAACTTGCTGGTTTTCTGAGAGTACCGAATCATTTTTAGGAGATCATACTTTATTATTTCCCAGCAGTAGGTGAAGAATCTAGTGGTGAAGCCATCCGGGCCAGGAGCACTATCTGGTTTCATAATAGAGAGAGATTTTTTGACCTCGTCCATGGTAATAGGCGCAGTAAGAAGATTATTATCCTCCAAATTGATGAGCTGAGGGATGAGATCGAAGGGATGGGAAGAGGCATCAATTCGATCCTCAATGGGGGCGGTGAAGAGATCTGAGAATGTTTCCACAGCAGCATTCTTTATGCCTTCAACATCTTGGATCATATCTCCTTCAAATTGTATTTCCGAAACAACTTTGTAGTTTTTACGTGCCTCTGCTTGCTTATGAAAATATTTTGTATTTTTGTCTCCACTCAATAGCCAGAGGTTGCGTGATTTTTGACGCTGGTATTCTTCTTCTATTCTATAGGCAGAAAAGATTTTTTTTTGCAGGGCCTCTTCCTTAATGAGGAGCTGACCAGTCGCAGGAGAGGAGTCCACGCTGGCTTGATGTGATTCCAGCTCAGCTTGGGCGAATTCTCTGTTAGAAACCGGAGAGGGGATGCTTTTGGCCCAGGCTTTAAGGGCGAATTTGAGTCTTTTTAATTTGGATTCCCAGATGAAGGAAGGCGAGCCAGAAAGGTGGGCATTCCAGGAGTTAGCTACAGTTTGCAGAAAATCATCATGATGAATCCAAAGTGGGCTGAACCGGAAGGGGATCGGCCCGAGATTTTGGTCAAGAGTAAACTCAAGAAGGATAGGTTTATGGTCAGAAGTGCAGTGAGGGAGGATTTTGGAGGAGGCTAACAGGCCCAAAGCGAGGAAGGAGGAGTGGACCAGGAAGCGGTCTAGCCGAGCTGCAACATGGCTAGGACTAGTTCTTTTGTTCATCCAAGTAAATTTACCTTTGACAGGTTTGATGTCAATCAGATCCCATCCAGAAATGATGTCTTCAACCCATTCCCTTGAAGGATCTCTGACCGGGTTGCCTCCTTTCTTTTCATTCACTGCCAGGGTTACATTCAGGTCTCCAGCTACAATAATATTTTTTCTATTCTGCAGCTTAAGAAAGGATTCAAGAGTGTTCCAGCACTCTTTTTTTTCTGCATGTAATACAGGAACATAGAGATTGAAAAGGTTTACCTTTTGTCCAGATTGCTTATGGTTGAGTTTGGTGAAAACCCAGTGCATTGTTCGTTCTTCAGCTTCAATGTCATACAGGGAGGGGTCCCAGAAGGTGGCTATTCCTCCGGAAGCGCATCTGGAATTGTTGCCAATACCAGTACCTTTTTTCCAGAATTTTTTCCCGATTTGGAGGATGGCAGGCTCCTCCATTTTGGTTTCCTAGATTAGCAGAATCTTTGGCTTATGAATTCGGATTAGATCTCTCATTGCATCTTCCTTCAGGGTAGAGCCTAGACCTCTGCAATTCCAGGAAATGTATTTCATTAAGAATTATGGGAGAAGGGGGTGGCCTCTTTGGAGGCCTGAATTGTACCTTTTTTTGATCGAGTATTCATGATCCCTTTTAGATTTTTTTGAGAGCCTTCAAGGACTGCAAGATGGGTTGCTTCTTCTCTTTGTTTCTTTTTGGATTTCCTCCCTCTTGGAATTTTGATAGGAATAGAGTATAGACCGCTTGAAGAGGCGCCTTCATCAGTTTCTTCACTTGGATCTGAATCTAGCAGCATTGGGTCTTCATTTACTTCTTTGGGGGAGCCTAGGTTATCAGCCCCTACCAGAGGTTGGGTTATTTCCCCAGGCTCCAACTGATCAGCATTCTGGCTTCCAGTCTCTTTTCTATTGGGATGCTTGGACGTTTGGGGTTCATCGCTTGTTGTGGTTTGATTCTTCCCATTTGGATTGGGATCTTGATGCTCTTTAGGGTTTGGAATCACTATTGGGTCTTCTTTTGAGGCTTCCTGGGCCAGCTCATTTGTGCTTGAAGGCTGGGTTTGCATGTCCATTGTGTTCCTTTTTTCCTGGTTCTTGGCATTTGTCTTGCCTTTCTTGACTTTTTGCCATCCTTCTCCTTCTTCCGAGCTCTGATTTTTCGGGCAGTTTCTTTGAAAGTGACCATGTTTGTGGCATTGGCGGAATTTGAATGGTAGCTGTTCGTAGTCAAGCTTTTGGTAGTATAGCCAATCTCCAACTTTGAGTTTAACAGCTTCAGGGAGGCCTGCTTCAAGATCAACCTCGACACATATTCGGGCACATGAGTATTGGCCTTTGTTATCAGCTTTGTCAATGTATTTTCCTAGAGCATTTCCAATTTTTTCCAGGGTTGGAGTGTTCCAGCAGTGGATTGGGAGGTTGGGGAGCCTTACCCATACTGGAACTTCCTTCGGCACATCTACTTCTGCATTGAAATCTGGAGTCCATCTGTTGAGGTACAGTCCTTGAGGTCCCATGAAGTATGGGCCATTTCTGAAGATCAGATCTCGGTCTTCTTTGGATATAAACTCAAAAATGAAGAAACCTCTCCCTACGGAGTAGCAGGTAACACTATTCTTGATCTGGGGTCTCCAGTTTCGTTGGATCTAGTCATCTGTGGTTTTGGTTGAGGGCCAAAGCCCCATAAACTGGCCAACCAGACCCCGTTCAGACAGTGCCAGAGCAATCTTGATGGGGATTTCGCATGGCAGATATATTTCAGGAATTGAATCGAGTTTTTTAATGAATTTTGGTATGGCCGGGGTTACCGGCTTGGATCCATTGGGATGAAGCAGCTGATTGAATGCGTCTTTAGCTGAAGAGGAAGAAGAAGAGGGAGGGGGGAGCCCTCCCTCAGGCGCAGGCATGATCGCCTGAGCAAGACAACCAGGGTGGTGGCAGCTAGGCATCTAGGCGGCTCCAGCAGCGATCACGATCATCACTGAGATTCAATGTTATGACCGTTTGACAAAATGTTGATGCGTGGAAATTTATTTTTTAAGACAACCGGTTATATTCATTCACGAAGTTTGTGACAAAATGTCAAATAGAAATATTCCGGATCCAAACGAAGACAACCGACAATTGCTTGCTAGACTATGGGATGCAACGAAACGAAGGGGTGATGGAAAATGTTATTGTTCATGTACTCAATGTAGGGGATTTAAGAGGAGAAGAATATTGATATCAACAACCACAAAACATTGCAGGGAACATGGACACGCTAAGGGGGGGAACGAATATCATCCATTTGTAGGTTTAGCATTATAAAGTTTATTATATTCTTTGTTTTGGTAATTGTATGTATTATTTTTATTTTTCATATATTAATGTTTTTAATTGATGTTTCGATGTATTTATATTAAAGGAAAGACACCCTACAACATATCGTCCAGAGGAAGTGCTTTTAGAACAAGTTCAGGATCAGGATCATGGAGTGTGTATGTTTAATGGAGAACAAGTGAATGATCATATTGAACAAGATGATCATACCGATAATGTAATTGAAGATGATAGTACAAGAACATTGATCCATGATTCATTTAATGTTAGAATGGATGATGATGATGACGTTGATAATGAAAATGATGATGAATTTGATGATGTTCACGATATACCTCTTCTCGATAAGGCATATGAACCCCTTTATGAAGGTGTTGAGGCCTAGAAATTTGCAGGCAGCAATAGTAAGGGATTCTCCCCAGCCAACGTTCCCAACTAGCCCATTGACTGTTTGGAATAGGGAATCCATCTGGTTTGCGGTCCGGCTACCGTAGGTCAAACAACAAACAAAGGGTTTACCGGTTGCAGCCCGGTCCACCGAGTTTTTGTATTTTTGACTTAAACAATGAAATGCAGGTGCCTAACTAACAAGGCAGGGTGATAGAATGCAGGGAGCAATCACAATGTGATGCGCAGGTTCTTACCTTCCGTCTTAGGACTCACAAACATTCAAATCACATACGACAATAAGATAAACTATCTATCTAAACTATCCCTAGGGAGCAGAATTAGCATTTAATGGTGAGTAATACACTTGTACGTGCGTAATGAAGAATTATAGATTGCTGATACTTCATTCAAGACACATGAACAATTACAGATATTCAAATAACCAGATAGCCGATCATTTTATAAGCAACATTTCTTACTCACAGTGAAAGAAATCCTGAAGATACTGAAGAATATTTAACAAAAACATAGGTTCAGGAAATTAAACATTCTCAGAGTAAATGAAACATGGCTGAAAACGAAATAGTTCCTCTTCAGCATTATTCCTTGAGTTGCATTGATACATTCCACATTTCACTCTCTCCAGTAGGCAAACTTGCAGTTTTTCTTTGCAAAACAAAATAGTTCCTCTTACAAGTAAACATTACAAAATTCTCCAGGGGAAAAGCCCCGTCTAAGTGCTAACTCTAACCTATTTAAGCTATACAGCAGGCCCTTCGGACTCCCTCAACGCGTGGCATTTTCTTCCCTTGGACTCTTCAGATTCCCCTTCAGACCCTGGCGTCCTCCCATTCCCCTGCTGCTTAGTAACGTATGGACCCTTTCCAGTCTGCATCTTTGTCTTCATTCATTTTTTGTCCTTCTCTTCTGCTGTCCTGCTAGTTTCGGACTTGCTTCTACTAGACGGTCTGTCTTCCTCCATGCCACGGTGGTTTGACCAATCTCCCGAACCATCCTGCAATTAATTGACAAGCATCATTTGTTGGAAAGGCATTACAAAACAAAGCATCAGATTCTAATAACTGAACGACTATTCCTCAAGATAACGGCCTGGTGTGTCTCTGGTTCTGAAAAGAACTTCGACTGAGCCTTGGGTGGGAAACTCATAAATCAGCAGTCGGAAGGCTTCTACGTCGGACGTGAAAGGGATCTAAGAGCCGTAACGGTGGAAGGGATGTAAGTTATGGGTAAGCGAAACGCTGGCAAGAAGATTTTAATCGGACGTCGGAAGACTTTTAAATTGGAAGATGAAGGACTTCGCAAGCCACAACAACGAAAAAGGGAAGACTAGAGCCAAGCGTCGCGGGGAGGAATGCTTAATCGGTGGTCGGTAGTCATTCGAAACGAAAGCTTAATAGCTTTCCCAGCCGAAACGGCGGAAGGGTAAAACTATGGGCAAGAGATTCCACAGCTCATACGAATCAGACGTCGGAGAGATTAGGGCGTCAGACACTAAAATGATCTGAGAGCTGCAACGGCGGCAGAAAAAAAACTCATAGCTTTCGATCTGACATCAAAAAGAGGCCTGATTCACAGGAAAAATCAAGTATCAAAACAGTTTTAAAGATCAGCCGCAGCTAGATTCGTTCTTTCTTCGAAAAGGCAACTCTGACGAACAAAGATTTTCCTTTTCTTTGACCAGTAAACCAGCCATCCACGACTAAAACCGAAACCGAACAAGGCATAAATAGACCAGCTGACATCCAACTTCAAATTAAAACGAAAAGAAGATACGCCCAAGAGGCTCAAGAGTTTAACGATCAAATTAGGAAAAACGATGAGGAGGGGCCCAGAATTTTAAAAATAAATTTGGGGAGAAAAGTTGCAATAGCAACAACTGGCGATTACCTGGTGAACCTAGATCTCTGGGTGTCTTTTCTTTGAGTGACAGACTGCTTCTCAACAATTACGTCTATCGAAATCTTCCAGCTATCCGGATTTCTCAAATGATAGAAGTGTGTACCTTAATCATTGATAATAGTCCAATTTGGGAAAGTGGAAACCAGGTTCTTCAAGTCCAGATAACTCTATTCAGGCCGATAGATGAGATTCATTATTAATTTTGTCTTCAGGTAGCCGACGGCATCGGACACCACAAGATTGTAGCATAGGGTAGACAGGGGTGTTCATTTGTTCTGCATTCCCATGTCATTTAGCACTTTTGTGCTCTTGGACTTTTGTCCCTTTTCATATGAGTCGTTCTGCGTGCCTTTCCTTACTGAATTTTTATTCAGGATCCTCTATCCCATAGTTCCCTTTTGTGTGAGTGATATATTTCATGTTTCATCTCACGGACAGAGAGGATCTTTTGGCCAACTAGTACTTTTGATTTAGCATTTGATTTGATGTAAGATGTTCTCATTGACTCTTCTTTGCCTTTTGGCATTCATTTCTTGACATGGGATCATTTATATTTAACACCCTGTTTACCTAGCTCCTTTCCATGGATCCTCTGCTGTAGCCCCTTAGAACATTTTAAGTGTGAAATGGATGGAGCCTCAACATAGTATTCCAGACTCTTCGACTCTAGTTTATTTCACAGGGGTTAGGCAGGACTTCAATGCACATAGAATTTTATTCGCGAAACCCATTAAGCTAGAAGAATTCATTTAGCAGCACACAGGCTGACACTCAACATATTTTCTATTCCCAAAAAGATCTTAATATCCTCTAGACAACCGCAAGTTCGTTCCTTTTATTGATAATCAACAACTCAAAATTAAACCAAATGAAAACATGACTCGAAAATGACCAAACAACTTATTTCTATACAAGACAAAAAATTCAAAGAAAACTCAAGAAAAGTAAGGCTTGAGAACCAAACCATTAACTGGCAAGTTCTCCTCCCATCCCTGTAAATCTTGTAGCTTATAAGTAGCAGGGCCAAGTTTCGCTGAGATTTGAAACGGGCCTACCCACAACTGCTGGAACTTAGTATGCTTTCCCTTCTCATCATGGGGATGATCCCACTTGAGAACTAAGTCTCCTACTTCAAATTCTTTCGTCCCAGCTTTATGTTTTGTCAAACCATCTCTTAACTGACTCTTGCTGTTGCTTAAAGCGTTCTTTGGCTTTAGATCTGGCTTCCTCTGCTTTCAGGAGATTATATATTCTTATTTGTAAAACTTCGTCATCCGACCCCCTAGACTCCTGAGCTAGAATGGAAGATGGTAGCATGATATTTGGAGGCAGGATGGCTTCCTTACCGTATATACGAGGGTATAGGGTGATACTCCTATGGCAGACTTGGGGGTGACTCTATCAGCCCACAGGGCGTTGGGTAAGGTTGAGTGCCAACTTCTCTGGTTTTCTATTACAGTTTTATTTAGGATTCTAATGAGGTTTTTATTAGAGGATTCAGCCAGGTCATTCCCTTGAGGATAGTAGTTAGTAGAATAATGTAATTTTATTCCTTTATCATGAGCAAATGTAGTCAATTTAATCGATGAAAAGTATTTAGCATTATCAAATACTAACGAAACTGGAACTCCAAACCTGGTCATGATATGATCTTGTAGGAAGCTGATGACCTCGTCTTCATTTATCTTGCGCAGTGGGATAGCTTCGACCCAGTGAGTGAAATAATCAGTTGCAGTAAGAATGTACTTTTGCAGCAGGGAAAAATTCGGTTTTATTTCTCCGATAATGTCCAGCCCCCATTGCTCAAATGGTTCCGTAATCATCACAGGATTTAGGGGCGCTGCTGCTTTAGGCTGTCTTCCACCACACCTTTGACAAATATCACATTTCTTGACGTGTGCATGTGCATCCCTGAAGAGTGTAGGCCAATAATAACTGACATTAAGGATTTTGTGGGCTGTAGTTTCCCCTGAATAATGTCCCCCAGCCGGACCGTCATGTAATTCTGCCATTATTTTCTTTGCGTCTTCTTTTTCTAAACATCTGAGGAGAACCCCATCATAATTATTTCTGAATAACACTCCTTCAACAAGTTGATAGGAGGACGATTTGAGATGCATAGCTCTTCTTTGTTTGGAATTCCAATGTTCTGGCAACAGCCCTGACTGTAAGTAATGCACAAGGTCTCTATACCAAGACTCAGGAGCTGTAAACAGAGGACATACATCCATCACATGCAACTCGGCTTCATCTTCCCATGCTAGTTCTTCGTTGTTCCTTCTTTCAGTCATCAACTTGCATAGCCCTTGACCTTTCACTATAGAGGCTGGCTTGAATTCAAGGTCATATTCTTGAAGGGCTGTTACCCAGTTGCCCCTTCTTTCTCCTAACTCTTTCTGTATGAGAAGGGATCTTACAGCCGGGTAAGGGACTATTACCTTGGTTCGGTTTTTTAATATATAAGGCCTAAATTGCTTTACTGCCTTAAATACTGCGTAAGCTTGCTTATCAATGGCTGGGTAGTTTAATTCAGCCCCTTGCAGCCCAGTGCTCATAAAAGATATTGGGAATTCATCACCCCCATCCTCTTTTTGTGTAAGCACAGCTGCCAATGAATCATCGGATGCAAATGTGTACATGATAAAATCTTTATCAAAGTCTGGGCTTTTCAGTGAAGGTGCATGTGCAACAGCAGTCTTGATTTTACTAAAAGCATTCTTTTCAATTTCAATCCACTTAAATTGCACATTTTGCTTGACCATCTGCTACAGTGGCTTAACAGTCTGGGCGAAATCAGGTACAAATCTTCTTACAAAATTTATGGTTCCCATAAACGATTGCATTCCCTTTTTATTATGTGGCATAGGGATTTGTTCAATGGCCTTAATTATTTCTGGGTCTATAGATATACCTCTCTTTGAGACTATGTGTCCCAACAACTTGCCCTCTGTGACTGCAAATATGCACTTCTTAGGATTGAGGGAGATGCCATATTTCCGGCAGCGTTCGAAAATTTGTTTTAGGTGAAAAGCGTGTTCTCCCCTTTTCTTCAAAAATATTGTAATGTCATCAAGATATACTACAACACTTCGTCCAATCAGTCCGTGGAAAGCTATGTCCATAGCTCTCTGAAAAGTTGCTCCAGCATTAATCAGTCCAAAGGGCATCCTTCTATAGGCAAAAGTTCCCCATTTAGTCCTGAATGTTGTCTTTAACCTATCTTCCTCGGCTATTAGCACTTGATTGTAGCTAGAGAAACCGTCTAATAATGAAAACAACTCAGAACCAGAGACCATCTGTAGCAATTGCTCCATGGGAGGCACCAGATAGTTGTCTTTATTTGAGGCGCAGTTTAGGTTTCTGAAGTCCACGCACAGTCTGATTTCTCCCGACTTTTTTCTGACTGGTACCAAGTTCGATACCCACTCAGAGTTCCTGACTTTAAAGATGATTCTAGCATCTAGTAATTTCTTTACCTCACTCTGGATTAGCGGTTCCAGCTTTGGATGCATTTTCCTCAAGGGTTGCTGATATGGCTTGACTCCGGCCTTGATGGGAACAACGTATTTGATGATGCTGGTATCATATGTTTTTAAATCTTGGTACGTCCAGGAAAAGACATCTTTGTACTGTTTAAACAAACTGACGAACTTATCCCTTTCGGCTAGTGAACAACATTTGCCGAGGTTCACAAACTTAGGATCCGTCTCAGTCCCTAAGTTTATCAGCTCGAACTGTAGAGTTGAGATGTGGGTCTTAACGTTAGCGGGTCTTCTGAATTTTTCATTCAAGTCAAACATTTTCTCTAACGTTCTGACCCCTTTAGGGATGAAATTGTCAAATTTCATCTCTGCTTGGTGTTCTTCATCATCGATAATTTCTCCTTTGAATACCTCATCATTTGTTAAACATTCTATGATTTGCTGGGTATCATCGAACACCCGTAAATTGGTGATCATATCCAGTATTGAAGGCCTGAAAAGCAATTCAACAGTACATCGGTTATTTGAGGGTACAAGCCTAGCGATCGAAGTGGCCAATAAGTCAGCTGCTGCATTTTTAATTCTTGGGATTGAAATAATGTTGAATGCCTGAAAACATTTGAGCAAATCCCATACCTCGTTTTGGTAAGATTTCAAGTGAGGGGAAACACAATGTATTTGATTTCTTATTTGCTTTACAACTATTTCTGAGTCCCCAAAAACTCTTAAATTACTAACCTTTAGCTCAATCGCTTTCTTGAGTCCCTGCAGCAGTGCTTCATACTTGGCCGTATTATTAGTACACTCAAACTCTAATCTACATGACAGGAAATGATTTTTTTGTGTGGATCAATAAGGACGCAGCTGGCCCCTGACCCTTCTAATGTCTTCGAGCTATCAAAGAATAAATTCCACAAAACATTATCTACTGGAAATGAATCTACTCCTACTGCTAAATCTACTATTTTACAGTCAATTTCATCAGCCTGAGAAAATCGAAGGAGATCAGGCTGAGTGTCAGATGTGTCGCTGGCCTCTTCCGCTTGATAATTCCCTGGTTCCAGTTCGAGAAAATAGTTTCCCAACACAGATTCAACTGGTACATTCTTCTCATTCAGTTGAGTAACATTGTACTTCATGTGAGGTTCTCTTAAAATTTTAATCTGGTTGGGACTCCCTTTGTACGGTAACCACAGATGCAACCAATCTGAGGCAAAATATCCATTTAATTTAGCTGACTAATCTCTGCTCAGGACCAGGCCGTAAGCATCTGGTATATCAGCCACCACGATGTTAATAACTTGTCATACTCTGTCATCGGATGCCAGACGGATTAGGACGTTTTCCATCTCACCAATTACCTTAACATCTGTCCTATCCAATTGCACCACCCTCCACGTGGTTGGCTTAGGCTGCCCATTTATTTTCTTACATACTGATACGGGCATGACATTAATAGACGCCCCTGAGTCTACTAGACAATTGTGCACGTTATGATTAAAGATTTCAAACGTCAGGAGGAAAGGTGGATGTTTAGTTTTAGACTTACCTCCGGTGCTAGCTTCTCCAATTTCTTCTTCGTCCCAAGGTTGATTGTCAGAGGGAAACTTCTCTTTTGACGCTTCAAGTGTCTTCAACAACCTTTATTTCTGTTGAGGTACTTTACACATTTCAAACAGCAGGACATTTTCCTTTATCTTCTTCAAATCCTCAACAATGTCATATTCGATCTGTTGTTTAATGGACAGAGATTTATCAGCACTCACCTTCTCTTCGTTTGGATTGGGCAACATTCTGTTCTGCTTAGGATCTTGGCTAGTAATAGTGAATTCCGGAATCTTATCAGCCAAGGATTTATCTTGAAATTTCTTCTTGATATTTCTTTGCAACCATCTGATCTTTGGGAGTAAAAGACTATCATCACTAATCGTCCCTTGGCTTCTAGTTGTCACGTTAGCTTCCCTGACATCCTTGTGTCCCTAAGTATTTTCCTCTTCTGCATCAAGTAAGGAGAAAGAATTCCATAATGCCATGGTCTCTTCTTCCTGTCCTTTTGTAGAAGTAGAAGCAGCACTTTCTTTCTTTTCTTCATCATCTTCCTCCGTTAATCTCGAATCCAACATCTGATTCATGACCAATGTCATTGAATTTATCCATTGTGGACAGTTCCTTTCAGAATGAGGTTGTTGATGAAAGGTACAGAAATTTTCCATCCCTATCTCTGTCAGATTCATGGATGCAGTTTTTTGAGGAGGAGGTTGGGGCTGATTGTTGTCCTCCCTTTTCTTATAATATGGCTTGTAGAACTTTTGTGCTTCTTTTTCTTTCTCTAAGTCTATGATCTTATTAGACAGCTTTTGCATCATTTTGGCCATACTTTCATAATCTGGTGACTTTTCTTCCTTAGTCTTAGTGAACAATAAGGTTTTTCTTCCCGCACCTTTCTCTCTTGATTGTTCTAGATAGTCTTCAATACTTTCTCTTTCCGCTTCCACCACTTCTGCCTCTTCATAGGTCTCTGTCAAAGTAGGCTTGGCCCTACCTTTTGCAAACATGGCCAAATCAGGGCCCAGAGCTGAAGTATAGTATTCAATCAGTACTTTGTCTAAAGGCTTATCTGTTTCAGAAAAGTTTTTAAGATATGCTGCAAACCTTTGTGTGAAACTGTGCACTTTTTCCTTTTTTTCTTTCTTCAATGCACACAGTCCTTTCATGAGGGCAGCGTGAGTCTTTTGGACTGCATACTTACTTCTGAACATTCTCTCGAAGGTATCCCAGTCTGGGATAGAGTTAGCGGGAAATCCAAAATACCACGAGGCCGCAGCTCCTTTGAGGGTATGCGGGAATAGTCTACACACCACATCTTTGTGTTCCCCATCCCTCAGACCTTCTATTGCCAAGTAGAAACTTTGTAGGTGATCATCCACTAGGATCTTCTCATTGGGGTCAAATTTAGGCAGTAACTTCTCAAAGGCTTGAGGTAGGTCATGCAACGGCGGGGTCAGATTTAGAGGTGATCTGGCTCTCCATGCAGGGGGTGGGTTTGGAGGATTAGGTGGAGGTTGATTTGCGTTAACGCCGGCCATGAGTTGAGGTGGAGAGTGAGGAGGTGAACCCACAGGGGTGTGAACAGGAGAACTGTAAGGGGTACCTGGGCCTTCTTGGTTCAAAGGTAATGCAACCTCCTGCAGAGCAGTCTCTCCAATTTCTTCCCAGTCTCCAACCAACAATGAATCTTCTGCTATAGGACTATCTTTCTTCTTGTATTCTCTTCTAGGTAAGCCAGGGATAATTGGCAACCCTCCAAGCTTATTTACGTATACCCGGGTGTGTCTTCTTAGGTCGTTAACTACTTCGTTACCAATAGCATATAGATGTTCTCTGTTTTCTTCTTCCGAAATTGGATTACGCGGTCCACTACTTTCAAAATTGTAACCAGCAGAATAATCTCGGGAAAACGGGTTTCCTCGGCTAGCCATGCACTGACGGCCCTCCTTCTAGCACCAAAACTGTTGAGGCCTGGAAATTTGTAGGCAGCAACAGTAAGGGATTCTCTCCAGCCAACGTTCCCAACTAGCCTGTTGACTGTTTGGAATAGGGAATCCGTCTGGTTTGCGGTCCGGCTACCGTAGGTCAAACAACAAACAAAGGGTTTACCGGTTGCGGCCCGGTCCACCGAGTTTTTGTATTTTTGACTTAAAAAATGAAATGCAGGTGCCTAACTAACAATGCAGGGTGATAGAATGCAGGGAGCAATCACAATGTGATGCGCAGGTTCTTACCTTCCGTCTTAGGACTCGCAAACATTCAAATCACATACGACAATAAGATAAACTATCTATCTAAACTATCCCTAGGGAGCAGAATTATCATTTAATGGTGAGTAATACACTTGTACGTGTGTAATGAAGAATTACAGATTGCTGATACTTCATTCAAGACACATGAACAATTACAGATATTCAAATAACCAGATAGTCGATCATTTTATAAGCAACATTTCTTACTCATAGTGGAAGAAATCCTGAAGATACTGAAGAATATTTAACAAAAACATAGGTTCAGGAAATTAAACATTCTCACAGTAAATGAAACATGGCTGAAAACGAAATAGTTCCTCTTCAGCATTATTCCTTGAGTTGCATTGATACATTCCACATTTCACTCTCTCCAGCAGGCAAACTTGCAGTTTTTCTTTGCAAAACGAAATAGTTCCTCTTACAAGTAAACATTACAAAATTCTCCAGGGAAAAATCCCTGTCTAAGTGCTAACTCTACCCTATTTAAGCTATACAGCAGGCCCTTCGGACTCCCTCAATGTGTGGCATTTTCTTCCCTTGGACTCTTCAGATTCCCCTTCAGACCCTGGCGTCCTCCCATTCCCCTGCTGCTTAGTAACGTATGGACCCTTTCCAGTCTGCATCTTTGTCTTCATTCATTTTTTGTCCTTCTCTTCTGTTGTCCTGCTAGTTTCGGCCTTGCTTCTACTAGACGGTCCGTCTTCCTCCATGCCACGGTGGTTTGACCAATCTCCTGAACCATCCTGCAATTAATTGACAAGCATCATTTGTTGGAAAGGCGTTACAAAACAAAGCATCATATTCTAATAACTGAATGACTATTCCTCAAGATAATGGCCTGGTGCATCTCTGGTTCTGAAAAGAACTTCGACCGAGCCTTGGGCGGGAAACTCATAAATCAGCAGTCGGGAGGCTTCTACGTCGGACGTGAAAGGGATCTAATAGCCATAACAGCGGAAGGGCTGTAAGTTATGGGTAAGCGAAACGCTGGAAAGAATATTTTAATCGGACATTGGAAGACTTTTAAATCGGAAGATGAAGGACTTCGCAAGCCTCAACAACGGAAAAGGGAAGACTAGAGCCAAGCGATGCGGGGAGGAACGCTTAATCGGTGGTTGGAAGTCATTCGAAATGGAATCTTAATAGCTTTCCCAGCCGAAACGGCGGAAGGGTAAAACTATGGGCAAGAGATTCCACAACTCATACGAATTGGACGTCGGAGAGATTAGGGCGTCGGACGCTAAAATGATCTGAGAGCCGCAACGGCGGTAGACAAAAAACTCATAGCTTCCGATCTGACATCAAAAAGAGGCCCGATTCACAGGAAAAATCAAGTATCAAAACAGTTTTAAAGATCAGCCGCAGCTAGACTAGTTCTTTCTTCGAAAAGGCAACTCTGACAAACAAAGATTTTCCTTTTCTTCGACCAGTAAACCAGCCATCCATGACTCAAACTGAAACCGAACAAGGCATAAATAGACCAGCTGACATCCAACTTCAAATTAAAATGAAAAGAAGATACGCCCAAGAGGCTCAAGAGTTTAACGATCAAATCAGGAAAAACGATGAGGAGGGGCCCAGAATTTTAAAAATAAATTTGGGGAGAAAAGTTGCGGCAGCAAGAAAAGGCTCCAAAACAAATCTTCTCTCTGCTGTATTGTTGATAATGAACTTGAAGGTTATGAATGGTCTTTCAAACATTGCAATCACACAGATGCTAAGGTATGTAAAATAATCCATCACATATATAGGATTGTGATAAAGTTTATTTGTATTCCTCTAATAATTGTATTGTTAACTCATTATTGATCATCGTACGAATGAAGCGTGTTTCGTTAATATTATTTATTTATTACATTAAGTACTTTTATTTTTATTTTTTGTAGCTTGATAGCTGAATTTTTGTTACCACCATCAAATATTTTACCTCGCAGATATCGAGATTTATCTTCCATCATGAAAGAGATTGGAATGCATTATGAAGCAATTCATGCATGCCCCGATGACCATGTTGTATATTATAATCAGCATGAATTTGCAACAGAATGTCTGGAATGTCATGTAAGTAGATATCGTACAGATAAAGTAACAAAAAAGGTGCCTTAGAAGGTTCTTCGTTATATTCCCATCATTCCATGTTTGCAACGACTGTTTAGGTGCAAAAACATAGCACAATTTATGGATTACCATGATAGGAACATAAGTCAAGATGATGTTATCCGAATGCCTGTAGATGGTTCTGCTTTTAGAGATATGGAAGAAAAGTGGCCTCACTTTAAAGAAGAACCATGTAATCCTAGGATTTCTTTGGCAGCAGATGGTGTTAATCCATTTGCACAGATGAAATCTATTTACATGGTGTGGCCTATTTTTGTTATCAACACTAACATTCCTCCATGGTTGTCAATAAAGAGGGAGCACATAATGCTGTCGATGATTATTCCAGTTTTTTTTGTCTACAACTATTTTATTTATAATGTAGTTGTGGCATCTCTTTTGTCTTATTATGTTTCCTAATTTCATATATATATCTATTATTTTACTCTTGTGCATGGTTTATATATCTTAATGGTTCTCATAATGATATATTTTATATGTACTTCAAATCAATTAGGTAAGTTTCAAGTCAAAGATATGAATGTATACATCGAACCTCTTATAGATGAGCTACTGAAGTTATGGAATGACATCACTATGTATGACGTATCTAGACCAATACGACAAAGGCAATTTCAATTCCATGCAATGGTTGTATGGACAATACACGATGCCCCTGGGTTAACTTCATTTTGTGGTTTGTAATTTTAAGTTGCACTTTAATTGCATTTAATTATATGGAGTAGTTAGAATAGTTTATATATGAATATATTTGACATAGATATTTCATATCTAAATATTGTAGGTCTTCAGACAAAGGGTAAATTTGCATGTCCAGTTTGTGGTCCTAGGATAAAATATCGTCATTCAAAAAGCTTAAGAAAGGAGGTGTTTGATGAGTATAAGCATTTCCTCTCTAAGAATCACAGGTATAGAACAATTGAAAAAAATATTTTCAATGGGAAGCAGGAGACTGCATTAAAACCACGGAGAATGACACCTCACCTTTGGAAGATGCAATACAATAGAAATCGTCATCATGGTACGTATGGATCATTGTATATGAATAGTTATGTATTTTAATTTTTATTGTGAGTTGTTTACTGTAGTGTCCATATTTGATTTATGATTTAATTTATTTATAAACTAATATTCATGATGTCCATTGTGATCATGAAGGCATTCATGGGCTTCCACGAGGAATGAAAAGTTATTCAATTCAATTCAGTAGGTTGCCCTACTATGAGCACCTACAAATTGCTCATTTGTTTGATACAATGCATATTGGAAAGAATGTTACTTAAACCTTATGGCGACTACTGGAGCTAAGGAGGGAGAAAGATAAAGTTGTGAAAGCTTGCAAATACATTCAAGAAAGCAACCATGCAATGAAAGACGTCATCCAATTTCATACCAATGGAGAACAAGTTAATATAAACTCAATTCCATGGATGTTTACGGAGCAACAAAGCAATGTTGTCAAAGAAGTAATGTGGAAAATTAAATTTCCCACTGGATTTTGTGCGAACATGAAGAATATCATAACCAAAAAAGGTGATTTTGCGGGGGTCAAAACACATGATTGGCATGTATTCATCAAGGTAATTATTATTGTTATGTCCATATAATTTATTTTTTTTCATTTTACTGCGTATATTTTTTTTCTTGTTTGTATACTATTTGTTTAATAAATGGTGTGGTTTGTATATTGATACAGTATGTTCTACCTCTCTCTCTCTCCCAGACAACTTCGACAACAATGTCAAACAAGTTATATATAATCTTGGTAAATACATGAGGTATCTGGCGATTACTTGCATGTGCTTAGTGTTTCTTTAATTCTCCGTATAATTTATATTTGTTTTTTTGTTCCTATTTCAGCATATATTGTAATTTAATGTTTATTTTTGTTAAATATCGTTATTGGTTTGTGTCACTTGTAGATGGTTGACCTCTAAAGAAATACATAAAGAAGATATAAAGTATTGGAGGAGAGAAATTCCTTGTCTCATGTGTGAAATGTAGAAGCATCTACCATCGACATTTTTCAATGCATAGGAACACTACCTCATACACCAAGTTGAGGAGATTGAGTTGTGTGGACCTGTGCACTCAAGGTCCATGTGGATGGTTGAGAGGCACTTGAAATTTATGAAGGGTTTGGTGAGACAACGAGCACATGATGAGGGTTCTATGATGGAAGGATATACAATATACCAAACCATGTTGTATGTTAGTGAATATCTTCCTATTTTAGCGTCAAAGCTCAATTTACATCGCATTTGTGATCCGAACTCCAATAACAAATTTGAAGGGGAGCAACTGAAGGGGAAAGGTAGATTGAGGAAGCTGAAAGGTAATTATTAGCTATTAGATGTTTATTATATCGTTCATATTCTAATTGTATTTTCTAGTTATAATTGCTTCAATTAAGAGCATATACTTTGTTCAGGAGATTTACACCTTTCTTTCATTTTAATGGTTATTGTCATTAAACAGTTGGTCGAGAATGGGATGCAATTCATTTATACATCGCAAACAATCTTGACTGGATGAAGGTGTGGATTGAACAATGCGAACAATAGAGTCATGGAATATCATGGGAAGGTGTGGCTTCATTGGTAAAAGCATCACAATGCAATGGAGATAGAAATCCAATAGAAAGGGAAATCGATTTGGCATATGGTGTAAAAGATAAAATGGCAAGCATATAATTAATTAATCCCTCTAAATCTTTTATTTTGCAAATTACATTTTGATGTGAATGTTCTTTTTTTCCATGTATTGTTGCATAAGGACTGAATGGTTGTATAATCTTTTTGTGCATTGCTTATTGCAGGTAAAACACCATAAGACTATGGTCTATAATGGAGGTAGATATCAGATCAAAAAATTGGATGAAACAAAGAAAACATCAGATTCTAGGATATCTGTTGTCTTTAAGGTTACCGATGTTTCATCTAGAACTGACAGACATCCAGAAGTCTTAGAAAATCGATACTATGGGTATTTGGAAGATATTATACAGTGTGACTTTAAATCCTTTAAGGTAGTTCTATTCGTTTTCAAATGGAACAGGTTACGATTGAATCAACGTGATCCCGATAGAACTATTATTGAACATGATAATAGATTTATCATGGTAAACACAAGGTTGTTTGAGCCTGGAACAGAGCCCTATGTTCTTCCAAGCCAATGTGAATAGGTATTTTACTTAGAGGTTCCAGGTAAAGCGGGTTGGTCATTTGTTGTGAGACACGATCCAAGGGGAAGTCCGGTAAAGTATAACCTAGACTATGCTAATGAAGAGGGTTCTCTAGAAGAAGGATACGATGACGCAGAGCATGATCAACATGAATTAGGTGATGATGATGATCCAGCAGAAGATGTACTCCAATAAAAAGTTGAATCTGATGATGTAGCAAACAATGCCGATGAAAATTATATCGATGATGAAACGATGAGCATAACTGATGATGACGACGATGATGATATGGCCAACCCTTACAATGTTTACTCTGGATCTGATGATACAGATGATGACTTGGATGAATAAGATGATGACATGGATGAAGAAGACGAGGAAATATAATTAATGAAAGGTAAATATCCTCATGATCATTGTCATCATCATTATCATTGCCTTCGTCGTCATCATCATCATCGTCGTCATCAAAATCATAATTATCATCATCATCTTCATCATCATTGTGATCATCATCGTCATCATCATCTTCATCATCGTCGTTATCATCATCATCATCGTCATCATCTTCATCGCCATCATCATCATTAAAATTAAACCTAGATCAAATTAATTACTTCATATCATCATCATTGTCGTTTGTAGCATCGTCATCGATGTCTTCATCATCGTTGTCATCATTGTCAACGATGAAATATAATGAAAGGTAGATATTTAATTAGGCCTATTTTTTTTTTATCTTATTTCTTTTTAAAAAGAGTTACGGACATCACTGTCATCATCCTCACCATCATCGTCATCATCTTCATCATATATAATCATCATCATCATCATAATCATAATCATCATAATCATCATCATCATAAGCACCCTCATCATCATCTTCATCACCATCATCGTTTTCATCATCGTCATCATCATCATGACCATCATCATCATCGTCATCGTCATCATGACCATCATCATCAGCATTGTCATCGTCTTCATCATCATCGTTGTCATCGTCAACGATGAAATATAGACCTATTCTTTTATGTTATTTATTTTTAAAAAGAGTTACAGACATCATCATCATCATCAGCATCATCATCATGTTGATCATCATCGTCATCATCCTCACCATCATCACCATCACCATCATCATCATCATCATCTTCATCATATATAATCATCATCATCATCATCATCATCATAATCATCATAATCGCCATTATCATAATCACCCTCATCATCATCTTCATCATCATCATCATAATCATCATAATCATCATTATCATAATCACCCTCATCATCATCTTCATCATCATCGTCTTCGTCATTGTCGTCTTCATCATCATGACCATCATCATCATCGTCATCCTCATCAACATAATCATCACCAACATTATCATCTTCATCATAATCGATGAAGATGACGTCGTTATCCTCATGATCATTGTCATCATCATTATCATTGTCATCGTCGTCATCAAAATCATAATTATCATCATCGTCGTTGTCATTGTCATCATCATCGTCGTCGTCGTTATCATCGTCATCATCATCATATTCATCATCGTCGTCATCATCATCATCATCGTCATCATCTTCATCACCATCATCATCATTAAAATTAAACCTAGATCAAATTAATTACTTCATATCATCGTCATCATCGTTTGTAGCATCGTCATCGGCGTCTTCCTCATCGTTGTCATCATCGTCGATGATGAAATATAATCAAAGGTAAACATTTAATTATACCTATTCTTTTATCTTATTCCATTTTAAAAATATTTACGGACATCATTGTCATCATCCTCACCATCATCATCACCATCATCAACATCATCATCATCATCATCATCTTCATCATATATAATCATCACCATCATCATCTTCATCATATATAATCATCATCATCATCATCATAATCATCATAATCGTCATCATCATAATCACCCTCATCATCATCTTCATCATCATCATCATCATCATCGTCGTCTTCATTATCATGACCATCATCATCATCGTCATCGTCATCATGACCATCATCATCATCGTCATCGTCATCATGACCATCATCATCATCATCGTCATCGTCATCGTCATTGTATTTTCTAGTTATAATTGCTTCAATTAAGAGCATATACTTCATCATCGTTGTCATCATCGTCGTCATCTTCATCGCCATCATCATCATTAAAATTAAACCTAGATCAAATTAATTACTTCATATTATCGTCATCATCGTTTGTAGCATTGTCATTGTCTTCATCATCGTCGTTGTCATCGTCAACGATGAAATATAGACCTATTCTTTTATCTTATTTCTTTTTAAAAAGAGTTACAGACATCACCATCATCATCATCATCATCATCATCGTCATAATCCTCACCATCCTCATCACCATCATCATCATCATCATCATCATCATCGTCATAATCATCACCATCCTCATCACCATCATCAACATCATCATCATCATCATCTTCATCATATATAATAATCACCATCATCATCTTAATCATCATCATCATAATTGTCATCATCATAATCACCCTCATCATCATCGTCGTCGTCATCGTCGTCTTCATCATCATGACCATCATCATCATCGTCATCCTCATCAACATAATCATCACCAACATCATCATCTTCATCATAATCGATGAAGATGACATCGTTATCCTCATGATCATTGTCATCATCATTATCATTATCATTGTCGTCATCAAAATCATAATTATCATCATTGTCATCGTCATCAAAATCATAATTATCATCATCATCTTCATCGCCATCATCATTATTAAAATTAAACCTAGATCAAATTAATTACTTCATATCATCGTCACCGTCGTTTGTAGCATCGTCATCGTCGTCGTTATCATCAACGATGAAATATAATGAAAGGTAAATATTTAATTAGACCTATTCTTTTATCTTATTTCTTATTTCTTTTATTTATATTTGAAATATTTTATATGAATTTTAAAATTTATCATTTTATTTTTGTTTTGAATGTTTTAAGTTTATTTTAAAAAAGTATTTAATTTAAATAAGATATTTACTAATAGAAGAATGTAGTTAGTAAAATTGATGTCCAAAATTTTTACTTAATTTATTGCTATAATAAAAAGATGAGATTTTAGATTTTGTAGATAACTTTTATGTTTCCAAATTCAATATGAAGAATGGAGTAAACATGGAAAGATGTTAAGAATGTAGAGCATAACATTAATGTTTTTTTTTTAATCTTTTACATACCTTATGGCTCACAAAAAGATATTACATTCCAATTTTTTCATATATCTTTGATCTTACCGTAACTTTAAAGTTTGGTGACAAACATCAAAATCATTTTAGATATTTAGACTTTGTTAAATTGCCACAACAATGGCTTCTTCAGTCTTTTAAATGTTGTCATTCCACCCACCAAAGTTTGACTTTCCTAATTGTTGTCATTCCACCCACCAAAGCTTGAGTCTCCTCAATAGCATAATTGTGCCTTATAGCTATTAAATAAGATATATGTCAAGGTTCTTAGTAAAAGTGTATGTGATAATAAATCATTGTTCTCTTCTTTCTTTTATTAGGAAATTTTAACTTTTTTTTTATGATGGTGATGACAATGATGACGAAAATGTTACCATATGGTCTATCATATTTTGTTATATTGAATCCAAGCTCAAAAAGGGCACAAATAAGATTATAATGATTATAAAAGAATTGGGCCCTTTTTAATTTTGAAATTGATTTAAAAAGAAAATTGCCAAGCCATGCATGCTTTCAAAATCATCATCCTCATGATCATTGTCATCATCATCATCATTGTCATCGTCGTCATCAAAATCATAATTATCATCATCATCGTTGTCGTCATCATCATCCCCACCATCCTCATATCATCATCATCATCATCTTCATCATCGTCTTCATCATCATCGACATCATCAGAAATCATCATCTTCATCCTCATCTTCATCATCATCGTCGTCATCATCACACATCATCATCATCATCATCATCACACATCATCATCTTCATCACACATCGTCGTCATCATCATCATCATCGTCTGTATCATCGTCGTCATCGTCAACGATGAAATATAATGAAAGGTAAATATTTAATTAGACCTATTCTTTTATCTTATTTCATTTTTAAAAGAGTTACTAACATCATCATCATCATCATCTGGTTCATCATCGTCATCATCCTCACCATCCTCATCATCATCATGAACATCATCATCATCATCATCATCATCATCAACATCATCTTCATCATCTTCATCATCATCTCCATCATCATCACCATGATCATATTCATCACCATCAACATCATGATCATCATCAACATCATCATCCATCAACATCATGATCATCCATCATCATCATCGTCGTCGTCGCCGTCGTCGTCGTCATCCTCAGCAACATCAAAGTCGCCATCGACAGCATCATCGGTGTCATCATCATCACCATCATCAACATCGTTAGCATTTTCATCATTTCATATGATATCAAGATGGTCATCACCATCATCATCATCATCATCATCATCATCATCTTCATCATCGTCAACATCATCATCTTCATCATCATCATTGTTGGCATCTTCATCATCATCAGCTTCGTCTTCATCATCATCGTCATCAACATCCTCATCTTCATCATCATCATCATCATCATCATCATAATGATCGACATCATGGATAACATCATGCTCATCATAGACATCATCATCATCAGTGACATCCTCATCCTCATCATTATAGATTCACTGCACACATAAAGACTCACATAGATACACCCCCTCTTTGTATATAAAAAAAAATAAAACATAGTATAGATAAAAATAAAAAATAAAACATAGTATATATAAATAAATAAATAAAATAAAGCATAAATAAATAAATAAAATAAAACATAAAACAATATATATAAATAATTATAAAACAATTATTTTAAATACATATATATAAATAAAATAACAAAAACATAAAACAATAATAAAAAAACTTACCGTTGTGCTATTTTCCATTCAGCTTCACGAGAAAGCTTCTTCCTCTGTGCATCTCGTTGGGTGCTTGTAGTTCAGTGATCACGAGAAAGCTTCTTCCTCTGTCCATCTCGTCGAGTGCTTGTCATTCAGTGATCAAGGGTCGATCTGAGCAACTTGGCCGGAGAATAATATCAGTGGGAGCAATGATTTGGACCCACGAAGACTAAGGAGAGTGGATTGTGGTTTTGTAGCGGACAAGGAGGCCAATTGTCAGTCGAGACAATGCATCCCAAAATTGTGAGTACCGTGCCCTAATTCATGTCTATTTTGAAAATTTTAAGATAGTTCTGCAAATCTCCAGGGTTTCTTAGCCAATAGAGGAAAGGTAGAGGTTCTTCCCATAAGGCCAGGTGGCAGGCATACACCCAGGTTGTGTAGGGTTGGTACATTTCAATCCCGCCTTCTCAATTTAGGCTTTGGATAAAGCAAACCCCCATTTTTACGGGGTCGGATGGTCCTCACTCTCTCGTCTAGTGGTGATGTGTTCCTTCTCACTCGGTTATGGTGAATGAGATCTTGTGTGGGTGAGCACTTAGACACCTCATTTATATACCTTGCCTAGTTGATTACTTTACTTTTACCAACAACCCAAACGATCTCTATCTATACTGCCTGCTTCTTCACCAACTTGAATCCTTCCTTTTTTAACCTTTGTTTGTAATGCCCTAAAATTACTTACAATGTTGTACTGACTTCAAATAGAGATAGCTGTGGGGGTAAAATTAGAGTTGCATTTGACAGTTTCATTTTACCCGCATTTGACTCATATTGGCTGATATGGAGTCTAAAGTCTAGCCAGTTTGAGCGTTACAATTAGTGGACGAACCCACCACATTTTGGTTCGCATTCAAATTGGTTTGGTTGTTTTTATGTGAGTTATCTCAGCAATCGATTCCCAAATAAGCTATTAATCCAACCCCACTGAAATGAGATGCTTAAGGGAGGTTTAGAGAAGGATTCGAGTTCCCCCATAGCCACGATAGATAGAGTTTCTTTGCTCACATGTATGCTCGGCCCAGTGGAGAAGGATGAAAATCGGTCGCTGTCCTGAGCAGGATTTCCAAGCCATATTTTGTTATAAGCAAGAAGCTCGAACCTAACCCCTAGATCATTCAAGATCATTATAAAATCCCTAGGTTAGAAAGAAACTCGAACCTAACCCAGTATTTTCCAAATTGTAGCAACAACAGGGGTTTGCCAGAATTATGCCAAATGTTATGGATTTCTTCTTTAAGGTGTTTTATTATAGAAACCTTATATTAGAAAGCAACTCGAACCTAACCCAATAATTCCCAAGATCTAAACACCATGAGAGCTTGGACTATACAATATATTTTCATTAAGTGATTGAATGAAGTAAACCACTTACAATAATTGGTTTTTCAAAATATTAATTTTTTTTCTACATACCTGTAAATATCATCCTCAAACAAAACTGTCCATGAGGATAGAGTTCAAGAACTCTATCCACATGAACTATATCTCACAAAAGATAACAAGTGTTCAACCAAGCAATGGTGAAGATTCGTGGTATTATGTTTCACAAGTTTGCCATGTTGCAACCTAATGAAACATAATACCACGAATCGTCACCGTTATTAGCCAACACTTATTAGCTAGTTTAGAGTTAGTGAATTGAAAGTGGCTAAGTCAATGCAAAAAAGAAAGGGGAACCTAGATAATGCCTATAAACGAGTCATTAATGGTGATGATAAAAAATAGAGTCACCTTTGAATTGCTTCAATAGCCTATAAATAGTAAAGAATCCCTACTCTAGAAATATCATTTCACGAAATAAAACACACCATAATCCACGCGTAATTTGATAAATGAATGGAAATAACTATCAATGGGCAATAATAGTAATAAAAATATACCCATAGATCTTAGTTTAAGGATGTATTGAGGTTTATACCACATATTTGATAGTGTATGCATCCAATACTTGCTCATTTCTTGATCACCAATATCAATTGATATAACATCACTCTTATTGGTAACTCCAATTTTTTCACATTTCTAGTAACCTACAAATTCCAAACTCTTTGTTTTCACGGAGTTTTTGTGAGGTTATGGGTGCAAAAATATTGGAGATTGGCATCCTAAGGTTGATATTGGTACCTTCAATTTTTTGGATACCATGATATTTTTATGGTTGCTAATCCCAAGGATCCTCCTTAATTGATACCATGATAGTTTTATTCGTCAATTAGTAGACGCTCATGTGAAAGCTCACATAGGCCTCAAGATCAAATCCCATTGAGTCCCTTGGGGTTACCATTTGATATTCCATCTAGTGATTACCATCATCCTCCATCCTCAAAACCATGGAAAAGGGGGAAATCCACATAACCCACCACAATCCTCATGGAACATATTGAAACAACCCAATGTCCAGGTTGTAGATGGGTTGTGGAGCCCGCTACAATGAACTAGACAATCAATGTATGAACTCCAAGACTCAAAGCAATATCCATGAAAACCTAACCTCTTATGTTTCTCTTTCCTAAGAAAGAGACCCCGAGAATATGTCCATGTAAACCCTAACATCCTTCGTGTTGTTCTTGCCTATGAAATAGATTCGAAGCATCTCTCTATGTAAGCCCTAACCTTCTTCCTATTTTTTTCCTCGCAAAGTGACTCAATGAATTCATCCATGTAACCCTAAGCTTCTTCCTATTGTTTTTCTTAGAAAGGAGGTCAAATAATGAAAAATGCAAGGATAGGCTAAGTAAGGCAACTATGCTCTCGAAAATACAGGTTCTCCAAAGAAACAAGTCTCAACCAAGGAACCTCCTTCTTTGAGCTTCTTCATTACTCCCCATCTCAATGGATTGGCACTTTCTAGTGCTTTAACACTTTCATTTTGTTAGGTTCATTTTCTTTCTTTTAGGCATTCCTTGAGGAAGTATTTTTGCCTCCCCCTTGTCATCTTTTTCTATTGTATTCATTTTACAATTCCATGCATCAATTTGATCTTTATTGTTAACATGAATATTTATATTAAATTAAATCAAGTATTATACACAAAATATTATATATATATATATATATAATCGTAAGGAAGATTTAATGGTCACTAACATCATTTTTTTCTATGATTATTTTTTAAGGATCCATGACATACATGCCTACTCATTTCCTCTTTCTATTTTTTCCCCATTAACAGATTGACCTCCACAATCGTGTTGGTCCTGTCCCCTTGACAATCATAATTAAGCACAATTACCGGATTCGGCCATAGGATTAAACACACCCAAATCAGATTCTCGAATTCTTCCACCTCGTTTTGACTAATATAAAGTTGTTTATGTAGGATAATGTAGGATAATTAGGGTTATTTAGGGTTAGGGTTTTGAATCCTTGATTCCTAATTTTGGGATGACTGGCACACTTGTATCAAACTCTTCAGTCAATTTAGATCGCACACTCGTTCTTGTAACCTTGTAATTAAGCAATCAACTACCACTTAGGATCTCATTACGTTTGCACCTTCACCCAACCCGAGACTTGTCAAAGATAACCTAAAATGAAACAACACTCCCCCTAATGGCACTCATGGCACCTAAAGTAACTACTTCTAGGTTTGAACTCGCTCTATTTTCCTGTTCTTTTTGCTATAGATCGTATGTCTACTTAGTGGGACACCAAATCACATTAATTATTGTTACCAGACATAGAAACTCAGTATATTATGAAAATATGATTTTCAAATTTTCAAAAACTTGAAATTAAATTTAAATTTAAGTTTAAATTTAAAGAAGAAAAATATAAACTTAATTACGATTTTACACAATATTACATACATAAATATTTTATTATTAAATATTAAAATATTTATAAAAAAATTCATAAACTACTGTACAGTTATAAAGTCAAAAAACTTTTGTTAGAAAGAGAAAATTGTAGTGTACGCAAGGGTCGATATTACATTAATTGTTAATAATACATTAGTGGTATCTTGTAACAACTATTTTGATAATGATCAAGGTGTGAAGAGGGAGTCCAAAATGATATGTGGAGGTGCAACATGCTCCTGTATGGTGTGCCTCCATTCTACTATAGTTTGAAGAGATGTTGGCGAGTGTGCTTTGTACATTCGCTTGGTGCAAGGTGAGAGCAGCAAGATGTAGACATCAAAGGGATGGGGTAGGGGACATAAGGTGCTTTGTACATTAGCTTTAGAATTATTCCCTGGTGTGAGTGATACTTAATGTTTCCTTGCCCTTTTTCCATCCCCTTGGTTGCATCAAATCATTGAGGAAGGCATGATATAGTTAATTTAAGAGCCTTTTGATTTGTGCAGAATAGTCTTTTTTGGTTCTTTCTAGTATGGGATTGCCTTAGGGTTGCCTTAGGGTTGAAAATTAGCATGGGAAAACAAGTTAGCGTTGCCTTAGGGTTGAAAATTAATATGGGAAAACAATCATCATCATGACAAGCTGAAAGGAATAAATCAACAAATATTACAGAATGATATAAATGTATTTAAAACATTCTTTTCATTCCTGAATGTGCCAAGTAGCAGACCTAGAAATTTCCGCTCTTCACCACCATGGATTCTATATATATATATATATATATATATATATATATATATATGATTGCTGTAGGTTTCCAGTGGGAAATATGCCCCTGAAGTGCTGGGTTATGCACTACAGAGTAGCACTGAAGAGGTTAAAACATCCACTCTACAGGATCTCCAAGAACTCAACACCATTATTTGTCCATTACTGTAAAGGCGATGTGCTAGAAGATTTGCCTGGACTTGTTGATTTCACTGCGAAGTTGAATGTAAATGATAAACAGAGAGGAGCACTAAGCAAGCTACAACACTTTGTAGGAAATCAAATGAGTAGAGATATAATGTCTACAGTAGTCTGCATACATCCTTCCCTTGAATGATGTTAGTTCTTGGAAATCCTGTTGAGTGGATGTTTGGTTGCTCTATCGGTTGCTTCTTGGAATTTATAATAAACTTGGCCCAATATCATGATTCGACTATGAGGTGCTTAGTTGATTGGAAATTGGGGTAGGTAATACTTGTCCATTACTGGACAATCATGAATCTTATGGTTTGTGCTTTGGGTCTTGAAGCAATTACTAGGTATTTTGATGTCCTCCATTTTTTATTTGAACATTTTATGTCAATTTTCACCGTGTCTGATTTTTTTTTGCCCCTCTTACAATTAACATGATAAGATGACCTTTGTGGTTTAGATAGTTGGTTAGCTTTAGAATTATTCCTTGGTGTGAGTGATATTTGATGTTTCCTTGTCCTTTTTCCATCCCCTTGGTTTCATCAAATCATTGAGGATGGCATGATATAGTTAATTTAAGAGCCTTTTGATTTGTGTGGAATAGTCTTTTTTGGTTCTTTCTACTATGGGATTGCCTTAGGGTTGAAAATTAGTATGGGAAAACAAGTTAGTGTTGCCTTAGGGTTGAAAATTAATA